>JAPMOR010035964.1:0-94473 GCA_026543865.1 Argiope aurantia
ATATATATATAATCTTTTATTTTGTTCTTTCATTATTCTTGGTGTGAAATTGAAATCAAGGATAATACGAGTAAAAGTAAACAAAGATCGAGAATATATCTCAGACAATTATACCATCATCATTACATCATTATATATAGTTGTCCATGCTATAAGCACTCGTATCAGCAGCTTAGTATCAATAAGAAGACTATTCTAATTTATTACTCGATAAAATGGCGCAAAATTAAATTTTTGTGCGATGGATATTTCCAACGTTATTCAGGAAAGACTCTAAAAATCACCACAGTTTCCACTATTTAATTAATAATTAATCAATTTTAATAGTTGAAAATCATATAGTTGACATAGAAATGTAAACCGGAATGTCATATGGAGATTTCTGATCTCTATCGTTTACCGTTTAGGAAGAATTTTTATAACAAATAGAAAGATCCTGCTTTATATTAGAAAATGATAATATATGCTAGCTTACTATTTGAATATTGCAACATGTGTGGCATATAAGTACTTATATTCAAAATCCTCTATAGGAAAATCCTTAAAAACCTTCAGTCGTAAACAAATATAGCATAGTTTTTACTGGTTAGTAGATGCTGACAATGAAAATATTTTTTAAATAATAATTGCATTTTTAAGTAGAAATAAACCATTCAATTCAATCAAATCAATCAATAAATAAATTTCATTTCTCCACAGTAATTTCTGAATATATTATTGCACAAAAGACATTTTAATGCCATTTTAAAATTCAAAAAAATATGTTTTACAGTGATAACAATTACATTTTTTAAAAGTATCCCTCAAATTTTAATAATTTTATTAAATATTTTAAATATATTTGAGGCATTTTTTTGTTTTGTTACTGCGTTTATAATTATGCGCTTCGTTCATGAATTAAATTATTAGATACAATGTTTGTATTTTCCTTATTTCTGCTATGTAATTGCATGTAGAAATAAAATAAAGATAGGCGAATCAAGTTTAAAACATTAGCATGCTACTATGTATCGGGCTAGAGATTCAAATCTTCTGTAATAACATTTTTTTTATTACATAATGAAATTTATCCCCATTCTAGAAAGCTTCTTTTATTTTTAAATAGATAATTAAGTTAAATTATTATTCAAAGATATACTTATTCAGCTCTTATTTTTTAATAATAGAATGTATTATACTTTTGTTTAAAATCATTGTCCCTAGATCTTATCTTATATGCATAAACATTCTAGAAGCATTGAATCAAAGCAAAATCTAGATTTGAAGTCTGCGTTTTGAAACTTTTTAGCTAATCTGACCAATTTTTTAAATGTTTTATGATCTTTTTTCTATGACAAATGTACGCAAAGCATTATAAACTCCATCATTTATGTAAATGTGATAGATATTTTTCTGTGAATAAAGTCTCTCACATCTATATACATCGAAACATATCATCCTAGTATGATACAGTTAAAAAAAAGTTTAACCAACGAAAAAGAAGGTTTGAACCTCTAACATAGTAGCATGATAATGTTTTAATTTCAGTCGTCTATTTTTATTTTATTTTTAAATTTCCATTTTAATTACATAGCAGCAGTAACGCGCACACGTAAAATGCGAAAAATGCGTTTTTAAGAGTTTAATCTCGTTACAATGCAAGAATGCATAAATGCAGCTAGCAAAACAATGAAAAGCTAGCAAGTATATTTTAAGCATTGTTATAAAATATACTTAATAAATATATTAAAAAATATTGAAATTAGAGGGGAAAATTAACGTAAAAATTTATATCACTGGGAATCTTTTCTTTTCCGGAATCTTTGAGTAGTGTAAAAATGGCTTTTATGTAATAATAATATGCTTCATAATCATTGAGAAAAAATATAAATATTTCGATTAATTTTTAACTAAAAATCTAATTAAAATTTTGATAATCCTTTCTTAATGAGCATATTTAGCACCCACAAAGTAACTATGTGCAATTTCAAGGACCGCGATCTGTCTCTAGAATATTTCGAATTATTTTTTCACTACGCTTGTCACAATTTATAGATAATATCTGAGCCTGTAAACGTTACTATTTATTAAAGAATTTGCATATTTGCTTTCACTGTCATTGGCTTCAGTTGTGACTGAAATCAATATATTTACAACAAAAATATAATCTTTAAATTAAACTGAAATATAACGAGACTGAAAAATTGAATTTCTCAAAGGAAAAGAGACACTTTTCAGAAAATAATTGTTTAAAAAAATTCCATTTTTCGAGCGTAAAAATGTATACTTAGAATTTTAAAATTTAATTCAGGATTTAAAGGAAAAAAATCTTTTAATATTTTATGAATTCTCTTAAAATTAAAAAATACTAAATCTAAATTTTAAAATTTAGTTAAAATTACATGTACAAGTGTATATTAAATATAAACAAGACTATTTTAAATAATAATATTATCTTTCTTTAACATTTACATACTTCTGCCAAGTTATTGAATTTTTTTTATTCCCGTGTAATAAAAAAGAACTGGACATGCAAGAATGCAATTCCACACAAATTCCACCATTTCTTCACCTGGTGAAATTTGTTTTCTTCCTAAAGCCTTCTTTGAAGGTCCAAATAAATGTTAAGCAGGAGATTTCAAAACTGGGCAACGAATGCTATATTCAAGTAGGTATCATTAGCGAATTGAGCTTTTAATCTGTGTCAAATTTCAACAGGTTTGATATTTCCTGTTGTTAAAAATTTAATGATTATCCTTTGTGCAACTTCTCCAGACATTTGATTTTTATTTTATTTTCATTCATCGTGCAAACGTATAAATAAATGAATATGCAAGAATAAAATACCAAACGATAATTTTAATTGTAAACAATTTATTACGATCGTTATAACAAAATATATTAAAATCGTTTGTATCTGCTAAAAAATTCTTGTTTATTATTAATTTACCCTCGTATTAAAATTTACCTAAAATCTCTTTATATCACACATTTTTTTTTATCTAATTTGAATTTAATAATACTTTGTGACGTGGCAAAGCATTGAGATCTTTACATATTAATTTGTTATTATGATTTTAAATATATTTTATGTGGAATTCGGAGATTCTTTTACATGCTTTTCCAATATGAAGCTGAATTTATTAGCTGTTATACAATGAAAATGAACATGCTTTCTTTCCAAAAAAATAATAATAAATGTAGGCATTGCGCCATTGTTTATAAATGGTGAAATTTAGATGCTAGTGACCCACATGTCTATTTATTACAGTCAGTAACTTACACTGCATATTTCCGCATATCAAAATGAATTTTGCTCGCTAAAATATGATCTCTTTCCCTTTATCATTTCTGTATATCATGTTACCTTACATTGGATCATACTTACATTTGGACATTTATTACACGATCGGAATTAGGATTGGTGGATTAATGGGCGACTCATGACATTTGAGAAATGCTTCCGAGAACAAAGTATCATTCTTCTAATGTCAAAGTTCAACATCGCATTTTGTATGACTGAGGCAATCCTAAAATTTGCTATGATTTAACTTCAAAAGATTAATTAATTTCAATACAAAATCTATGGAAAGATATAGATTTATTGTGTACGAGCATATATCATTAGAAAGACATGGTAGTCGCAGAATTCCGGCTTTTATTTAAAATAATGAATTATGAAATCGATAAAAAATAGAATCCTTTTTTTCCACGTTTTGAAAAAAATCTGAAACTCAAAAGTTTTTCATTGTAATGTTCTACAACTGAGAGAAAAAAAAGGAATATGGGAATTCAGAATGTGAAATTACTTTACTTCGAATGATAACATGCAATTTAAAATAAATTATCGGAAGACTTAACGTTTTTAATGTTACTAAATTTATTTAAATGTGTCCTATTATTTAAATTTATTTTAAATGTGTTGGATTTTATTATCTGTTCATAAGTCTCAATTTATTACGATTTTTATAATTTCGAAAATTTAGTTTGCCCTAAAAATACAGCAAATGCTGATGATAAGAAAATTATCATTTGAATTTTCCAAAAAAACTCGGAGTTTTTTTTAGAAGTGGGACAATAAATAAATAAAATGTTTTAAGCTGTATACTTTGCAACAATGAAAATATTTTTGAGCTCCAAAATTTTGAAATCACAGATAATTTAGCAGAATTTTCCTTCCGTACCATTTAACAATGAAAGAAACTCACTCGATTGAATATTTGATGAAAGAATTAAAACGGCGTGAATTTCATTGCACCTACGAAATTCTTTTTCAAAAACCATGCAAAAAATATTTTAAAAAATTGTTCAATTACAGGAAAAAATTGCGCTGTAATTAAACTAGTATTTCTTAAAAGGACAATTTTTTTAAATGTTGTAAAAAATGTATAAGAATATATTATTGTTATTTTAGACTGAAGTTTTGCTTTCTTTTTGTGTTATGCTGATTTTTTTATTGAATCAAAGAAGTTCTTATTATATAATTTTTCTGAGATATTCCGCAAATCTTAAAATATAGTGATGTAGTGCCTGTAGCATTCGAAAGGAAATATCAGATATTATTATTTGAAGATATGTGCTTGAGATTGTGCTGAATAAAAAACAATACAGCTTCATTCTTATGGTTGCAGTGAAAATAAATCAAATTTTAGAATGGCAACACGCACTTTTTTCCCCAGCACAAATTAATCAGCACATTAAAAAAAAACTATAAATGGCGTTGGAATGATACACGCAGGATGCAATGGAATGATGCGCGCAAGTTGGCTGCATAAAATATTTTCAAATATCATTATAAAGGATCAATAATAAAACAAGAAAAGAGGTGGGAAAAAAACTTTTGTTGAAATTACAAGTTTTCAAAATACCTAAAAATTGTTGAAATCAATGATAAATGTAACATCTGAGGAGGAATTTGATAAACTTCACATTATATGGCATTTTTCAAGTCTGATTAATTCCTAGATTTGATATGTGCACCTTAGAATTAGGATATCCCATGAACCAGAAATCCATCGGAGTGATCGGGTGGTCACAAAAACCTTACAGGAGATGATCTGTCAACAAAGTGTTTTTTTGAAAAATAGAATCCTTTTTTTTCACGTTTTGAAAAAAATCTGAAACTCAAAAGTTTTTCATTGTAATGTTCTACAACTGAGAGAAAAAAAAGGAATATGGGAATTCAGAATGTGAAATTACTTTACTTCGAATGATAACATGCAATTTAAAATAAATTATCGGAAGACTTAACATTTTTAATGTTACTAAATTTATTTAAATGTGTCCTATTATTTAAATTTATTTTAAATGTGTTGGATTTTATTATCTGTTCATAAGTCTCAATTTATTACGATTTTTATAATTTCGAAAATTTAGTTTGCCCTAAAAATACAGCAAATGCTGAGGCAGTGTGTGGAGGAGTGCACTAGTATCTTGCATCCATATAACGTCGTTAAAGACATTTTGCTTGCTACAATTCTGAAATTAATATAATTCTGAAACATTGTTGTATACCGAGCACTTTTTATGGAGCACGTTTTCTTTTCTGAAGAAATGATTTCTTTGAAGCAGAACAGATCGAAAACGAATGTGCTCGTGATACCCCGTCACACAGTCAATTTAGCTTCGTGTAAAGGTGCTGGTGTCAGATCGTGAAGACTTTTATGAGCCCTGAGAACGCAGTTCTTAAAGTTTATGTTCCCAGTCCTGAAGAAATATGCTTCATTCGTCCAAAATGCAAGTAGTAGCCACATGCTATCTTCATCACATCTGATAAAGAAAAAAAATCGCAAAATTGACAAGCTGTTGCTCGTCTCCAGGTTGCAAGATTTGGAATCGATAAGGAAACATACGCAGAAAGAGTTCAGGAGCTTGTGAACTGTCCTTTGCGGTACATCCAAATTGCGGACAGTACTTCTTACAGAATTAATCGACACTTGAAGTAATAATATTATGCACTTCCGAAACAACTTCTTCAGGAACAAATAGATGATCTTCCTAATTGCGGTCTAAACATGTGCATCCAGTTTCCTTATATGTTTTCTTACAATTTTTACAGTAGATAGACTTCATTTCAATTTATAATTTCGCCAATAAACTCCCACTAATTAGGCAGTATTTTCCTCATTCTGTTAAAATAAAACTTCTTGTTGTCATCTTCGTACACCTAATTGAAGAAGCAATCTTCCCACACCGCTTTTTAAAGGTTTCTGCACCAGCTACGCATTACACATGCCATTCTTTAATTAGTACTTCTTTTGTTTATCACTGTGATTTATGCAAAGTGTCCCAATGCACATCCTTCTCTGAGTTGTTGTTGGTCCTTAAAAATGATCTTTGAAAAGATTTTACGCCACCAATTTTCGTCATGTATTGTTCCAAGACTTTTTATGGGTTTTTTTTTCAGTGCGTAGAATGATTTCTGCTGGTAAAAAGTGGGTGTTACTATTCAAATAATTCAAAACTTTTGCAATTGTGAGAGCTCTATATGCTTTAAATCTTTATAATCTCCAACGCATACTTTCAAATAGCAATATCTGAAATTTCTTTTCGTTTCTTTGAGTGGATCGGCCGCTGGAGATTCTTATATTAGGGAAGTTTGTTTTTTTATGACCACTTTGTATATTTGACTGTACAAACAAAATTTTAATACTGAATGCTTTTTATCTTCTATCAATAAGGATTTTTATGAATACATTCTTATTCAGCTAACATGTAATTGAATTAATTGAATTTTAATCACTTAATTTTTAAATTAAAATTCAGATTTTTAGTGAAATTATAATAAATTTGGCAGACGTGTAATACAGTAAACATAACTATGTAAGTCTTCTAAAATAATACGATTTGAATTTGAAGCTTAAAACTTCGCTTAAAAAGTCATTAAAATTAACTTGTGTGTATAAGATTTAATTGAAATGTATCACAACTAATAATATGGTCAAACCAGCTGGTCTCCAGTTCTAATGTATCAGTATGAATTAATCGTTTCAACTATAATTTAGGATTTATATTAATTATACAGGAAAATATTATTCTTGCATAAGTGTTTCCGATACAGGAGATGAATATCCATGGTGATTGAATCTGAAAAACTCTGAATCTAAAATAACTAAACAAAAAGTGTAAGCTGATCATAAGATGTGAAAATATATGGGAGATATGTGCCTTACATAAGCGTACAGAAAACAATGAGAACCAATAAAAATGATTATTTAACTAATCTAGAATAAAGCATTAAAAACAAATTATTTCCTGATAAAAAAAAATTATATATAGCCTTTCAGAGGAAAAATACAAAACTCTTTGAATGTATAAACATTTGCCAGAATATCATTCTCTTACAAAATAATTTATGACTTCTAGAATATTAGTCTGTTTTTCCTGAACCTTAAAAGAAGTAAAAGCTTTTACGTGCTTAAGAATTTTGATTTTTTTTCATTCGGCTATTGTGCAACTTCATTTATGAACTATTCAAAATACACTGTCACAAAATAAACAGTTTTAGTACTTACAAAATAAAAGAAATATTAAAGAGATGATGGAAAAAGAACTATAAATTTAATATATATTTTTGATTTTTTTAATCTGCAGGTAAAACTCGACATTTGTTTTTGTTTTTAATAATCCAAAGGTGCAATAAAGTCAAACCATATGACGGTACAGCCCATACGGCAAATGTAATTACGCATTTTTTCTAACATTTAATTACTCGTCTTCTTAGCTTTGCCTCCTATAAAATAGCGTTAGATTCCTCTATTAAACTGGAGCGTTGACATCTCTTGAATATTCATAGACTCTATTGTTAGGTTGAACTCATTAAATAATGTTCGTTATCACATCCTTTTCTCAATTTCAGTTCTTTGAATTTGTTTTAGAAAAATGTATTGACGTCAAGCGGATATTAAAAGTGAAAAAAAAAAAAACGATCGTCGCAAATGTTTATTCACATATTTTGATCAAATCACACGAAGAAAATGTTATTATTTTTTTATTTTAATCCCGTAAAGGCCGATTTATATCAGTTAGTTTGAACTCAACTGTATCTGTAGAATTGGTAGGGAGAAATAAATAAATCAGACTGACAAGATTAATTTTTATTTCATGGCGAACAGATGAATTTAGTTCAGTTTGGTAATGGCGTTGTAATTACATTTCTATTAAGTTTTTTTTAAATGATCATTCAGAATGTTTTGAATACATGGATAACATCATTTAGGCCCTTGCATATTATAATTTAATCCGAGCTGGGCGACCTTAGAATTGCATCAAGATAGGCAAGTTCCATTATTCACAATGTAGACATCTATAATACGCAAATGGCATCATTTTGCTATAGAAAAAGAAAAGTTCTATCAAAAGGATATTACTTTTATTGCAAGAGAAAAACTTTAAAATTTAATTGCTCTGAAAGACTGATTATTTAAAATTGTATTAAATTCGAGTAACATGCTCTTTTGTTGTTTGACGATGAGTTGGCATGCTATGATTAATGGTTGCCAAAATTTTCAATGGAATCTTTTATGCATTATTTAGTCCCAATGTCTTTTTCAACGATAATTTTACACTCCAAATTTTGGCAGTTGTGTAACTCGCACTGTTTTTTGATGCCTTACACGTTTTCTTCTTTTGTGCTTTGCATCTACCTTATTTTATGTCATCTAACCTAAAAACTGACTAATTATAACAAATCTTATAACTTTCTTGCTGAATCTAAATGTATTAAAAATATAAGGTTAAAAAATAGAATCGTTCTGCATCGAAATTTTAAGTATACTACAGAACGCATTTCGTGATTTCCATAGTATTTCAAATGGTTATTCAACTGACATTTCTCTGATTCAATAAATGTAACTAACTTAACTGTAAACACAAAATTTCACATATTTTATGAAATCCGTACTTTAAATAAAAATTGATCTGTACGAAAAAATAAGCCGAAACATCACACTTTAATCACACTTTATCACGCATTCATGGCTGAACAGAGCTAAAAAACACAAAAATTCCAAAACAAACTGGAGAGAAATACTGCAGACGATTTTATAAATTATTGCCACTTGCTTTTGAGTAAAAATAAAATCACCAAAAATATTTTTATTGCTTATTTCAGAGGATTTTTGTTGCATATCTAATGGTGTCCCATCACTTATGTGAGCTATTTTTTGCTCCGTTCTTAACAATTGTATTTTTATTAAATTAATATTTTGACAAAATGTATGTTATGTAATAATTGTTACTAAATTTAAGTATAAAACACACCCACAAAAAATCTGTACATGTTTTTTTTAAATTTATTTTATTACAGTTTCCTTTTGTAAAGCACAAGTGTCCCATCACTTTTGTGAGACACTGTATATGAGTTATGATATTGCCTCACTAAAACAGGATTCTGCGTAAAATTTTCCGTCGAATATTAAAAAACTGCACTGCAATATTTTAGAAAGAAAATAAAACAATTTATTCTCACAAATTGATGATTTTTTTTAAATCTAAAGCATTTTGTCAAGAAGCCGTTTGAAATATTTTTAAGACAACAGCCATGATCTGCCTTATATCAGTGTACGATGTGCTAAAATGTCGGATTTTACGTATTTTATGTCGATTTTCAGATTTTTTAAAGAACTTAAACCAAATGCGATAAAGCTTTGTCTAGTGCTGCTTTTTTTTACTTAAAAAATATATATTAAAAATTTTCTTTAAAAAATTCCATTCCTATAATTCCGTAATTTTGAAGTTTTACTATCAAAATTTCTACAATCAATAAATATCAAATTAGTCAAATAAGGAATGACATACAAAGCATCAGCGGAAATGTTTTAAATAACAAGAAAGCATTTGTGTTTTATACATTAATCGCCTTGTGAAGTGTGACTCACTTATAATGCATTCGTCTGGGCCATGTGAATCACACAGGCTTAATGTGAAATATCTTTGAAATCCGTAACTAAGCAATAATCTATTCTAGCCTTATAAATGCATTGTAACTGACAAAGCGTGTCTTACTGAAGAAAATAAGCTATTTGGCTCTATGACACTTCCTTTTTTATTTATTAATGGCTTATCATTATGTGCTAAGCTATTTGATGACAAATCAATGAATTTGGATTCGAATTCTTGCATGCAATTTTAGAATTTGTCATTTTCGTTGGATAATATACCAATTTTTAAAATTTCTGAAAACATTTCTTTTCCTTTTCATAAACTATCCATATTTCTTTGAAAATAGATAGAATTATATATTATACTAACATTTATAATATGAATAATTTCGTTCCATATAAGTGTGCTCCTAATTGTGCTATAAATAGAATATGTTACAGCTGCAATTAAACAGCATGAACAGACACGTTAGTGTTTAGAATCAAGTACGTTTTACTCAGTCTGATTAGCTGCTTTAATCTAAGAAACAGCGTAAGACACATTTGCTTCACATAAAAAACTCTATTTACGATGGTTTTATCAAAAAATAATTCTATCGATATTTTAAATTTTTTTATTTATAATAAGTCTGTTGCTTCTTGTGGAACCAATAAATATTTATATTGTAGCTATTAACATGTTAAAAATTGTAAAATATTTAAAGGAGTATTAATTTCGCGTATTTATTTCCAAAAGTTAAAATATCTATATATTAACGAAAATTAAGTTTTTTTTTTTACTTTTTTGAAGTATGAATATTATTCATTTAAATTTAAATTTTTTTTCTAAAAATAAACCAACATTGCCCAAAGTTATTACTACTTTGTTTCTTTTCAATCGAATATAGTAATGAAATACTCTGGTGTGCAAAACTTAAGCAACAGGTATGTTTTTTGCCATAACTTCACGAGAAATAATCTGAGAGACATGAAATTAAGAAATGAGATACATCATTTTGTTCTGAAAGAATGACGAAAGCATAGTTGCGCAGAAATGAATACAATGCATACAGTATGGAATCAAACAGAAAAAGGCTTTATTGAACTCATAGTATCGTTACACATGATTGTCTGTCCAAGAGGAAGAACAGCAAGCAGATGTTCCTTAGTATGGGATATGCCCTCCCCTTACTGCAATGGTTGCTTCGCACCGTCTCCCCATACTCAGCACCAGATTGTCCAACAGTTCTTGAGGTAAGAGTGCCCATTCCTCAATCAGCATCTGTTTAAGTTGCCGGGTGTTCCCAGGAGGATGTAATCGAGCCGCAAGGCGTCTCCGCAAAGCATACCACACATGTTCTATCGGATTTAAATCAGGGGAGCACGCCGGCCAATCCATTCGAGTGATATCTTCACTTTCCAGGAGCTCCTGAACAGCATGAGTCCTGTGTGGCCGTGCATTGTCATCCATAAAAACGAAGTCTGATCCAATGGCACCTCGGAACAGGCGCACATGGGGAAGGATCACCACCTGACAATAGCGATCTCCAGTTACAGAACCTCTGTCGAAAACGTGGAGCTCAGTCCGCCCGTTCATCATAATGCCTCCCCAGACGACAACTCCAGGACCCCCGAAACGGTCTCTTTCCGTGATGTTACTGGGATGAAACCATGTCCCAACCTCTCTCCAAATCAACTGGCGTTGGGAATCGCTTGAAACATCACGGAAAGAGACCGTTTCGTTGGTCCTGGAGTTGTCGTCTGGGGAGGCATTATGATGAACGGGCGGACTGAGCTCCACGTTTTCGACAGAGGTTATGTAACTGGAGATCGCTATTGTCAGGAGGTGATCCTTCCCCATGTGCGTCTGTTCCGAGGTGCCATTGGATCAGACATTGTTTTTATGGATGACAATGCACGGCCACACAGGACTCATGCTGTTCAGGAGCTCCTGGAAAGTGAAGATATCACTCGAATGAATTGGCCGGCGTGCTCTCCTGATTTAAATCCGATAGAACATGTGTGGGATGCTTTGGGGAGACGTCTTGCGGCACGATTACATCCTCCTGGGAACACCCGACAACTTAAACAGATGCTGATTGAGGAATGGGCACTCTTACCTCAAGAACTGTTGGACAATCTGGTGCTGAGTAGGGGAGACGGTGCGAAGCAACCATTGCAGTAAAAGGTGGGCATATCCCATACTAAGGAACATCTGCTTGCTTTTCTTTCTCTTGGTCAGACAATCATGTGTAACGATACTATGAGTTCAATAAAGCCTTTTTTTGTTTGATTCCATACTGTATGCATTGTATTCATGTCTGCGCAACTATGCTTTCGTCATTCTTTCAGAACAAAATGCTGTATCTCATTTCTGAATTTCATGTCTCTCAGATGATTTCTCGTGAAGTTATGGCAAAAAACATATCTGTTGCTTAAGTTTTGCACGCCAGTGTATATACTATTTTCCTGTCTTCTGATTCTAATAATTTCTAAAATAGTTAAGTACTTTATTGCATAAATATAAAAAAATTATATAAATCTTTTAAAAATTTAAATAATTAAAATTAGTATAACCTTCATTACTTATGTAAAATGCTTGAGAAGCAACCTCTATTATACTAAGAATCATGTCTATGAATTTATCTTCTGATACAATATACTGTTCAATCTGTATATTACAGAAAAATTGAAACCATTCATAACTTTATACTCTTCTTTTTTCAAATATTTCGATATACAGGTCTAAAACAAAAATTTTATTTTTGTTAAAAGCACTTTTTTTGTTTATTAAATGATTATAAAAATTCAATTCTCCTTTTTTTAAAGCTTTAACTCTTAATTTTTTATAGAACAGTTTATTATGGTATTTATTATTGAAGTTACATGCTAATCCTTGATAGAGTATGAAATGTGAATTCAAAAACATCGATTTTTTATAATATTGCATTCCATTTAGATACCAAAATTGAAGCATTTTGGATATTCAAAGAGGAATTAAAAAGTAAAACTCGTTCATAATTAAATTTGTTCTGTTGAATTTATTCATGTAATTTATTCTGACCGAAATCCATTTTAATTACATCCAGAAATTTAATTTATGTCCTGTTGCCAATTCTTCCGTTGAAATGTAGACCTAATAAGAAAATAAGAAACCTAATAAGAAAAATTGCTACCAATTATCATTTATTTATTATATATATTTAATGCATGGTATTAATACCAAATTTTGTATTTGGTATTAATACCATGTACATTAATTTTGTAATTAATATTGTACTAAACAAATTGCATTAAAATTGGTTTGCTCGTCGAAGGATTATTTTTATTATATTTGTACTTTTTATTGTTTATATGAATTGCAATAAGAGGTAATTATCGTTTGCAAATAAATTCACTTTTAATGAATGAAGGATCTTTGTTTATAAAAACGGAGGCAATTATTTGGCGAAGAATATGTATTAAATTTATATTTCAAGAAGATCTTTTAGAAAAACACATTAGAATAAAAAAAATTATTTAAGGTGGTTCAAATTCTATTTACGTTACGTTACATGTTTATAAGTTCTAAATCGCATAGTCACCAAAGAAGGTGGATTCATGTTTTCTGATGTGTAATCAAATCAACAATTAAGTTAATGAGGTTCGAAAGATGAAGCAAGACTGAAAAGACGACGGAAAATCTATCAAAATTCAAAGTATGGCATTTTATTATTTATTTTATTTTATTTATTTGTTTATTTTATGAAGCTTAACATCAGTAATTTTTTAACTAGATAAAATTTAAAGATTTTTGATATAGAATTCGTGGAGAAGGATTTCCTTTGTGGTGAAACAATTCGTGAATTTTGCCTCGTGAAAATACATTTTCTCACAGTGTTCTTCATAGGATTTTATCAAGAGTTTATTTTAATATCGATTTTCAAAGATTTATTTGAAGTGTCACTAGGAGTCTTTTCTTATTTCCACAGCTAAAATTGTGAATTTTTTATCATCGTTCTTCATGCCATCTATTAATTGAACATATTATTAGTAATATAATGATACCAATTCTTTTCGGTTCTTGGAAATATTTCCTTGAAACGGCCGTAAAATAAATTTTTTTAAAGTGAAAATAAACTTTAGAATTAGTGTATTATACCAGAAGGAAATTATTCAAAACACCGTGAGATAAATATTAGTCATCAAGCAGAATTTTTTCTCTTTTTTATGAAAATATACTTGTTGATTTCCATCATATTAGTAAATACAGTAAGAAGAATTATTTTGGCCAAATGTCTTACCAAAAATTATTTTTACCCCACTGAATTTTTTTTTCACGAAACAAAAATTTTGGCTATTACATCGTTACTTGATACATAATATAGTAAATTATCTTCAGGGAAACTAATTCGAAAGGTTCCAAAAGTATTTGAATACCTGAAGATAAAAATAAGTCCCACATTAATTAAACATAATTTTTTTTTTATCAAACTTTAAAAATTATATCTTCTGACTTTTTGAAATGACTTTTTGAAAAACTTTTAGTTTAAAGAAGTGCAAAAAAAATAATAAATTTTATGTTATTAAAGTCATATTAAAATTTCAAAAATGAATAAAATTTTATAAAATTCTTCCAATAAATTATATGATAATTTTAAAATAATTTTTATAATAAATTTATATTTTTATCAAAAATTTATTTTGAGTAATATTAAATATTTAAAGAATATAATTTCTTTGACCTCCATAAAGTGCATAAGACAATCATACAAAATACTCTTATCATCATTTATTTTTTATAAATGTTTCGCTTATAAATTATTATTGTATATATATATATATATATATATGCAATAATAATTTAAATTTAAATCGATTTCTGAAAGCTTTTATCAGCTACAATATAACTCTTCTCGTAAGATATACCTCCTGTAATAGGAGTGGAGGTAATTCGTTCCTAAGCATTGCTTTACACACCAGGAAAGCGGGCTAAAATTTTATATGTTAACTTTTCATTCTTTTACTCATGGTACCTCTTAAGTGAATGTAATTATTTTAAAATAATGATGGTCATTATATTGCATAATGATGATCTTAATTAATAGATTTTCTGAAGCTTTGGAACTAATTTTTTATGGCAAAGTTAAAAGCTGTTGAGGTTAAACGAAGTATTCTTAAATTCTAAGTAATTGTCTCACAAAATATTTTTTAATTATTTTATTAATTTAAGCTAGCTGTTATCTATTTTCTGTCGGTTATACAGATTTGATAAATTTGTATACCACTTGATCTTGGTAAAATTGTGCATAAATAATTTAACATGATCTTTGTTTTGTTTTTATCCTGGCATACTCTCTGTAACTTGCTTGATATAAAACGTTTTATATGTGCTTATTTGTCAACATTAACGAAGACAAAGCAGATGAATCCAGCTTGAAACGTTATGTAATGGATTAGAAGTTAAAATTGAGTTATTTTTATAAATAGAGTTCCAAACAAATGTTGAACTTCAAGCTTCTAAAATGCTTTTTTTATTGTTTGTAAATATGCTATTATTCTAGATTACGGTCCAGTGTCATTAAAAGCAAAGCGTAGGTGAGAGATTTCACAACTTCTGTTGACAACTTCGCTAAATCGATTTCATTTTTAGAAAAAATACTTTAATAGATCTGTCAATAAAAATTCAGTTTGGAAAAATAAATGTTATATTTCAGTTGCACTTGTTATATATTTTTGCTCCTTTCAGACTCGAAGCATTTTCTTTAATCATTATCATGTGAAAACATGATGTTGTTTTGGTTAGGAGTTTTGAAACTCGAAATTGCGTAGGTAAAGGCTATTCAAACTCGAAATCGCGTAGGCAATGAATATTGTAGCTCGAAATCGCGTAGGCAATTAATAAAGCATAAATGGCAATTTCCACCATCATCTTTTGATCGCATATATTTTTTACCTGCTTTTACCAGTATTGCATCATTATTATGTATGCTTCTTTGAAAGAAGATGCGTTTTGAAAAGGTTGACCTGCTTTTACCAGGATAGCTTTATTATTACGTATGCTTCTTTGACAGCAGATCGTTTTTAAAAGGTTGACGTAGAACTATGATATCATAGCTGTTATTTTAATGGAATGTAATCTTTTTTCGGAGAAAATTAAATAATTTAATTTTTATAATATGTTCAAAAAACTTCGCTCGCGTTTAATAACAGTTTTGATAAAAAAAATTTCTTTTTCCCAGAATGGGGAAATATTACTTCAGTCATTCATAAGTGGGAAACATTGAAGGATTTGACTCCTGTTCTAAGATTAATCCATTATGAAGCTGTTTTGTGATCTCAGAAATTAGAAAATATCAGTTTGTATTTACAAAAATATTGTTTTCATAAAAATTCTATATAAATTAATATGTTTAAAAGTGTATTGATAAATAGTTTATCATTTGGAAATCGCATTGCGACCGAAACGCTCGTTATTCAGCTTCTAAACGTGGCATTCCTTTTTGTGAGCACATGATGTTGTTTTGGTAGGGGATTTTGAAGCTCGAAATCGTGTAGGCAATGTATAAAGCATAAATGGCAATTTTTATTTTCAATTTTTTCTTGGCTGGCAAAAAAGTTTTGGAGCTCTCGTAAACAGATTTAAACTGGTTAATGACTTAAATTAATTAAGACAAATAATGACTTAAAAATAATAATATTCTCACATAATAACTTAAAATTTGCGATCGTAGATTTTTTTTTTGTAAATATAGAATTTAAAAGCTTTACATGATTATGAAGCAAACAAATAATCTTCATAGCTGTTTTTCTCATCGCGTTTCAGTTCAAAATAATCTAAAAATAGCGAAATGCTTTGTCTTATTGTTAGTTGTTCGCTGATTGATGAGAAGGGAAAACCCATTTTTACTTTCTCGCATACAAAGTGGACAAAAAGAAGATGTTGCAATCCTCAAAAAATTTGATCTCCAAAATTTGATGACTCTCCAGTGTTAGATCTCTCTGTGTCCGAAGAATACATTTTTGGATTACATTTCTCTGAACACGATTAACTCAAAAGCTCGCTGAACATGACAGACAGAATTCCATGCGTGATCTTTACATCAAATTTCTAGAAATTTTATTGGAAATGTATCGGTGCATGTTAAAATTGATTTTGGAAGGGGCAAGACAGACAGACTTTGTCATGGCCTTCTAGGCTTCACCTTTTTTTTTTTTTTTTTTTTCCTTCTTTTTTTTTTAAATTTTTGCAATATATTTAAAAGGTGCATCATCTTAAAAGAACCAAAACTATGGTACCTACTGTTTTGGGTTAGTATACTAGGAAGTTGAGAGGGTGAAACTCCAGATGCTTTTATATTGTTTCTTTCTTCATTTAAAAGAAAAATCAAAAAGCCTTGTTGATTTGTAACAAATACTTATTATTTTTAAAGGATATTTATAATTAGAGAATGCTCGATTCGTCTTTGTCACATAATAGCATAATATGCTATGCTTAACGTAAGTATAGTGAATAGAAGCGAATATTCATTTTAGAATTCTTTCTGTTTACCTGTTGGATACAAAATTTGACTCAAATCTTTAATTTTGGTTTCAGGACCACATACCAAATTTCATTTATCTTTCTATTTGGATGTGAGAATCGTCAAGTTCACACACGGAGAGACAATTAATAGTCAGGTTCTCTTTGACAGATTTAGATCAAAATTAGATGCATATCAATATTTTTGGTGTGAATATCTTAATAAAATTCATCTATCTGAGCACGAATAGATAGACAGATAGGCAAGTCTTCGATCTCCAATTGCAATAACAAAAACATTTGCCAAATTTCCTTCATCCAAATTCATCCAAATATTTCTTTTCGAGTTCACTACTTTGAAGAGAGATACATATAGTTACCGTTGATCAATTTCTACTAAACTTGAGAAATTATGCTGTTTTAGTAAAAAGGTAGTGTACCATAATTTCGTTCTCCTTACTTGTTGCATTTTTTTATTTATTTAATTTGTTAATGGCATTCATGAAGAAATATTCAAAATTACTTCAATTCCCAAAAATTCGTTTTTCCAAACTCAGGTAGATTTAAAACATGGAGTTTCAACAAATTTTCAAGGTGGGATTTTTGACAATTACCATACTTATAAATTCGTTTGTAAGAAAGTGATAAAAGTATAGAGATGAAATTATCTGTAATTTTGTTCTTTTAAATCTATTTAACAAGTTTTATTCAATATTTTTAAACTTAGAGAAAACAAGACTAAGCCACACCAACAAAAAAATAGTATAAATATAGAACAAAATAATAGAAATACCTACAAAAGAACGCAACTTTATTATTAGAAGGGAATTAGGCCATCATTCGTCCGAAATACAATTAGCAGCCCACTTGGAATTGATTCGTGCACAAAATTCAAGGGAATTTATAGTCATTTCTCATGCAAAGCGTTATGGATTTCAAATAGTGTGCGTGGAAGAAGAAACCGAGCATATATTTAGCATTCTAAAAAAATCCAACAACTCAATGATGTTGAGATCAGGGACTAAGGCACTATATAAGATGCTTACTTCATTATTATGTTCATCTAATCAGGTTTTAATATATATCGAGTTTCTTCACAAAAGCTCTATTATTTTGGAATAAAGAAGTGAAATAAAGGAAACAGAATGTGAAACAAACTGCTGGATTCATCTGCAAGAATATTGCTATATTGCTTGGATGTTATTTTGCATCTCAAGATCCTAAGCCTAACCAAGATATCGTGGCCTCACATTATCATAGGACTTCTCTCCATACTCCATGATAGGAACCAGACAGTCAACAAGAAATGCTTTTACCGGCGTTTCCAGATGAACACACATTCGACGTCCTGAAATATTGCAATTGATGATTCGATAAATCAGATTACATATTTCCGTTGTTGTTATGTCCAGTTTTGGTGGTCTCGGCCTCTTAATTACAGCTTCACTGAATTCCGTGGCAACTGAACAGCTATGGAAAAGTCATTATGCCATGAATGATAGCAAAATGCAGCTTTTCTTGAAAAGTTTTGGCAGATAAGTGGTACGGGAATTGATATTCATCTCGTAGATCATCTGCGGCAATGCAATCTTACGTTTTCGGCACTATTCTGTTCAAAACTCATCTATCTCGGTCGGTTGTCTTCGACTTTTGCTCGCTGCTCTGCTTCGCAAAGGACATGCTTTCCAGTTTTTTTTTCTTTTTCTTCTTCTAACTATCTATCTTAACTTTTGGCATAGTGATCCTTGAAACATTCACTATATTAGCTGCTCTAAACAAGGACGCTCCAGTGAAGATAGTTCAAATGATCATATTTGTTTGCATTTATTGGAAGAATTTTCTCATACAACTCACTATCTGGTAAATCATCAACAGATGCGTACCCTATCGCTGGCAATAAGTGATAAACTGTTTCTATATGTTGCAGAGTTGTATTAAACGATCAAAGTGCGTTTAATTTCGAAATGGGCGTTCTTATTATTTTGTTCGATACCAGTATTTTTTTCATATTAAACGTATCTTTATTATATTCTTTATTTATATGTTATAGAACCACAAGGGCCTGAGAATAAGACCTCGTCTGTGGTTTGGAAACCAAAAATTCGAGATGTATTTAGTGTTTCAATATATATTCTGACATTGAATGTCGCTTGCTGAGATAGTCTGAAAATTGAGAGGGAAATTCCTGTTCAGATGTTGAATTCATCATCTGGTAATAATTCAATGGCTAGGTTTCTTCCAAAATAAACATGTGAAATTCCATGTTTCCACTTACCAATAGAAAAGTACTTAAGATCAATCTTACTTGACTTTTTAAAACTTTGAATTATATTAAAGATAAGACTTTTCAATATTTTAAAATCCTCTTTTCAAACTATGACATTAATAAATTGTTTGGGAAACATCGAACTGTTTGTATTCAACAACCGCTGTGATCTTCAATAGTTAAGAAATAATTTTTTTTTATTTCTCTAATAGCTATAAGTTTAGAAGAAGTTATCCTTAACGTAAAAACTTGAATTTTCAGAGAAAAACAAAATTATTTGTTGAGTTTTTTTTATTAAACTTAGTTTTTAGAGCACTCTTAAACTAAGAACATGATTAAAAAGAATTAATTCGGTGGAAAAGTTGTAATCTAAAGTTATAAATAACAGAATGTTGATTTTTTTTTTTTACATTTCCTACCTTACATTAATATACAATAAAAATATAGTTTGATTGCTTTTTTACAGTAAATAACGGAACGTTTTAAAACACATGATAAAAGTGATCATAAAGACTAAAAGACTACTTTTCCTTAAAATAAGACGTCATTCATCGTTTTACTTTTGAAGCTGGGAAAAGTGCACTTGAAAGATTTATACCTTACAACTGCTTTCTGTTAGTATATCATGAAGTTTGTTTTGCAAGGTCATGGTTTACAGTAGTATTATTTGCCTATGCGATTATATGCGACGATTCAGCTTTTCAAGATGTGATTTTCTTTTTATTTCAGATTCATCTTTTTTTCCCCATTGTTTTTCCATTAAAAAAATATTATTCTATTACATTAAATAGTCGTCGAATGTCGTAGGCCCTTACTTTTTGTTAACCTTTTATTGTTGATTCATGAATTCATGTTTTTATTCTAAATGAGTCGTAAATTTTCATCTTTTTTTGTTTCTTCAGAACATTAAATTTCAATTAATTCAGATATTTTCTGCTAGAAATATTTATTTATTTATTTGTAAATCTTTAGCAAACTTATATTCTTTTGGGAAATTTTAATTTTATTCTACCATAATTTTAAGTTTAATATTTTTTTATTTGCTAAAACAAATTTTGTTAGAATAGAAATTTTCGATCTATGTAAAATATTTTAAAATAAAAAGATTATTTAGATGTTATGATTTAAATTCTATTTTATTAAACTTTTCGGAATTCGAGAAGTGCATCACATAATGCGAAACAGAGCCCTTTTTCTCTGTTTCTAATTATAATGCAAATTACGAACTAAACACGAAAATTGTGGTGCCGTAAAATTATAATGAAAGTCTAGTTTCAGTCCTTTTGATAATATATATATATATATATATATATATATATATATATTACAAATTTGCATTAAAAAGGTTAATAAAAGGGCATAATTATGATTTAAAAAAACCCATAAAAAATCAAAACATATCAATTTTAAAAGTCGTCTTTTTGAATCAATTAAATTTCCCAAAATGTTTTAAGATAGTTAGTCGGAGCTTTCAAATAAAAATTAGCTAAGCAAATAATTAAACATAACATTAGGTTTTGGTGATTTTATTATTATTAAAGACAATTTAATGTATGAACACAATGCATGTTTTTTTATTATACAGTATATGTTTTCTGTAATTATTTCGTATATCTTCATAATTCATTCATACAGCACGTGATGCAGCTGTAAAATAGGTTTAACTTTTATAAATAAACTTGTTCCTGTTTTTAACACTGAATTATGTAAATGCGATTGAAAAAATATGAATAATGTATAATATTTTATATTTATCTGAATCAAAGATTTATTTATTCATATAATGCATTTTCAAACCCCTATAGAATTTATTTAAATTTCCTTCATTGAGCACGTGGAGAGCTAGTAAAAAGAATTTGGACTATTATAACCATGCAAGTTCACGTTTTTTTATATGCCATTAAATTTTATTATATGACATTACAACAGACAAGAAGGCCAAATGTGACAGAAAAACTATAAAAGAATATTAAGTCAAAACAGCTGTATTCATTTAAAAAGAAAAAAATTAAAAGTAATCTATTACATTCTCAGGTGTTTAAACATTCCTTTGTTTCATTACTAAGAAACATTCAGAAAACTATCTTCCTGTATATGTTCAAGTCGAATGCACTAAAACGTAGAATGTAACACTGATTTTAGAATGCCAAGACAGGTGCAATAATCTTATTTTTTTCAGTCGTTGTTACATAAAAAGCTATTTTTTTATTGGCGTATTCAACTTTTTCGAATAATCTCGAGAATTAGCAAATGACCAGTTAAAGTTTTAGTAGTTGCAAACATATTGTCTTAATCGAACAGCTTGTAATATTTCTTTTATTTTTTTTTCCTCCTATACACATGGATTTTAAGAGAGGATGTATCATGTCAGTATCGACTACTACATCGCATTATTGGATTATTGTAATGGACAGATTATTTTTACCATCATAAATCGGACAGGATATGCTTTAAAAATCATATAAATTTTTGTCTCTGCAAGTGTATAATTCATCAAGTCCATTGTAAGTATTCATTGATTTTAGATACGTAATTAGCAAATATAGCATACTATTTTGAAAATTAAGTTTCCATTTCGATAGTATATGAAAAATCATTTGAATTTATCTTAGAAAAAGAAAACAAAACAAGTCGAAAGGAAAAAAATTAGAGAGATTCAAACCTAGACCGAAACAACGTAACCTAATACAATTTTAAGCTTAAATATTCTGTTTTTATTTAAGTTCTAAAACTTGCTCTTAATTTTATAGCAACTATTAATGTAAAAAAATGCATTATATTGTTGTAGTAAGTCTGAATATAATTCCAAAAATTATAATAACAAGGATATTGCTATAAAAAAATACAGGAGGATTCAAGTTAAACAGCAATTTCAAATGGAAAAATATTTTATATATTGGTCGGAAATAGTAACCGCTATGGCGCTAATAATTTTCATCAATAGAAATTTTCTTTCTCTATAATGAGTGTTGGCGACAATTTTTCATTAAAGATTTCAGTGACTTTGAACTGTTTACTAAATTTTTAATCAGTCACTCTCAAGGCATTTCGAAAAAATAAATGAAATTGTTTACATTGAGATCTTTTCATTATTACAAATCTTCCATACGTTTCGATTAAACTGAGACTTTTATATTGAGTCTGTAAATAAAATTGAATGTATTAAGAAGTAGTATCTGGTATTGAACAAGCAGTAATAAATGCACATGACAGCAATGAATTTCATTTCTTATAAAAAAAGTTCAAGGTATTTTTTTCATAAACAATTTAAATATAAAACAGTGCCATTTTCCCCACAATTAGCCAAAATATGAACTATTCTTCGTTCTCCAGAAGTTGAAGTCACGAAATTAAGGAGAATATATGTGCAAAAACTGGTTGTGATTTATTCTATGGTTTTTGTACAAGATGGCCTAAAGTCATAAAAGTATTTTTAAAAATTTATTTAAATTTTCAGAGAGTTTAAAATTAGAGAGCATTGGTGCGGAAATAAACCTAAAAAGCATATTTTTGAATTTTAAAATCAATAAAAATAGCTTTTATGCTACAATACAATCCAAGATTTTGAGAAGAAATGGTAATTAAAAATCTAACTGAAAATTTGATAAACCCTTTCTTGGCAAATATCCATAACGCAAAAAGTAATTAAGTACCAAATTTTGTATTCCAGATTAGAGCGGTGCCCTATAGAACAGTCAATTTTAACTATTTTATCGCCATGTATGATGCAAGCTAAAAGGATATGCCAGCCAAAATATGATTATGTAAAAAGAAAAATGAGTTCATATGTTCTAGTTGCCTTAAAATGCACGTTGCAACAGAAAAAAAAAGTGCTTATCATTATACTTGCAGCATAATTTTATTCTGGCGATATCCGTATTTACCCTCTCAATATAAGCACATCAACTCATTTTTCCTTTGCACTTTTAACCGTCAAAGTAGATTATTTTTATTTATGTTGAACATCATATATGTGTGTATCTTTGCTTTCAAATGATTTTGTTTGTTTATTCATGCTAAGTTTGCTATTTTTGGAACATTTTTACAAGTCTCTACCTTCTCGTTCTTTTGTTATTCCCTTGGCCCTGTTAAATAAGTTTCATTTCCTTCCTTTTTCTTCATTCACCAATCACTGCTACTCCTCGAATCGACAAAAAATCTTTGCAAAATAAATATGATAAGTATTATAAATATCTTTATTGTTTGTAATAAGAAATTAATTAAAGAATCATTATTAATATTTTTTTATTGAAAAATGCATGTTTCTTGTTTAAAATTATGATTTGTGTCAAAGTTGAAAAATATATTTTTCTATGGACTTAAATAGTTCTTTATATTGCAGAAAGGATTTGTTACATGTTATAAATATCAAAAATTCATAAAAATATCAAAAAATTTATTTTATTAAATAATGCACTCCCTTAAAATATTTCATATGATTTGTCAATTTTTTTTATTATTTCGGTTTTTTTTAATATGCCATAATAAAACGAAAAAATAAATTCATTAATTTTTGTTGAGTGATATATTACATAATTAAATGATAAACAGAAGAATGATGTTTATAGGATTCTTAAGATAAAGTTTTCAAAATTTAATGTTTTTGTAAATAGTTTCTATTGTAATTACAGATTTAATGTAAACATTTAAATTATTTTACGAGCCTATAATTAAAAATTGTTTATATCTGAATTTTTACCTTCACTTTCACCTTTTTACTAATTTAATATTTCAGTAGTTTAAGAAGTTTGATTATTTTTTAAAGCTTTAACGTTAAATATGTACATGATGGTGTAAAATGTCTAATAAATTTATCCAAGTATTTTCCTTTATACGTGTATATTTGAACTTTATATTGTGTCTTCTAATTTGTTTGAACGTGCATATTGTATCTTTTGACTTGCTTTTGTTATTCTGATTATATTTGTTCTCAAAACTTCTTACAGAGATAAGTCCCTTTATTGATATAAAATAATCCCATTATTACATCCGTAATTTTTAAGTAATTGTATTTATTCTATATCAAAATGCAGCACTTTGATCAAATTGAATAGAAAAACCAACTGGAATTTTAGCTTTACATGCGTTTCACTCATATTACAGTAAGATACAACATTTTTATGATCTCGGAAAAATATCACCAGAAAAATTCCTTCTGTTCCATAAATGATAGCTTTTATTTTTGTACAAAAGGACAGATAAATAAAGATCATTGTGTAATTGAAATTAATATATTTTATATTACAATTTATGTATTTCATAGAAAAAAGTAAATAATTTAAATTTATTATTAATTGAAAAATACTAAAAAGGTAGCTGAGTGATGAATAAGATGGCAACCGAAATTTTAAATCTATAAAATTAGAATTAGATACAATCAAAATATAAAAGTTAAATAAATTCAACAACGCTCATATATTGGTTTGAACTATTTTTTTATGGTATAAAGATAACACTTCAAAACAACAAAAGATTTTTTTTTTTTTTTGATTTGCTAGTTCAATTTTAACAGTTTACTAACGATATGTCCGCGATATTTTGTAAGTATCATTTTTAAAAATGTCTTATTTTGATCCTTTTTTTTCACAAAACGACTGTTATTGTAAAATATCTTAATTAAGTATGTCATTATTTTTTATAATATACCTTCATTAATTTAGGACTTAATAATTGTTTCATTTAAAATTAATTACTAATGAATTCATTTCAAAAATCTTTTTTTTTCCCTCGGATTCAATAGAATTTTTTTCTTACGAGTAAACATTTTCCTTTTCTCAATGAACTTTGTTGAGAACTCGTATTTAAAATTTATTAATGATTTTAAACAAAAAATTACATCATAGCGTGCGTAATGCTTTAAGATATGGCTATGAATAATAAAACTCTTTTTTATTTCAAAATTCAATATACTTTTGTCTAGAGTTTTAAACATATAGTCTATAAATAGCATTTTAAGATAAGTTTTTTTTTTTTAGATTCAGTCTACTAAATTTCTAAAAAGAAAGTATTAATGCTCTTTTTGAATTATAATATTTGCTTGATGTATGATAAGAAGAAATTTTGCGCTTAGTGTGCATACCATATCAGCATTTATAAAAGATGGGAAATTTTGAAATCGAATTTTAAACATATTTTTCTTATAATTTATTTTTTATTTGCACACTTATATTACTTTTACTTATTCTCAATAAATGTAAAAATGCAATTTAAAAGAATATTAAATATCTTAATTCTTCATGTCTTTCCAAGTTCAGTTATTCTGGAAGAGATAAGTTGGAAGCGTTATGTTTCAATCATTTTGTTGTTATGACTTTATAATCTTTACATGGCTTTATAATCTCTATAGTCTTTACTTATGATTTTTATATATAAATGTCTTTACATTTAATTGCCTTTATGAAATTTATGATCTTAACATATAACGTTTGCAGAGGCATTCAAAATGTGGGTTATTCACTGCTAATAACAAAGTAGAATGCATGTAAATCCAGAAGCATGCAAGCCTGATATTTTGACCTAGAGTTATTAAATTTGGCACTGAATTCCGTGGAGTATCGGAATGTGAAATTGGGAGCAACATCTTCGAAAATTTTATGAGAATTTCAATTAATAAACATTAAAAAATTTTGTCATTTTCCCACAATAATTTTCAAAAATATTACTGTACAAAAATGATTTTTGTACTATTTTAAAATTAAAAAATAACCTAATTAATTATACCAATTTAATTGCCGTGCAGTTTTTCAGAATTTCGACATTTATTTAAAAAAATGTGCGTAATTTTCAACAGCAGTTTTTACTCAAAACTATAAATTCATATAATAATTTTATTAAATTCAAACCGCTTTTATTATTACATAAAATATTTAATCGCCTTATTTCCTTCCGTAATTTCATGAAAACTTATGTTTATAATTATCACAATTTGTCTGGCGAATTAGTAAGTAGAATACCGGGAAATACAACAAATAATTGAAAATATTCTACTCCTTTAGGAAAATTCAAGTGCAAAGTAAACAGAGCAGTGTAAGGCAATTAAAATAACACAGCTTTATTTCCATTATAACTTGATACTTAAAAATACTTTGCTGGCGCAACCATGAATTATTATTATATAAGAGATTTGATTGAAATTAAGTATTACCAAAATTTACATCGAACTAATTTGTCACCAAACGTGATTAATTCAAAATACTGATAAAAATAATTAATCCTGGAGACAGTTAAATATGCAATTCAGGTTTTTTTAAGAACTTCTAATCCAATTTCTTTGCAACATGAAAATATTTTTTTTTATGTTTCGCATTTAGGTTAAATTTCAGTTTGCAATAAGATTATGTAATGATTTGCAACAAATAGATGTATTGTTAATTTTGCTTAATTTTGGATTAGATTTATTTACTAGATTCGTTAAAGGAAAGGTATGAAATTCAAAGAATTAATTCGTTGCGATTAAAAATTTATTTAATATTAAGAAATTAAAGAAAAAAATATTTGTCATTTTAAATGAGTTAAAAATACAAAAAGGGGATTATTTTACAAAAGGAATTGAAAAATATTTTGTTTACCTAAAATGTATTAAAAAACGTTTTTTGAAAATGTGTGAAGTAACTTTTAGTATAATTTCTTTTTAAAAAATTGTGTGTGTGTTCTTTGAAGAATACATATACAATTTTTCTTTGAAGAACAGAACGCAATTGAATCTAGTTTTTTAAAAACTAAATATCAAAGAGAATGAGAAAGTATTTGAGACAAATAATAGAAAATCAAGAGCAGCATTTGGATTACAGAACAATATCCACTTTCTTTAAACATCACAAAAATGTAAAAAACTGAAAGGGATTTTTAAAAAAACTTGCCCAGTTTCTTAAAATTTTGTGTTGATTGCAAATTTGAAGAAAATAGCTAAATCCGAAAATAACATAAAAATTTATAGAATTTTTCTTCTTTTTTTTAAAGTTATATTTTCTGATTGTATTAATTATTCAATTTAGGATTTTTGATAATTATTATAAAATAAACAAAGCAGCCTTTTTGACTTAAAAAAGGGATATTATCTTTAACAGAAGATAGTTCTCAAACTCTTTGATTTTTGTATCACATGAAGAATAAAAAACATATGTATTGTCATAAACACAATTCACCTTCAAATATCAATGTACTCTTATGAATGTTTGTAAACAAAGTAATTTGTATTGTGTAGATAAACCTGTAAACAAAAATTAGATAATATAAATATACTATATATTGTGGTAAATAATGTGTATGTAATGCATGATAGAGAATATTACGAATTTTTTACTATGATTAATACTACAAAGGAGCTTGTTTAATTCTAATCATTTTAGTGTTCCCGATTTTATCTTCATTAATTATAGCTTAAATCAAATTGAAATAGTTTAATTAAAGTTAAAGTTATCAAGTTAAAATAGTTGCTCTTTATTTATTTTTAATTAGTAAAAAGGTTAAATTGTAATTTAAAATAAGATTTTGAAGATTTTGTGAAAAAAAAACTATTATTAAAAATTACATACTTCCGGGACTTCATGTTAAGCTATCTTTTACACATGTGCTCATCAAGTCAAGAAGAAGGTCAGTGTCAACTTTTCAAAGTCCAAAAGCTAATTAAAATATAAGCAAATTGAAAATTAAACAAGTATTTTTATGTTTTCAGCTATATCTTCAGAAAGTATTTCAAGAAAATAATTTTTGCGTTACCTTAAAACTTAAAGAAGAAAAAAACCTTTTTTAATAATAGTAGTTCGTTTCTCTTTCCGTGATGTTACAAGCGATTCCCAAAGCCAGTTGATTTGGAGAGCGGTCGGGACACGGTTTCATCCCAGTAACATCAAGGAAAGAGACCGTTTCGGTGGTCCTGGAGTTGTCGTCTGGGGAGGCATTATGATGAACGGGTGGACTGAGCTCCACGTTTTCGCCGGAGGTTCTGTAACTGGAGATCGCTATTGTCAGGAGGTGATCCTTCTCCATATGCGTCTGTTCCGAGGTGTCATTGGATCAGACTTCGTTTTTATGGATGACAATGCACGGCCACACATGACTTATGCTGTTGAGGAGCTCCTGGAAAGTGAAGATATCACTCGAATGGATTGGCAGGCGTGCTCCTCTCATTTAAATCCGATAGAACATGTGTGGGATGCTTTGAGGAGACACCTTGCGGCACGATTACATCCTCCTGGGAACACCCGACAACGTAAAGAGATGCTGATTGAGGAATGGGCACTCTTACCTCAAGAACTGTTGGACAATCTGGTGCTGAGTATGGGGAGACGGTGCGAAGCAACCATTGCAGTAAGGGGAGGGCATATCCCATACTAAGGAACATCTGCTTGCTGTTCTTTCTCTTGGACAGACAATCATGTGTAACGATACTATGAGTTCAATAGAGCCTTTTTTTGTTTGATTCCATACTGTATGCATTGTATTCATTTCTGCGCAACTATGCTTTCGTCATTCTTTCAGAACAAAATGCTGTATCTCATTTCTGAATTTCATGTCTCTCAGATGATTTCTCGTGAAGTTATGGCAAAAAACATACCTGTTGCTTAAGTTTTGCACACCAGTGTATTTTGGGCCAAGAAACTTTTTATCTCGAGTTCCACACTTCACATATTTTCTCCACGCTGCCTTTATTTAGCATTCTCTAATTGACAAAATGTTGGAATTTTAATAATTAGTGATAAATTAGCTTTTAATAATTAGTGATAAATTAGATAACTTTTTAATGTTAAAGAAGTATTAAGAGAATTAAACTGTCAACTAAATTTATTATAAAAACAAAACAGTATATAGATAACAATGATTTTTCTAAATTATTAATGCCATATTAGGGGAAACGTCACAATTTTTTGCAGCATATTTATTTTTATCCCACTTTCTGTGTCTTTTATAAACCGAAACTTCTCTTTCTCATTCAGAACTTTCTGTTTAATATAAATGTAAAAATGAATTTTCAAGAAATAGAATACATATTATTTATATTTCTTCTTTATACAGCATTCAATTTCAATGAATGTATTCATTGTCGACAAGAAAATAAATATCATTCTCTATATCATTCAAAATTAAACAAGATGGTTATTTCTGATGATATTTCCAGAATTATTTCTTCTACGGCAGCAACGCGCCAGGTATCAGCTAGTTAACTATAAGAAATCAAAAATTAAACTGAATTTAAAATAAAATTTGACTCAATCTTCGGAGAGAATTTTGTGGAAGAAGCTGAAAATAATAAGTTACTGGGAAGTATTTATTTATTTATTGTCTTTATGTATATAAATTCGAGTTCTTAGAATTTATATTGAGGAAAGATCAGTGAAACAGTTTTTTTAATTGAAGTTATATTTCTTTTATGAAAGAAATCAGATAATGTTTCATATTTGCGAAAACTTTTGGTACATTTATAAATTTTTCATTTGATATATAGAATCTGTTTCCAAAAAGAAATCCAAGATTTTTTTTTTAAATTTTGAAGTACAGAAATTTCCAGTATGTGAAAGTTGATATATGGAGTTCCATTAATTACTTAAAATACTAATTACTTTTTTTTAGACTCAACAATTAAAAAAAACTCAACTCAACTTTTAACTTTCAAAAATTTTTATACACATTAGGAAAATAAATTATGTAATAAATGATACCATATACAATTCCTGAAACAAAAAGTAAATTTACATGATTGGCAAATAAAAAAACAAGTTTAACGTGTCGCAATATCCTCATTTTCAAACTGCACAGTGGAAAACTACTGTGGGAATGAATAGTGAAATATGCCAACCTCCGACCTCGAAGCTCTTCCGCAAGGCCACTAAATCTAGCTGATGCTAGGAAAAAAAAATAATAAAATGTCTTTTAGTTTTAAATTTCAGTTATAGCACCTGCAGAAAAAGAAATTATTTTTTACAATATATGTTTTCGATGAAATCAGGCGTGAGACGGTAACGATAGGCTGTCAAACATGACCTTTCTTAATCGAAAGCGGAAACATTTTTCGGAAACGAAAATCTTCATTAAATACTGAAACAAGTTGAATTAAATCTAAACGAGCAATACTCTTGCATCAGAGGTGACAAACGACCTGGCCGGCTGCCACACTGAGAACTGCCCTTGAAGTCTGGAGTGCAGCTTGATAATGATCGTTAAGTAAATTTAACGCAGACCCAAATGAGATTTCCTGGACTTTTCTTGCTTTGTAAACAATTTTTGTTCTGACGTGATAAAAGGGTAACGGCGGATGGATACATTTTTAAAGGACGGATTTCAAGCTTTTTGAAATTTGTATCGCATAAATATCAATATGATGCATGACGATTAGTGCAAATCTTTGGTTAACAGGCAGGGCTGACTTGAGGAGTCATGCATTCTCTTAACTAAATGGAAAAGAAAAATATGTCCGCTTTCTATTCCTTTTTTCAATTTAAATATGAACACATTAAAATAATATCTCTCTTTTTATATACATATCACGTCCACCAATCTAAAAAAAAAAAGATTGAGAGCCTAAAATCTCACTACGTTGCAGACAACTAACGCCGATAACTTAGATATAGTCATAACCGAAAACGCGCAGTTTTAATTTAAAAAAAGATTTGAAAATTGTCATAAACACGTGACTACATATTGTTTCATTTAATTTTCAATTCAATGCATTCCACACTAATTTGTACAATTTAATAAATAGAAAAATGTAATATTGTTGTGCAATATGGAATTTCTATTTCAAATTAGGCTGCACTTTTGTTCGGGCCGATCCTACCAAGCGTTATTATGATAAACAACCAGTTAACAAACTAATCAAATATTAAATTTAACTAATTAATTGTTAATTAGTAAATTTAACGAAAATATGCATCATCATATAATATTTATCTAATTAAAAATCAATGCATCGAAATGGAGTCTAATGAAAAGAAAAAAACTAAATGGAAAGAAAAAACAAGGCATTGAAAACTATATCATTTAATTTAAATGATATAGTTATAGAAATGAATAATTTAAAAGGTTTAGATTATAACAAAATATAAATATATTATTTATTGCAAAAAATAATGGATAATAATACACAATAACAAATATTAAATTATTACTGCCGATGAATGTAACGATTGTGCCTATTTCATTGTAACTAGTAAGGTTATGTTGGGCTTCATATTCACTAATATCGTACGTAAATCAGATTCAAGCTACAGCTGTGACCTATATTTTTAATTGATAGCATAATTGAAATTATAATTTCGCATTAGTTATAAACTATGAAAAGGCAATAAAAACTTTATCACTTTGTTCTAAAATATATTCAGTGCCTCATTTCTTCAAAAATTTGTGCAAACCTTTTTTTTTTACACATTTTTAAAATTTCTGTGAAATAAAATATCATTACATAGTACGAAATATATTAAACTGGTACAAGCACCAGTTTAAGCGAGTGTCGAAAAGTGGGGAAAATATGTACACATTTGAATAGCAAATATTAAAACAAATTGTTAAAGGAGAGCATTTTGCATTTATTTTGAACGCTGATGTTAGTTTTATTCTGTAAAAATTGTATTAGAAAATTATAATATATGCATTGCTTATGATACATTAACTGGTGTAGGTATAAGTGTGAGACTCCTTCTCACCCCCTTTTAAAGTGTGGAGTCATCTTAATAGTAAGGAAGTATTTATAGTGATAATAATGATGACACATTTAAAAAATTTCAACAAAATAGTTTGTGTAACTTTTGTCCTTTGTCTTATGAAGCAATGATGAACGAAGCAATTTTCTTTATTCAAAATAACAACAAAAAAAAAAAAAACAAGGAAACTTTTTATATTTTTTAAAATTCCAACGTGTTATTTAGATTGCCTTATATATATATACTAGCCGGTTCGCCAGTATTACCGCTCGCTACAGTTTTCAATTAAATATTTTAAGTAACTGGTCTCTTAAAGGATTCTAAAACAAAACATTTTTAATCTTCAAATTTTGATAGCCATACCAAACTTATACTGTTTAGATCGTTTCGTTGAATTTACTATATATATTTTGCTAATTTGTTGTCATTTCCGGCAAAACTTCAACTTTAATTTAAAATGTAAATGATGAAATTGCAATTAATATTAAGATATTTTTAATAAAACCAAACGTTTTATTTTATTTATCATCATTATTGTTGTTTATTAGTTATTATTATTATTGAATGTGAGTATTGCAAACAGAATCGCTCGGTATTTAAGTCTTATGTTAACTACAAAATATTTTTCATCATTTATGTAATATCTCAAACAATAATTCAAAAAACATTTCTGAGATTCAGCATAAAATTCAGTTTTTAGTTTTGCTTTCAAAAGGATTGAAGTGAAATCAATAATAATATTTTGTTCCGGCCTATAAATATATTTCAAAAATTATGAAGTCTAAATTTAATGCAGTAAGGTATCATATTCTGAGAAATATTCTGAACACACCAAATTTTAAATAAATGAATGAATGTTTCTATTTTCCACCATCAACTAAGACTTATTTATGAAGTTTTAAATGTTAAAAATTTAGAAAAACTCAACATTTTCATAATCTTAGGGCAATTAATCTTGAGAAACCTGCGCGCGCTGATTGGCGTATTTTCTTTGAAACGATCGATGGAAAATCTAAAATTATCCTTTTTTTTATTGAATAGTGATATTCAAATTTTCATAAATCAGTCAGTTTAAGTGATTGGAAATTAACTCTTAAAAGTCAGTGATTTAGTTGATTGGAAATTAACTCTATGACCACCATAAAATCTGTGCTTTCTCTTGTGGTGTATGCATTCTCCTTAATATCCGCTCGAATAAAACATCACATACAAAAGTACTACATAGAACAAACACATCAAAAGTAAACATAACATTTCAATAGTTGCCAAAAACAAAAGAGAGAAAAATGCAATTAATAAGCAGACGATATTTAGAAAAGTACAGATATTTAGACTGGAAAATAAAATTATCTGAAATTAAAAACACGCGCAGTCGATATTTACAAAAGTAAAAATATTCAAACCTGAAATGGAAAATATATGAGTTATTCCATCAATAAATGCCATAAGTTTGTTTACATCTTCATTATTTTATGAGTCATTAAACATAAAAATGGGTCCGGTACTAAACAAACACCCTGTATAGAGAGTGTAAAAGATCATAAAATAATTTTTCTTGAATTTATTTTTTAGAAAAAATAATATTTCATATTTGTTTCATTTCCTACTGACACGTGCCGAAAATTATATTTTTGCAAATTTCATTTCCAAAAAGATTTAATTTATTTTTAATTGGAGCTTTAATCAATGTGATGGCAACACTTTGAAAAAAGCTAATTTTTTCCCATGAATGCGAAACGTGCTTAATTTTAATTTTTATTTTTTACGAAAAAAATTATTGAAAAACATAGTTAAAATATTTATTTAAAAATTCATTAAAAATAGAAATTTAATTTTAAGATTAAAACATTAGTATCATTTAAAAGATAAATTTTTGATCTTTAACTTCATGTAAAAATCTTTTTTTTGCGGTAATATTTTCGGAAGTTATAGCAGAAACACGTCAAAATTTCGCTTAATTTTTAAATAAATTAAATTGTATTTAAAAATTCGAAAAAATAACCCCCAGGTGCACATTCCCGGCCTCCAAGGTATACACGTGCTAAATTTGGTAGCTGTAGGTTGAATGGTCTGGCCTGTAGAGCGCCAACACACACACACACATTGAGCTTTATTAAGAGTATATATATATATAATACCCATATCTTAAGACTCCTCTCGTGCAAAACGTAGCATTAGAACAGTTTTTTTTTTAAAGAGAACAATCAATTTTATATGCCGATATTTTTTTCAGGATATTCATAAGCCTTAACGTTGATTTTTTTACACTTTTTTTTAATCGACAGATTATTCCTTATCCATGTGTTCTAGCATTACATTTCTTCGTGGACTTCCGTCGAGTTTGCTCTTTTAATTTGAAAAAAGGACTAAATTTTATATTTATTTAATTGTTGTCTGCCAACAATTTTAGCTATATTTTATTAAAAAATATTTATGACGTTAATAAAGTTGAATTATTTTACATTAATTTACAAAGTTCTAGAGAGCTTTCTTATAATCTCTAATCCGAAATAGCATAATAATGATTTAGTCTTGATTTGTGTATCTTTATAAATTTTACCTTGAATTATATAGTAAAAAATGTATTTAATATCTCTCATTGAGTATCTGTATAAACGCTGTCACTTAAACAACGATAAATATTGCTATAAGTTATATTAAAAAATTTAATCAAATTAGTCGGAGAGAAAAATTGTACTAAAATTGGTATCAATGAAAGGTTAATTTTATAAATTTTAAATTAATGTAGAAATTATTTTCGTACAGCAAAATTCACTGAAATTAGAGAAGGATAACATTAATATTTCGATATTTTATTTAGAATTTTGAGACACTTGTTTTAAGTGAATATTTATCTCCTCAAAAAATAACTATATACCAAAATCAATTACTATAGATCTACGGTTTGAACGATTTTTGCATTCGATCCTGCATGTCGATTTCTTGCATGACACATTTTGCACATACGTCCGGCCTATAAACATTATCATGTTAGTCATAATTATTTACACAATGATAATACTCATCGTTAATTATGCAAATCGTTATGAGATATTTATGTACTCTAATTTCGGGTATAAATTTAAAAACCTTGAATTCAAATTTTACCAAAGATAAATTAATTAGAAAAAAATGATAAACGATAAAACGCTATTTGTATTATTAATAATATTTTAACAGTGATTCAGAGCATAGGAAATCATATTTTTGAAAATACATGATTTACTTATCAAAGTGCGCAAGTATATAATATGTGTATTGCTTTAAAAGAACTAACCAAAAAATTAAGAAGATATTCCTACTACGTTTATTCCCTACAGAATTCATATGGATTGCATTAAAACTCCACTCTAAATGTGAACTTGCATGGGGAAAAGAAATAGTAAAAGTAATAAAAAGACCATGACTAATCAGTCTTAAAGTAAATAAAGAAATAAAATCTGGACCATCAAAAAAAATTGCATAAGTATATTCCACGCCAGTACGACAAAAAAATTGACAAACACTGCATGAAATGAACAATGACTTCTTCATAAGAACATTTTCAGCAGATTAGACATTCTTCTTACCTTTTTAATGTACAGGTGCGCTCATAGTAGCAAAGCTGTCGTGACGCTAAAATTATTTTCTATTGTTTCATCACAAATGCGCTATGTTTCATATGGAAATGCAGTGATATACGAGCTTTTTTTGATTTCCTCATTGTACGCCAGAACATTTAGTCATTCAAAAGAATCTGACGAGTATTTACGATAAAAACGTTTAATATGCGCCTTTCGGTGCTTAGAATATTGAAAGAATAACAAATTAACGGTTTTTGGGATGTATTGATTATTGGTATGGCTATATATATGAGACTACTTTTGTAAAATTCATATATATTTGTTTTATTTGTCATGGATTTTATCATACCTTAAGGTTATTTTTAAAATAACGCTACGTAAGATTATTTGTATTTTTTAACATTCATTTCAAGAATGAATTATTATAAATTATAAGGTATTTTTTATTTTCATTTTTTTTCTTTTCAATTATCTATGGTTCAGAAAAAATTTGCTTATGTCTTCCGATTTTTATTCGATAGGTATTAATATGTTTCCTGATATTGTTATAAATATATTTTATGATATAACTTTTACAAGAGTAAGGATATTTATGCCAATATTATACGGCCTATAGACTGGGAACCGCTGATCTAATTAATCTATCATTACATTGAAACTATTGAAGAATAATTTACTAGAGATTGAATAATGTATCTTCTCTATCTTCCTATGTATTCTTATGAATAGCGATATTACAATTATGAAAAATGTATAAACTTTTTGTTGAAAATAGTAATAAAAAATTATTCTAATTGAAAATATCAAATTTGCATATTTGCACCATATAAAGCGATATTAAAAATTGAAAGAAGCTTCATCCATTAATCATTGATTATGCATATTTAACCAGGTTTTAGCGAAAGAAATGAGGAAAAAATTGTAATGAATATATTAATTATGCAACTTTCAATTCAGAGAATTCAGTATTAAATAAAATAAAATACGACTAAGTTTTTCTAATGTTTCATTATTTCATACTTTTTAAAGAAAAATAAAAATAAAAAATTAAATATTGTAACCATCTGTCCTTGTTCTGATTTGGAATAATTTTCGAAATATTTATGCTCGCTTTATTTTATTAAAAAGAACATAATGGAAGCCTGAGCTTTACCCTTGATTGAACAAAACTGCACTTTTTAAAGCACACTCAAGAAAAAGTTGATTACGGCATTGATAAACGCAGTAATGTTTACAATAGATAATGTCCGATATTTCACATTTCTGATGAAATGTTTGAACTTACTTCTGATGAAATGATGCATATAGCAGGAAAAAAACATTTATTTTGAGACTAAGCATGCGTTTTTTAATCGACTGAATTCAAATCTTACAGATATGCTGATTGAGCAGAAATGTCAACAAACTGTGAACATTTTGCAACAATGGAAAGGATGAATAAAAGAAAAGTCTGCTTTAAAAAATTAATGAATCGAAAATCGCTACGTCAAAAAAATTAATGAAATCGTCACAGAATTAATCTAAAAAGATAAAACAAGTTCTGATTAAAAGGAAAAAAAGAATTAAAAATAAGTAGATATAAGAAAACGAAGAAGGTAGGTTCAAATAGAGTAGGCTACTGAAAAATCATTAAATGAATAAATAAATAAGAGTGGGAAAATTTTCTCTTATACTTTCTGTTTCTTAAACTATGTAGCGCATTTTTTTTTCGGTTCTGCTGTTCAGTGCCTGCATATTCAGATTGTAACATGAGGGAAAGGATGGAGAGGTAGGCAGCAAACCTTCTAAGGTAACCGGCAAATCTTCTAAAGAACGTTTTTTCACCTCTGAAATTCGTAATATTATGAAGAAAAACGAATATCAATTTTAGAAGCTTTACTTTCGATTAATTGGGCTCGAATTTCAAAACAGATTTACAAATTTCAGCCACAAAATGAAAATTTCATTCTGTCACCTCTCTAGACATCCACATGTTGTAACTTAAAATATAACGTTTTGGAATTCGTAATATTATGAAGAAAAACGAGTATCAATTTTGGAAGCCTTGCTTTCGTTTGATTGGGCCCGAATTTCTAAACAGATTTACAAATTTCAGCCACAAAACGAAAATTTCATTCTGTCGTTCGTGTCGGTTTTTTTTTCAGTCGCTGCGTTTTTGAGTTACCGTTTTTACATGCATATCAATTAAAAGATAGACAGAGGTTACTCCATTGATATATTTGATCCATAATTTAAAACACCTTTACATTTCTAATGTTACACACAGACAGAGAGACAGATATCCCTTCAAAAGATTTTGTCCTAACTTTCACAGAAATTTATAAATTTATTGTTAGGACCGCATATTCAAAAATCACATATTTAAATCAATACTATTTTTGTTCTTGCGTTCATAAACAGAGCTATAGCAAGACACAATTCCATGAATATGTTTTTCCACCTCTGGGAAATCTGAAACATGGAAAGTTACCAAATCTAGAAATGGAATTCTTTAATGGATGCATTAATATTTTCCTTGTGTATACTTCGTATGAGAAAATAAGAAGTTTGAAAAGTACACCAATGGAGATAATTTAGGTGAAAGTCACATGAATGCAAATGCCTTTCATTTTATACTTGACTGCACTTTGTTTGCTATGTGATGACATTGTATCTTTTTTAGCTGATAATGGACATTCAAAATTGATTCTGCCGTTCAAATGTGACTTGTGATGATTTCATAGAATTTTCCAATTGGAATTAAGAAAGGGAAAAACGATTTATATTTATGAAATGATAAATAAAAGTATTTCAAATTTTATACACATTTCTGAAAACAAGAAATTTTGATAAAAACATTTGAAATTTTATGTATATTTCCTTAGATTATTCTTTTGAGTTTCATTTCTGTTAGCAGTGTTTATAGCTAACATTGAAATGTGCATTGGTTTTAGTGGGGAAAATGTTGTTTTAGAATATACTATTATTGTAATTATTAAGTGAGAAATAGAGTATATATTTTCTTCAGTTCTCTTAAACTTTAGTAACTATGCGGTTGCCTAAATGCTGCTTAACATAGGTGAAAAGCATGTCCGTTTTAATACTGCGCAACTTGAATTGCAAAATTTCCACATACAAATTTTGAATAACATTCCAAGACATTTCTAATAGAAGTTGAACAAAAATTTTGTTTCCAAAAATTATAAATTACATAAATAATCTTGAATTTGATCTAAAAATTAAAGTCAAAATGTTTAACTATTCATTAAAGAAAATTAGAATTCATGTAATATTTACTTAAAATGCCCATTCTTTGCATTATGCAGTTTTGTGGTATTCGCTAAATATTTTTAGCAAATAATATTCGCTTATGATTTTGTAGTATTCGTTAATAATTTTGGTCACTTTGAATTTTATTTTATTTTTTTAACTTCGTAATTTTTATAATCTGACATACTATCTATAATTATATGATCCGATATGTATGATTGTTTGAAAATTTTTACAGAGCAGACTGTTAAAGCTAAAGCTAGCAAATTTGGCACGTAGCTGCTTCTTGGATAACTACTACTAATAAAATAAAGGGATTTCAAAATTTTGTTTAAATTTTTAATTATAAATTAATCAAAATTTTAATAATACTTCTCTATAACTGTGAAGCGTTTTTTGGAACAAAAACAAATTTTTATATCCATTAAAAATACAAAAAAATAGTTTTTTTTTCAATAATATTAATTTCTATTCTGCACAATTAATTTTAATAATTTCTAAAAAAAGTTTATAAAATGCATTTTTATATTTACGATAATATTAAATATATTTTTTGTATGGGAGTTATTGTTACCACATAATTCAGAGTAGAATTTTAAAAATAATATGCAAACATACAAAATAATATTGAAGCATTACTATTATGCTATGTTTTTTCTATGTATATGTTTTATGCTATATATTAAAGCATGACTGCTACGTTTTTTCGGACTAGTGGCTCGAATTTGATTTAAATTTTTCTACTTATCACTTGCCTCTAATGCTGGTGATGTTTAAGGAAAGTAAATGAATGTTTTTAAATCTGCAATTTATTTTTATGTTTCATTTCATAATACAATCGTGGCAAAAGAAAACATACATCTTTAAAGCAAACTTCAATTTTCTTAAAAGACTAAAGTAGAATTTTATTAAAAGAAATTGGTAATTTTCTTTAAGTGTGGAATTATTATAACCAACTATCACGCAATAGAATTTTTTAAGTAGTATTTATGTTGTCAAAAATTATTTAGGGTAAAAAATAGTGGAAAATAAGTCTAGCATTAACTTTTTAAATATACTATAGATGCAACTGAATTTTCTTTTAACATTTTAAAGACATTACTTTTAAATAAAAAAAATCTCTTATAAAAATGAATGTAATATTTGATTCGTAATAGTGGGCTTAATGATAATGACTTCAGACTATAAAAATATATATAATATTTGATTTTGACCTTATTAAATATGAGTCATAATCATTGTACATCACTTTTTATATAATCAAATCCAAAGTAAAAGAAAAGCCGTTGCAAAACTTTCGAATCTTTCTAGCAAATATTTAGTTACATAAGCAGAAGCAGATCTTGAAACATATCAAAGCTTCGAACGCAGTGTAGTTTCACTTTTTTTAATGTCCAAAATTAGTATCTAGTGAGGTCTGGTTTTACTTGTTCCACTGTCAGTTTTGATTATGTAAGAAATTTTTCAGACGTTTTTGATGAGTATGTGACGTTACCGTTAACATTTAAAAAAAGAGAGAGGAAAAGAACATCCATATCCGAAGGACATACAGTCTAGTAGTTCAATGACTCTTTTTAGCTTAAAGGGTAAAAAAAAATCTGCTTTCAAGTAGTAATTCATCTTATCGAAGAAAAATGAAATATTCATTGCATTATCTGCTATTAGATTATCTAATTACTGTAATTATTGCTGTGTAATATCCAAAATACAACGAAATTTTAATAGAAATTACGGAACTAATATATATTATTAGTATATTGTTAAAAGTGACTTAATCGTAATATTAAGAAAAACAAGTAAATGTGACATTACTATTTTAAAACGTTATCTCTGAAAAAAAAATCAATGCTCATATTTTGAAATGCACAGTTTTCATGTTATTACTTTTTGTAGCAAGAACACATTTATTCCCTATTCTTTCTCCTTCTGTTTAATTAGTATAGTAATGATAAGACCTTATGAATTTCTAGATTTACTTATAATTAATTTCATGATTTCAACAAAAACTCAAAATGTCTCATTTCTCCATAAAGAAATAAAGCCAACTGTTCAAATTATACTTTCAAACAAAGAGGGTTACGTAAATGCGTCACGATTATTAAAAATCAGTAACTTATATCTGCGGATGGGTGAAAATTTATAGATAAAAATTATCCTAATAACTTTTTTTAATATAATTTGATTTAGTAATTTTGGAATTTAACCAAATGAGATAATGGAATGGATGAGAAATGGAAATGAGATAATGGATCTGTTACAAAAGAAGAATTGATCAGAATTCGAAATACTCTTTTTTCTTTATTTTATAATACCTTAATTAGGACCATTCCTATATCCATATAATATATCCATTAAAATTGCCTTTCAAGTTCTATTCTTCATCAATTTAGAATAGGCGTTTTAAAATATTAAAGTTTTGTAATGCATAAATAAAATTCAAAAATAGACGTTCCATTATAAAAGCAATTTTTGATTAAAAAAAATTAATATATTCTAAGTAAAATGTTTATAATCAAAGAATAGTGAATTCAAGTTATCGTTATTCCATTTATTTTCGTGGTGAAACTTTTGTATCATAATATAATATAATATATATATTGCTTGCAGTAAACAGTTGTTAATAATACATAATAGTAAATATTAAAATCTATTATTGATGAGGATTAATAAAACGACTTCTGTAGAAGCCAATTTTGATGTGTAAGATTTTATACATTTATTCATCAATTTCAGCTGTAAGTCATGTTAAAGGTAGCATTGTAATCTATATTTATTTTTAATTAATAGATTAGCGGAAACCCAATTTCGCAAATATATAAAAGTATTAAAGCGTTTTCGGAAATATAATCATATTTTTTTTAAATAAAAAACTGCATAAGTTTTGTTTTCAGTATTCTTTTATGAGGTTTTTATAATATTTGAAAACTGATCTTTTTCTTGAACTGAAACATTATCTTGCTCATTATCCTAATATATGGCCATGGTGACCAATGCATATATACCTGTTGAGGGGAAGGGGAATAATTAGAAACGTAAAAAATAAGTGAATGTCTTATATTTTTAAAGAATATTTGAATCTTTATAATCATTTTCAAAACTTCTTTCAATTTTTTAAAAAAAATTTGACAATCAAAATAATTTAAGCTACCACTAATAACATATTATATATAGATTTTAAAAAATTCTGACCCTGAATTCTGTAGATTAAGGAATTACGATTCAGAGCGACAAATATATTCTGACAAACAGCAAGGGAAAAAAACCGAAATGGGAAGTTTCCTTTCTGATTTGGAATGCGGGTTTTGAACCTTATAAGCTAAGTCAGCACATTCTTTCATATGATTCGTGATTTCCAATCTAAGAGAATGATAGTCAAAACAAATAGAAAAAAATATTTGAATTTAAATAACGAATCCCTAATCGGTAGAAAATACTGATAACAGTCTATTTAATAAAAATATATAGCAGGAATCAAAAGAATCTTTTAAGTTCTCATGAAATCTTCAAATACATAATGAATGAAATTAGACCTAACTTGACTTTATGTTTAGTCTCTGATTGGAATAAATATTATAGTCGTTCAAATGCTACATGTTAAATAAATAGGCATTCAAAGAATATTTCATTTAAAGGTTAATAATGGTTTATTGTTAAAAAAATAAAATTAAAAAATAAGTATAATTAATAAAATGATATATATTAATTTTATTATAATTAATAAAATTAATAACTGTAAAATTACAAATATTAAAATACAATCAATCGGAATTGGTAATCGAGATTTAAATTAGCTTAATATTAGATTAAATAAAAACAACTCTATAATATCGAGGTTAATTTAATAACATATAAATCTTTTGTTATTTTCCTCTTGTAGTTAAACCTATCTGAAATTCCTTTAATCTTCCTTCTGCTTTACTTATTTTATTTTTTTAATATTAAATTTTTCATGACAAAAGTGAAACATGTGATAGTAAATGAAAAATATAAAAAAAAAACTGTTAACTTGATTCTCATGTTCAAGAGCTGAAACTGAGATAAATACAGTAATCTGAAATTCGTTTAATACATTTCGTAAGGAATTCAATAAAATTATTTCATTTTTTTTGTTCCGATATTGACCTTCGGTAGCTGATATCATCAAAGAGAATTCAAAATGGAACGCTCTATCATTAGATAGTATAAAATAAGTTTTTATGAATCTTAAAATTAGAAACAGCTCCATGAAATTAAACAACTGTCATTTAACATTTCAGACTTCATTACACGGAGCAATATTTACTGGTGTTTACATTCTGCTCACATATATTAACTTTAAAAAAAACACAGAAAACATGTTAATGTTCAGTATTTATTTAACTTTGCAACGGATTCACGCCAAAACTTTCCTAGTAATTTCAACATTAGTTGTCAGGAATTATAAGAAGAAACCCAATTGGTGCAAATTTCCAATCTTAACCAGAAAATCCGAAAATTAAAAGCTTTTTAAAGGGCAGTTATATAATACGAGAAGCCATTTAGCAAAGCAAGCATTACATTTTCGGGTGCAGGAAATGAGAATTGAATTTGGCAAATATGCTGCCGAGTGGAATGAACAGGTGTTCGCTACAACTGAATGAAATTAACGGCACAAAATAGAAGTGGTACAAAAATGTTAAAAAAAATCTGTTAGTAAAGAAAATATTTTAATGCGTTGTTTACTACAGTAAATTGCTGATCTTAAAGCTTTTTAATTATCCTATATAATGCATGATAGTATTATTTGTATCAAGTGAGTGAAAATCTTATATCTCCTTGGATTTTTTCGAATCTTATCGAATTGATTCTTAAAATTTTGTTATTTTTTTCGAACTGATTCTTAAAACCTTTTATGTTATAAAGCCGTTTGATTTTTCCGATATTATACATATAAAATTATCTCTCCCAAAATAAGAAAAAAAATTACAGCTGTCTGAATTTTTTCAAACCCTTCCGAATTCACTCTTAAAACTTTTATCATTAAAATGTTTAAGTCAAAAGGAAATTACATTTAACAAGAAATCCTCTCTATTGTTGCTTTGACAAAAACAATAAACACCTCTTTAAAATTTTTCTAGCAATTCAATGTTATTTCTATTGTGCAATCCTTCAGTAAGCAACTTTCTAAAACATGAGTGTACTGTACCTCTTTCACGTGCAATATCGATCATTCTTTGTTAAAGTTCTTTCTCTATTAAGAATAACATTTTTCAAAAATCAGTAAAATAACTTTATCAAAAGAAATTTTTAAAAAGTATGATCTAACTGGATTTTTATTAAATATAACATTAGTCACAACAGAGGATAATGTTTGCCGGTTATTCAGTTCTTTATACAGAAAATTTATATTCGTAAAACAAATATTTCAAAGTATGCAAGACCAATGTGTATAGCGTTTCATGAATATTTATAGCTTAAATTCGTGGAAAACAGGCTTATCAACAGTTCAAATCGATTGAATTGAGTTATATATGAGTCAAATGTTTTTAGACGTGACATTGTAGTTATTTGACATTTCAAAAGAATCGGTTCTTTAAATAAAAATATATAATCTTGGCATAGTTCTTTACATTTCGGAAGTATTTCAGAGTAATAGCTACAATTACATAAAGGAGTCAAAATAACATCCTCTTGCTTTGTAACATTTCCATAATTCAAGCATTTTTTCGAATGATCAAAAAAATCGATTGACAATTCAAAGAAAATGGTTGACTTATGTTGTCTGCAAGCTTGAATATTAAAATTTTATTTGCTTTGAATCTTCTTTCAAATACCGTCCTGGCACGAAACGTTGAATCTAGCTGATATTAAAGAGAATTTTGAAGTTATGAATTTGTCAAAAGAAATCTATTATTGAATCTACTTTCTAAAAATTCAAAAATATGCTGAAATTATTTTTCAGTTTTTTAAAAAACTTATATGTTGCAAAAACTTATATGTTTTTTAAAGATAAAAGAAATTTGCAATTTTTTTAAATATTTCTATTTAATTTATTAACTTTATTTATTGTTTATAAATTAGAATCATGCAATCGTTTTATAGTTCACTACCTGCTATACTATGAATTTAGAGTTTTGTACAATTATGGGATCTCAGTAATAATACTCAATATTATTATTCTTAAAATAAATTATTAGTTAATCCATTCATTTAACTAAATTTTGATTCTTTACAAATGACGCCTCCTGTTAATGGATTGGAGAAAAATATATTTAAAAATTTCATAATATTCAATAATAAAATTATAAATTAAAAACAAATGTACAGAAAGTAATTGAAATAAAGATATTCTTCTTTTTAATTCATTTATAAAAAGTATTTATAAAAAATGCTTTTATTATTATATTCAATATATTTCTAAAAATAAAATTTTTTATTACCAGATCGATTTTATTTCTTTTTCGGGAAAGAAAATATTAAAACCCTTTACAGGCCGATCAGATTGCGAAAAATTCTAGACTGTTGCTCACTTCGATTCTACAGTAGTAAGTGAAGCTGATATAATAGATTTTAATTTTTCGATCTAAATCAGTTTGAGAATTTCTACAATATATTTTATCTATGTGATAAAAACTATAAAGAAGAATTGCCATAAAGGATAAAAAGTTCAACATGCTGTGTTTTGTACATATTCTATTATTATTGCTGGTTTTCAGTTTCATGACACTTATTATTTAAAAAATTAATTTATATAATGAGTATAAATAATTAAGTTACAATTGCTAAAATTGAAAATATTTTTTTATTTAAATTGGAATGTACTTGCTGAAATCAATCCTTACTGAAGGAAATTATTAGCTTTCATGGTCGGTTTAAGCTAAAGATATTTTTCCGCTTTTTACACCGAACTTCTTTTAGGATAGGTAAAAGATTAAAATACATAAAATTTCCTTTATTTTGGCTCAATACGTATATATTTCACATACTTTTATAATCATTTATTGCAAAAAATAATTTATCAGACACTTAATATTCTTAGCCAAAATATTAAGTGTCTGATAAATTACTGACATTTATATTTGGATTTTTACGAATTTATTACAGATATTTATTTCAAAGATCTATTAAGTTACATGTCTTTAAATGCTTTTTAGTTGATATTTGAAAACCTTAAAATGTAATTTAAAAAATCCTCAAAGGGATGTAAGCTTTTAGCAGCAAAAGAAATTGAAACAATTATAAATTTTCTCATTTGCATAAATATTCCAACATTGGAAATAGTTATAGTCTGATGAAAACTTATATCGAAAATCAATTTTTTTAAACAATTATCAGAATATAGCTTTTTAGTCATCATGTAATATAAGAAATATCTTGGAGATAAACTGTAAATGCTATCTTAATTGTCTTGTGTCAATGTGTGAATTGCGTCTGATTTATTCCCTCTGTTTTCGCGAATTATGTAATTTACAGATGAGTTTTAATGAAATATAATATGCTCTTATAGCGTTGCATATAAATAAAAAATCTCCTCATTGCAAAATTATAGCAAATAGACGTTTATGTGCCTCTCAGTTATAGGTCGTTTCATTACAATTTCAATTCATTCGTAACCATTGTAATGATAAAATACTTTGTTCATTTGACATAACGGGTGCAAATCTTCTATCATATGTCGCTTTCGGTGTTGAAAAAGATTGGAACCTCCTGAAAACAAAGATCGGAGTGTCTTCGAGGAGCATGTGAAAATGATATCATGATTTCGAAATTTATCGCATTTGATCAATTAATAGAAGACAAACTGTCTGGTGTTTGCTTAAACGATGATGGAGAAGAACATCAGAAAGTCATTTCATCTTCTGAATTAAAAAAAATGATGCTTTGAACCAGGGAGAATAAACAAATCAGTTTTTCAGTACATAGCATCTCTTGGTTAGATCCCCAAACTCTGCACTTTTTCATGCTGTCTTGAATTAAAAGAAATGAATTTATTTCATCTGTAAGAAAAGTTAAAAATATCCAATTATTGATCCAATAATGTCTCTTCATTCTTTTACAACATGACATTAATTCTGATTATTTATATATTCCACATTACGTACTTTTATTTCTAAATAAAATGGTTCCTCGTTTTCTTCTTTTTGTTTATTTTACAGTTATTCTAAATAATTGATTCGCTTCTTTAGAATTTCATATGCTTTTGTTTTGCCGATTCATAGGAATCTTCGGTGAATGAAAATGAGTAATATAAATTTTTGAAATTTATTTATATCTAAACTGGAGCCAATTTTTTTCTCCCCCCCCCCCTTGCATTCCAAATTAAAAGGCGGGAAATTTAGTTTTATTATGACTATTTCTCACTTCACTATGTGCTGAAATGTTTACTTGACGGTTCAGGATAGATTTTTAAGTTTTGCGTTTAGCTCTGGTTCTCAAATTAGAGAAATGGCTCATTTCAGAATCAGATTTTATGAAAACTTTTAAGTGAATAAATTCTTAGTTGTGTTGCTATCAGATTTTCGAAATTCAAGAGATTCGAAAGACAAAAGTGTTTCTTCATTTCCGAAACATCCTGATGTTTCGGAATTAGATTTTTAACTTAGATTAATTCGAAAAACTTAGATTTTTAAAGGCAGTAAAAAAGGTACCTTTAACATTGCAAATGTTCGAATTTGTTCCCAGGCATTTCAGCGAAAACTATTATTTGTGTAAACTGAAAGTTACATTGTTTAGCATTCTCACAAAAAAAAAATTGAAAAAAATTACTGTCAACATTAAATTAAACATCAGATGTGAGTGTATCATCATCTAAAAAAAAATGAGCGATTGATGCCTCGTAATTTTCAAAAACATACTTTGGAAACTCTGCATAGGTCTGAAATTGTATAAATAAGAGTGTGAAAACGTAATACTTATGTATGTGATTTATATGTATATAACTCAATAAAAAAACTGTTAATAAAAGCAAAAGTATAAAAAAAAAATTTTTTCAAGTTAATTTAAAATTGCAAATTAGTTTTAAGAATGAGCTTATAAATAGTTGATTTTGTTTTTAGATCTATAAAGTAAGTAAAACTATTGTTACAAACCTGCAATTCGGCTTCCCAGCATAGTTTGTTCCATCAATAGAAAGAAAGTTTTACAGTCATCTGAATGGGACTAGCGCGTCGGAGGTCCCAGAGCTTGGCGACCGTTTGGCGACTTGGCGACGAATTTGGCGACTTTGGCGCCAAAATAGATAATACCCGAAACTTCGAGAATTTTCCCGATCCGTCCAGTAGGAACCGAGATACGCCTCGAACGTTCCTGATTGGTTGAGAGGCTTCTAGCCCCGCCTCCTGAGACCTATAAAAGGGGCTTCGGCTGCCAGAGAGTCAAGTCCGAGTTGGGAGACGACGAAGCCAGTAGTCGAAGAGACGACGGAGTAGTCCGAAGACGGAGCGGAAAAGCCAGTAGTCGGAGTTCGAGAGCAGCGAAGTTAGGTCAGTATTCCGAGCCAGGGTCGGAGAAGTAGAAGACGGAGGAATCGGAAGCGACTGAGTCAAGCTAGTGCTGAACTGAGCTGTGCGCTACTGTCTGCAGTAGATTCTGGTTGTATGCTGCTGTGTATGCTACACGTCTCGGGTGAAGGTAATCGTCTTCTGTGCTGTATATAGTTGTCGCTTTTGTGCTGTCCTGTGTGTCTTCGTGTAAATAAACGTCGTTGTTTTTATTCTACTTCTGCCTGCTGATTGAGCGTTCTTTACACCATATCACTCCCACTATCCAAACGAACCCCGGTAAAGAAAATTTCGCAACATTATTAATTAAACTTTTGATTTGAGATTATCAATCACAAGTGAAATTATCTCTCATCATCCTCTTTCCTAATAATCGTTCGCTGTTAAAGTAGAAATGGTTTTTTATTCTTAAGGTTTAGGAAATTATAGAGGTAATTATTTCATCTATAAATAATACCTTTCTGATATAGATCATATCAGAAAGCTAGGCCACTGAATTTTATTAAAATTTTCTATTAAACATTCATAATGTTTGGCTCTTTAACAACGTTTTCAACAAAGAAAGTAGTATTGTAGGTGTTAATAAAAAAAAGTATTTTTGTAGTTATCTGAGCTTTCAAACGATCTATTAGTTTCGTAACGTAACCGTGAAAAAAACCGCACTCCATATCTGACGTCATCAATGCAAACGCTCTCCGTGAGACTCGCGTTACTGTTCACAAGTAACCTTGCTTTGGACTGGATTGAAAAAATTCGATTTTTCCCCCTAATAAACTCTAATACTAGAATATAAAATAATAAACACTAATACTAGAATATACAATGAATTCTATTTATAATGCATTATTTTATACTCAAAGGCACTCAGCATATCAGACGAGAATAAAGATTTTTTTAAAATTAAATACTTAATTGCATGCGCTTAATTCGTATAAAATAAGGAATTACTCAATTATGATATTAATTACCCGTAATTTGTATTCAAGATGTTAATAATTCAGTTAATATTCAAGGTTTTTCTTATTTTTATGATTATTTTTAATTGTAATTTTTTTTTCAATATAATTCAGTAATATACTTATACTATCTATAAAAATTTTAAAAGTGTAACTTTTAAATGAAATGGCATCGGAGTATCAAATCTGATAATAGTCAATATTAATTGTTCATTTCGATTTCCTGTCTTTTTATTTGTACGTCGTTTTACATCAATCATTTGAAACCTGTGCAGGCGGGGTTGTACTATATTTGGATTTATTCTCATGCGTCTAAATATTGATTAAAAATAGCCCAACACTGCAAGGTGCGGTGATGTGCATCTATAATACTCTTTATGTCATTATTCTTAATAACCAATTAGATAATTGCATCTTTGGGTTTTTCCTTTTCGCACTTAAATCATCACGTATATTTCATTGGAAGGAATTGACTATTGGGCAATGCTTTAAATAATGCAATTGCGTTTTGAGAGACAAATACAAAGAAAACTTGTACACATATATATAAAAATGTAATCGCCAGATTAAATTGACTAATTTTTCTTCTAAGCTATTCACCAGAGTAGATTCACTGTTCTCAATATTTCGAAATTTGTAGAATTGTTTACAAAGTTAAAAAAAAATCATTTCAGCAAGCTGGTAGACAAAGATATCATCCTTATCATCCAATATTTTCAAATTCCTTTCAATCTTTTGGTAAAAACAATGAATATTGAAGCTACCATAGACAATATCTTTATTAATATCGTGTCGTAATTAGGGTTACGTGATTCCAATTATTGCAAAGTTTTAGAAAAATAATTTTATTTACATTTTAACTAAAGGAATTAAATATTTGATTTTACTGCGAACTTCACCGAGGCAGTATGCGCGAGAGCGTTCCGAAGAAAAGGAGAGATAATAGCTTTTTTAGAAGCATACCCGGATTATGAGCAGCGCGGCAATTACGTCACATTCAGCCTCGACGGAACCTGTAGTTTACAGATATTTGATATGATTTATGATAGATATATATATATGATTTATGATAGATATATATGATTTATGATAGGCATTCACTAAAATTGCTTTATTCAGCATTTATTGTAAAATAAATATATATAACATAATTTGTATTGTCATATTTAAATAAATAAACAATTATAATCAAATACATTCAAAAGAACTAAAGCACGCGCAGCTCTTGAAATTTTTTAAAACTGGACCTTTGTATGTAATGTCAGCAATAAATATAATATTTCCATTCCTTTAATTTATTATATTGGGGTTTTTTCAAGCCATTAAATTTTATTCCAGGCATGTATTTAAACAATTTCAAATTCAAGAAAGTTAATGTAGAATTTTTTTTATTTATTTAAATGTACAATTCAGATCATGTTAAAAAATTGTCGAAGTTAAGAAGTAATTGAGGCTACCAAAAATCCTTTCGTACAAATGTTATTTACCTTAATGAGAGGCTAATTCACCTAATTTGATTTATTCTTCTGTCTTCAGTCATAAATAAGTTATGGGGAAATGAAAATTATAGCATCATATCTACTATTTCCACCCCTTTTGTGCTATATGACTGATCTGCAAACTCGTCCAAGATTTTTACTGTCCTTACAATAAATCCCAAGCAATTTAAAATCTAATTAAAATTATTCTAGCTATCGTGTTAACAAAATAACATAAAGAGAGAGAGAGAGAAAGAAAGGAGGGATTTGGGCTCTAGGGACCATAATTGATGAATAACTGCAGAAATTTCCTCAACGTCGCGTCATGAAAACCGTCGCGATTAGTAATCTTCCAGGGAGGAATCTATCTGAAAAACCAGGAAACATTATTATATTTCAATTAATAGTTTTATAGACATTTAATATGACCAAAGTTTCGAATTGATTAGATAAAAAACTTTAAAAAAAGACGGAATATAATCGCATATTTTCATGAAAATATTTATGGGTATGTAATGTGACCAGGTGAATTGGGGCGCTCCCGAATTTCGATTGTTTTGTCCCGATTGAAAGAAAAAATGTTTTGCGTCTGGACTAAATATGAATTAATGTCTCGGATTATTCTATATTTTGCTTTTATATTTTGTTTGTATAAAATTCTATATAAACTTTTTAATGACAACAGTTTTAATTCTGAAATTTTTTCTCTAATTTTAATTATTAAAAAATGATATTTTACAATACTTTTAAATGTATTAGTTACCAAATACTCACACGCTTTGCAGCGATATTAAATTCATTTTCTTTGTGTGTGTGCCCATTATCGTTGCTATAAAATTAAGAACAAATTTTTAAAAGCAAAATAAAAATAAATGAATCAAGCTTACAACATTATCACAATATGGTGCTTCAGATAAAAGATTCGAATCTGTTTTAAATTTTTTTTAAAATAGTAATTCCATAAAAAAGAATATTATATACCAAAAAACAGTTTTTCAGTTTCTTTAATATTAAATCATTTAATTATTTTGAAGTTTATTTTATTATTTTTCATTTATTCATTTATATTTTGGATATTGGTGAATACTATGCACTAGTATTCAATCAGAATCCTTTTTTATTGTTTTATGCTTTACAAAGCCCAAAATGAAATTTAGAAAATCTGATGTTGCATAATATTACATCTGTTAATGCGAATTATAAAATTAAGTATTTATTCTCCAAAGAAATTTCAAAAAAATACGAAAACGTTGAGGTTAACAACCCTTTGGAAATGTGCCTGAAATCACAAATCTTTTAGATACTCAAAATAAACACTTAAAAAACGTATCTGGCATAGAAGGCTGAACGAAAAATTCAAATTCTATGTTTCTGCTGGAAACCGTCTAAAGCTGCAGTTCAAGGCAAACTTCCGTTCGAGGTCATTTGCTTATTTAAATTCGAGGATCAAATACTTGAAATGAGAATGTTTGAAACTATTAAATCGAAGGTTAACGGTTGCATTTTTCGAAATTAGAGATTGAGCAGTTTGTAGTCGATTAACATGTTTTATTTGTATTTATTACTCAAAAATGCTTACTATTTGAAAAAAAAAAAAAAACAGAAATTCGGATCGGCAGTTTTAGAATGAAAAATGGGAGGGAGAATGGTCGCTGGATACGACATTGGCGAACGAAGGGCGTCATAGAAAAAAAAATATTAGTGCTTTTTAAGGTCAAATAGAACTAGGTGAAAGAAATATAATTCTGTCTTGGAACCTTTTATCCGTGCTGAAATGAACTTCATATAATTCATTGTTTCAAGTAAATGCTTAAAAATTTTTAATTGGTAATGGAAACGTGCCTGTTAAAATGAAATCCTTTTGGAAATTTATAATACAAACTGGTCTTATTCACAAAATTAAAATTTTAGTAAAGAAGTAATAAAATTAGTGATATAGCATGTTCATTTTCGAATTTTTTTAATACCGTTTGTGCTTTAATTCTTAGAACTTCTTAATAATTGTATTATTCTTTTAATAATTATCATAAATTTTTGGTCCATTTTTAAAATTTTACTGTTTCTTTAAATGTTTAAGGATCATATTTGGAAATTGTAAGAAAATAAATAGTTTGTCTTCATTTCCAATTAAAGCAGTTGATTATATTATAAAGTAATAAGATACAGATATGGCATTTATTGTTTTAAAAATGAAAATCTTAAACTGTTTATTTTCAGAACCGGAAATCTTCCGAGCCTTTGCTCATGCGTTAGGCGGCTTTGATTTTACTAAATCAGTGGTGAGATGAAAGGTGTGGGAGAAGATGTTTAATTTTTACTGAGCAAAGTCTAGAATCATCACTTGAATTTCAAATTAAGTTGGGTAAAAGTATGATTCAAACAGAAAATAAATATCTGCATCAGAAAGGAATAGCCAAAAGAAAAATGCACCAAACAAAGAACACTGGAAGAGCATCCGTCTTACTTATTGCATATCATTCCTTTGAGGAGTAAAGTAATCCAAAAGGGATATCCAGAATCCAGAACCGAAATTAGCAGTATTCATATTAAACAGATTTGAAATAGGATTCATGAATTAACAAAAACAATTTTTTGAAAGTGATTTTCTATGAAAGAGAAATATTATTTAATTCTTAAGTCAAAGAAGAGTAATGTAAAGAACGAGATAAAAATATGTAAAAGAAAATAATGTGAGCCGATCTGAATATTTATTAACAGTTTAAGGAAATATTCTGCAAGCTTGGATGACGTAACAATTCTTCATTAGCTGGTGTCACTATACCAAAATATTGCGTAACGGACGGAAATCATCAATCTTTCATTCAATAGCAAATGCTCTTAAAATGGTGCGAAAACTCCAAACTTTTTATCTATGACGCCTACGAGTGTCAACGAACAAATTAAACGGTACCAAAAATATATTTCAAGATTGACAAATTCAGAAATCAGAAATTCAGTGCATTCTTTCGATATACTCTCTCTGATTAAAATGATGAATTGACTATCTATTATCTCTTTTTTTCTAATTTGGACTATCTTTCAAATTGAAGAAACTTTTCCGCTTTCTATACCTCTTAAGTGACGTAAAATATCAACAAATGTGGCCTTCCGTAAGTAGGCAGTGAGTTAAAATACGAGAGGCAAAATGCATATTTTATAACCGACTGGCTATATAATGCATCGATTAGTTTATTATTTATATATGCATATATTGCTCACTGTTTAAAAATTCTACTCTTGAATCCTATTCCTCAGCATTAAATTGAGGGTGACTGACCAATGACATTGAGACAATTTAAGTGACATTGGATGAACAGGGGATTCTAAAAAAGGTAAATATTTGTACTTTTAAATATCAAAATTGTTGAAGAGTCCTAAAAAAGAATGATGCCGTTTTCCTTTAATAAAACTGATTTCATTAAATACATTGCTCCTATTAAAGGATTCTTAAAAAGTTAATTATCTATACATAGTATAAAATGAAGTCCCCTGAAAGCGTCTGTATGTTTGAACTCGAAAAATATTTAACTAATATTGGAGATATTTGTACCATTTTGTGGAGCATTTATTCGGGGAGGTTTTAGTGTATTGAAATCATATCAAAATTAAAAAAGGAATTTTATAGTTTCGATTTTAATTATTTTCCTACTACGATTCGAACATGCAAAGAAAACTTATCTACGCATGTGCGAAAACTTCAAATTGCGCATGCGCAAATAGCAAGAGCTGTGGTAAGCATATGCGATACATTTCTTTGCTTATATCTGATTTTAAACAGCGATTATGCCCCCAAAGAGGAAATCCAACCTTTGCCTGAGCAGATTAAAGGCCAAAACACATCGTTTGTTGGGCGATAATGAAAATGCAGAGGAAATAAACGTTCGGTTAGCGAATATCAGAGAAGGAATGTCCACACTTATGGAAGGAGCGTCTTCTTTTGAGCGAAGTAACCGTCTCTCTTTAAATAGCACTGCAAATGAATTACAGAGACAGAATGAATCACATGAGGAGCGAAGTGATCGCCTGTCTGCTGACAGAGAAAGACATTTAAATTTGAGACAGGGGAGAAGGAGTGAAAGACCAAACGTTCCTGAGGTAAAAGTGAATTTTAGTGTGCACCCAGCTGCGCCAACAATGCCAAGTCGCCAATACAGATGGCGGACAAAATAAACAAATACTTCCGAGGAACAATTACGGTTACCATTTGCCGCCATATAATTAGGACTTTTTACTGTTAAGTATTGGTCCAGCAGTTGGTTCGCTAGCAGCGGGAGCGGGAACCTAGTAGCTTCGCTAGCACATTGAACATAAGGACTGTGTGGATAACATGAACTGTACATAATTAATTGAAAAGAAAGAATGAAGAAAAGAAAGAATCCGAATTCTCCGGCTACATGGTTTGTCCCGTGTAAAGATCTTTTGACTGCGCTCCAGGTTCCCTTGATAGAGTTGGTGTGAGCTCCTGTTTCCGGGTCTTTAAATATCACACTGTGGTTCACCGTTAAATGCTGAAAACCTTCGTTTTCTAGACACTTATACGATGACCAACCGTCTGAAATGATGGTACTTCCCGGAAGAATACGCCTTTTTATTATTTCCAGTAAAACATCTGCAGATCTTTCAGGCACTACTTCAAAAAACCAGTCATTTCTATATCTGACTATTCCTCCAAACACCCATTTCCCTTCCACTCGTTTTACTCTATTGTACTTTCTCTTTCCAAATTTGCTTTTATCAATTTCCGCAATCTTTCCAACACCACCTATTTTTCCGTCAAAAGCCAAACAAGCATCTTCACATACTCCTCGACAAAAATTCATGCAATCAGTCACCGTTCTTGCTGAAACATTTAAATCATTCACAATGCTTCCACGTCTCATTCGGTTTAACCATATGTACGTTAAGCACAAAATTGTTCCTAAATCCAAATGACTTTTATCGAACCAGGAACCCTTTCGTACAGAACGTTTAATGTGGTGTGGATTCAATCCTTTCTTTCTACAACGCCAAATCTTTCCATCGATTCTGTTTCCTAAATCAATCAATTTCATATTCTCACCACACACCGGACATACACACTTAGATGCAATCAAACCATTCTCCATACAAAATTTTAAACACGCATTCTGTCCTAACTTCATCGACTCGTAAAAAAAAAAAAAATACATTCCACTCACTCTTCATCCATTCTGCAGGTTCGAAATACTGTTTTCCATCCCATTTGACCGACATCCATTCTTGCACGATTTCAGACATAACAACTTATCGAGGGAACCAACCGTTAGAGCACCAAAAGAATTAAGAGAACTGCGAAGAATTCCATTGCAGCCGTCTTTTAAAGTGAGAATGCAGACAATTTCGTTAATTAAAAATTCAGACGCTTTTTAATGCGTATACTGACAATTAATAATTGCATAAGAATAAATATTTTCTGTTCGTATTCACATTAAAAAAAAGAAAGAAGAAAATGACTTTTAATTATAAGCTTAAATTTCTTTATTTAGAATTCAGACGATTTTTAATGCGTATACTTATAATTAAAAAGTTGCATGAGAATAAATATTTTCTGTTCGTATTCACATTAAAAAAAAGAAGAAAATAACATTTAATTACAGGCTTAAATTTCTTTATTTAATAATTATTTAATTAAAATAAAGAACACAAATTAAAATCTTTAATCGACATTTTTTAATGTTTTTAATTTAACATTTTTTATAGAATTCAGATGGTTTTTTAATGCGTCTACTTATAATTAAAAAATTGCATAAGAATAAATATTTTCTGTTCGTATTCACATTAAAAAAAGAAAGAAGAAAATAACTTTTAATTATATGCTTAATTTTCCTCATTTAATAAACTTTTAATTATAATAAAGAACAAAATTAAAATCTTTAATCTGTATTTTTTTAATATTTTTAATTTAACATTTTTCATAATATAATAGTTTATGCACAACTCAACCATTGCAAAAAGTAGTAAACAAAACAGCAGTACGGTTGCTATAAGAGCAATATTGGCGACAAACAGCTGGGTGCACACTAATCTTCATTTAGGCCGTTCCTGATATTTAGTCCGAAAAGGAATACTCCGCCCTGAATTACGATCCATATGTGAATTACAGAAATGATGCTTCGGTTTCAATAGGGATAATGTCTATAGTCTGACCATATTGTTCAGCTTTAAAATGGAAAGATGAATCAAAAATCATGTGTTGTTTACAAGGGAAAATTAAATTAGAAGAAATCCTTCTCTCACCAGAACCATTACATTCACTTCTTATGAATGAACACCATCTTTACTCGATATCCCAGTCCAAGTTTATTATTCAATGGACACAGTTGTTGATAGTGAAGAAGCTGTTCATTAACCAATTGAATTTTTAAATTCTCTTAATCCATCTGGTCTTCCTCCACACAAATTAAGTTTAAAAGTTGGTGCTCCTATTGACTAAACTTTGATATACAGTCATTTGGTGCCTTGCGAGGGTGGCAATTTTTCGGTGGCGTTTTGCTTGGGGTTACATTGCCACCATTTTTTTTTTTTTCGTTTATCGGAACTTTACGATTTGAAACGCTATTGCTGCCGTTCGCGCCACATTCGGCCATCTCACTAGAATTTGGCGATAAACTTTTTTTTTTGGCGAAAATGATTGTATATCAAAGTTGTTCCGTTGTCCATGAGAAAAACATCCTTCGCTTAAGTCGATTCCAGCAGTGCGAAACGATTGTCCTTGGGCTTTATTTATTGTCATGGCGAAACAGAGCCTAATAGGGAAATGAATCGTTCAAAGGAAAACTGTTAATCTATTGGAATGAGAGAAATATTTGATATTAAAACTGATTCTCATGCACCAGAGCCAGTTAAAATTACTGTCCCAAGGAAAACTTTGATATACAATCATTTTCACAAAAAAAAAAAAAAAGTTTATCGCCAAATTCTAGAGAAATGGCGCGAATAGCAGCAATAGCGTTTCCAATCGTAAGGTTCCGAAGACCGCTGCAGCATTTAATCGAAAATAATAAAAGCAATTAAAAGGAGTATATACAGCAGAACAAAAAAATCAAGGGAAATGAACAGGAAATACAATAAATGTAGTAAATAAATGGTCGCAATGTAATCCCAAACAAAGCGCCACCGAAAAATTGCCAACCTCGCAAGGCGCCAAATGACTGTATATCAAAGTTTAGCCTGGACAACTTTATGTGGCACTTTCTAGAGTTATATCCAAACAAAATTTATTTGTCTTGGCACCAGGAGGTAAAACATCCAATATAGTTTACAAGAAATATTATGAAGTAAGCTGAATTTTATTTTTATATCAGATTATACAGAGTTGATAAACAAGTGTGAAACAATGGGTATAATGACTTATTTATATATTTTTAAATTTTAAAACGGCTTTTATATTGTATATTTTTAGTGAATTATTTTGTCTACGAACATAACTTATTTTTAACATTTTAACAGTCTAAGTATTTCTGAATGTGTGTTATAAAAATTGTTTTATAAAAATTGTTTTTATAAATATTTTTAATGATTTCTAAATATATTTTTTTATGTTTGTTTGATGTTGCTTGCCATGCCTATGTCATATCGGGTGGAAGCTAGATTTATACCGGGTTTACACTCGGCCAGTAGGCAGCGCATGCACAGAAAGGAACTGATTTATGTTTGCCACAATTTCATAAGATAGATTCAGGCATTCCATGCTTGACTATAAATTGCAGTTTTCGCGCTCCTGAATTTTTCTTTTTCACTGCGCATTGTATTAAAATGATGGATAATTACACAAAGAAACATGGTAAAATAGAAAAAAAAGGTCAACATAGCTCAATTTGGAAAACTATAAAAAAAAATTTGGCAAATAAAATGAAAAGCATACATACAACCTCGCATTAGAAAGAACAAAGAACAAAAAATGTCAGAATTAATCTATGATAAGTGATTAACTTTTCCAAGCAAAAAAAAAAAAAAAAAAAAAAAAAAAAACCCCCAAATTCTACAAACGCATGTGCAGTAAGAAAAAAATTCAATACAGCGGCATGGTGCTGTCCCTTCGGGACCTACTGGCCATCTTATAACTAACTGGCCGAGTGTAAACCCGGCATTAAGTTTAAAGCTAATTTTACGTCTTGGCACGGGCAACGTTGTGCGGGTACTGTTAGTTTTTATTTATAGATAATGTCTTTGTTGATCATAACTTAATGCCGTGCCGAAATTCCTTTATAGAGTAGTTGAGAGAAGTTTCCATTTTATTCTAAAAGCGTAATCATTCTAAAAAGAATTAATACGTTAAAAAATAAATAAAAGTTTTTCACACATAAAGCATCATCTAACTCTTCTGCTATTCAATAATAATAATAATAATAAAGCTATCTAAAATAATTTTTAAACTATTCTTTCATTTTAAATCTTCATTTTAATAAATTGTATTCAAACTCAAGTGAAATCCAACTCTTTTTTTTTTTTTCCCCTTCTAATTCTTAAGGAAATTTTATGTTGAAAGAAGTAAAAACAAAACAAAAAAAATAATAAAAAGTTGTTTATTTGTATTTTGCAATGTTTTTTAAGTAATAGAAACATTTTAAAGGTTGGATTGAGGTGTTTAAATACATAATACGCATCAAACAAAATTTATGAATTCTCTAGAAACAATCGGTATTTTTTTTACTATCACCATCCTATAGTCTTAAAATGAATTAATGCTTTAGTCAAGGACTCGAATCATTATCCATCTTTGATGAAAGTTGTTAATTAATTCCCGTTAATTTTGACTTCAGGATCGCAAGATTAATTAGTTCAGACTAATATATCAAAATTTAATTATTCTTTTGTTAATACACCAGTAAAATTTACTGCAAAGCTTTTTATGATGATTGTCATAAAATTAATGATGCATTTTATTGTCATAATATAGTAATGTGATAATTTATGGCACAAAAAATTAAAAGCTTTACCAACTGAAATCTTTATCATAAATTGCCAACAAATGAATCCATAATGTAACCATCGTTTCGAAATCTTGGCATATTATGTAAAATGGAGTCTGATATAATTTTAAAATAGCCTAATAAACTAGCGAACATAAATATCAACATGTGCTAGCAATGTTCAAAACTATCACTTTTAAATTAGTAAAAATCCATTACATACATTTAACAGCAACAGTTAAGGAAATAAATGACTATTCCATTTTTTGGTATACCTTGTATATTGCATTTTGTGACTGATTTCTTTCGAGATTTGAAATAGATAGGCCATATATTCCTGTGTCACAAAAATTAAGTTATGATCAACAAAGGCATTAATTTATTTATTAATCCTCTCTGGCGACCGGCTGGTTGACTCAGAATATTGCTTATGTTTAATTTTTAATAAATAGTTTAAATATAACTTAATGTCCATGATTCCACTAAATTGTCAGACATAAAAATCTTGTTATTTTAATTAATTTACGGAAGTTCTATTTACGGTGTATGTGAATCTTTCTAATGAATATAAGTCTCGTAACGTTATTAAAATCGTAAATGTTCGGTGAGGCCTATTGAATAAAAACAGTTTGAATTTCAGGGCTACAATGTTACTTTCAAAGTATTGTCAGAAATTAGATAAAAAATAATTTTTTAGGAGTTGCCAAAGATTAGAAAAAATTTGTATACCTATTAAATTAGTATCGTTAAAAAGACAATTTTTAAAAATTTTGAAGAGATGTGAATTTATTTATTTCTTTTACTGTAATATTTTCGAAAGAAAATATTATAATAAACGTCAAGATTCAGTTTCATTTTAATTAATTAATTAATTAATTCAAACAAACTTTCTCCAAGGTCTACATTCTCACACTCTAAGGATGTATGTTCCAAATTTAATGACTGTTATTCAAAAGATCTGACCTGTAGAACTCGAGCGTACATATACAGACGGACACACATTCATCGTTATTGTTAGTGGAGATTGCTTTGACGCTGAAAACGACTTCATCTGTGACTTCAAAAACCATGAATATTGACTCTACGAAAATAGGAGTTGTGTCACCGTTTAATTTGATGAAGGTCATGAACTTAAGCTTTCTACATGGTTGTAGTTCATGAAATATGACAGGTTATAACTTATGTTTTCACTTCTTAAGTTAATATGTAAACACTTATGCCAGTGAGAAGTATTTTATTTCTGCTGTTAATTGACGAAAATCACGCGATATTTTCTTTTTTGTTTGATGATGTCAAAACTCTGAAATTAATTTATAATGCGTAGTAAAGTATTTAATCTAAATTTATGACTTGTTCTTTGCGTTCTCAATGAAGAATGAACTTCCTGATAACACTGAAAAGAAATACAGTTAACTCCGTTTATACGTTTATCATTTAGATGTCGTTTCGTCGCAATTCCGATTCATTCTTAACCATTGTGATGATAAAATATTTCATTTATACTATTCAATATTTCGGTCAGTTTAATTTCAGTCAATTTAATTTTCTGCATTGAAGATGATTGAATTTTTAAAGAATGAATTGTGAACCCGATATCATGATTTCGAAATTATTCATAATTGATTAATTATTTGAAGATAAATTATCTGGTATGATGATGTAGAAAATGAGAAAAAATTATTCCACCTTTAAACAAAACAGTGTGGATTCAATTGAAAAGGCTGAATTTATTTTGGTTTTAAAACTCTTATGAAAAAACATTCAATAACTTAATTTGATTAATTAAGCTTTTTAATACTCACTCTATTTAATACTCACAGATAATTAGTACTTCAAATAAGGATTAAAGATTATTCTTTTAATTGAATGCCTACCTACTTGCATATAAATCGAGCAAAGAAATGTATAATATGTACTCAAAATATGAAATAAAGGCAGGATTTATCTCAATTTTACTTTCTTGTATACGAAATATGGAGGAAGTATTGTAATTCACACACAAAAAAAATCAAATTTGAGATTTTTACCAACATTTCCGCGGTTTAAACTTCGCTAAGTCCAAAAGCATTCTTCTTAGCATTATGTGTGTTTTTCTGTGAATACGATAATTCAAAACACTTTGAGCAAAACGGATGAAATTCGGTATATGAAATAAAGACCAAATTTGTAGATTTGCATGAAATTTTGAAGTAATCCATTCAGAGGAAGTCTGTCTATCAATCTAGTTGTTCGAATTCAAGGGAATTCGATAATAGGAAAACGTAAAACGCTATGTAGATAAAATTTGGTACACTTATTTAGCATCACAATGTTACTTATCAAATATTTAACCAAATCTTCCAGTGATTGACCGTCTGTGTTTTCTCCTGCATGTAAATACGATAACTGAAAGAAAATAATGACTTACATATATGAAATTCGATATGCAATTTTATGACTTCAGTTGTAATTCTTCGTCAAATTTTGATTTGAATCAGTTTGAAAAAATACATATTCATATGATAGATTGAATAAAAATACTAGTTTCACGTTCATCTGTATTTCTTAATTATTTTTTGCCAATGACATGCAAATAGTGGCCCTACCCACAATTTTATGCGGATAAGACCTTAATTGGAGAATATGAGAGAAGTTTTCAAAGATGCAACTTCCGCTGATTCTGATAAATTTTTAATTTTAAAATCTAATTATTGTTTTTGAACTAAGTAATACTATGCTAGTACTATCTTTATAATTATTACTTGAAAATGAGTTTGAATTAATAGTATTAAATTTATTATAATCAAAGTTTTAAAAAAATTTGATTACACATCCTTTCATTTACACGTCGTTTTCTGTCGATTTCTTTGGACAGACGTATAAACAGTATTTATTATATTCGATGTTATATCGATTTTATTTTATACATTAAATGTTGCCATTTAGTAACTTTAATTATTAAAAATAATTGTACAAACAGCATAAGAAAAAACAAACCAAATAATAAAACTGAAAATGTTGACGTTAAGAATTGATGAATATTAGTACAGACTTGACATTATTTCAGAATCACACAAAAATTGTATTCTTCTTGTTATTGTCTTATTAGAAATGTACAATTATTGGTGCTCATTATAATCTACCAACAAAATTAAACTGAGTTTTAAATAATGAACACATTTTCAGAGGGAAAAATTCTAGAAAAAAGCAATAATTTTTATTTCTTACTCTCATTGGCATTGAAAAATCTGAATAAAAATCATATTCATTGTTAAATAAAATATTTTCTTGAATATTTTAAATTCTTCCACCCAAAAATAAAATACATTCATTCAAAAAGAAGTTTTTTATTGGCATTGGTTCTTCATTTCTTTCATTGTACAAACTATTTTTCGATAAAATAATAATCACTCAGAGAAAGATTCTCTTTCTCTTCAATTAATCACAGAAAATTTGTTTTTAAAAATTTTCAATTAATTTCGATGAGCAATAGAATGAAAAAAAATTAAAGATGGAAATTATTGAGGTAAGATTTCTTTCATAATTAAAGAAAGTCAATATTAAAATAAGAAATAATAAAAATGATTCTTTTAATATAAAAACTTTGTTTCTTTATTTCTAAAATTTTACTTGTTTCCAATGATACTTAAAAACTCGTTTTCAAAAAATCGTTAATGTAAAAACATTGAGCATTTTAATATTTTCAGATTTTAAACTATTTATCTTGCCATAAAAAATAGTATTTGCTTATTTATTAATTTATGATGTTATTAGTAATTCTTTCATGCCATAATTCATAAGTTAAAAATCTAGTGATTGATAATTAGAAATTATTACCAGTAGATAAAAATGAGAATAAATTTGCTTTATTTATGTATATATAATAAACATAATTTATTACAAAAATGAATGATATTGAGATGAAGTTTTTGTTTAATTAACTTAATATTACTGAATTTAATAAATGTGATTGTATGTACTCTAATGATGCGCCAGGTAAATATAATAAATAATAATAAAAAGATTTAATATTAATATTTATATATTAATTTAATATGTAAGAAATGATAATAAAAAATTTCGTATATCTCTAAAAATACAATTCGAATGTATTAAAGAAAAAATCTGTTCGTATCAAAAATATCATTGCGACTATTTAGATGACTTCTTTTATCTGTAGGAAAATGAGAATTTCCCTCTAAATAAAATTTGTACGATGATAAATGGTTTCATCGATACCAATAGATTTTTAACAGACTGAGAGACGACAATAAAATTAGCAAATATCACGCAAATATTTTTTATTTTGTTAATTACATAATATTGGAAAATAAGAGCATTAAAGATTATAAAATTTTCATTTCATAATATTTTGATCTGAAATTCGGTTAAATAATTGCCACTATGTGTTTTTTTTTTAAATTTTCATAAAAGCTAATAATCACAGAAGATTGAGATTTTCATGATGTTTGAAAGAATAAGATTACATTATATTTTTTATATAAAAACGCTACTGCTTTGGGCAACCATCTGATTTATAAAAAATATTGATTGTGTTTAAGTTCACTTAAATCTCATATACATAATTTGATATTCATGATTTTCTAAATAAGAGAGTCATATATATAAAACAGACATTCAAACCTGTTGTTTAACTGTTCGGTTAATTATGAAAATGAATCTCTTTAATCAAATCAAGTTAGCATGCAAACTTATCTGTCCACTTCATCTAAATTACATACAATGGTTGATTTCTAAGTAGTTGACTAGGCAGCTGCCTAGGGCCCAAAGCTGAAAAGGGGGCGCAACAAGTCAATTAAAGAAATTTGTTTTCATAGTTGCCCAGTAAATAAGTTTGTAAAACATAAAAATTCTTCAAATTATAAAATATTAATACTTTGTCAGATATAATTGGTCAAATTCTTATGTGTTTCGTTACAATCACTTTTTTATTAGAATACTAGCCGCCTTTGGCGACCAACCGGTTCGCCAATCTTAATGTTCGTTAAAATTTTAATAATTAAATATTTTATGCAATTCCTATTTCAATGGCTTCTTCATCAAAATATCTTAAAACTTCAAATTTTTATAATCATATAATTCACTCATAATATTATAAAGGCCTTCAGTCATAACGTAATATGTATCTCTCTAATTTTCTGTTAGCTCCTGTAGAATTTATGCTTTAAATTAAAGTGGGAAGAATGAATCTGCAATTAATATAATATTTTTTTACTGAAACAAAGCATTTTTTTTATAATGATTATTGAAAACAGAGTCACTGAGCGTTTAAACTTTGTGGGCACTAAAAAATATCTTTCTTAATTTATGCAATATCTCAAGAATTTGTCCAAAAAAAAATTTCTGATTCATCATGAGCAGATCGATTAATTAACAGTGTTTAATTTTAAATGCATTAAACACTTAGAAAATAAACAGAATCTTTTAAAATAATCGGTCGAAAACATTTTAAAAAAATTACTAAAAAGAGATGTACTTAAAACTATAAGCATATACAAAAAATATATAACTATCATAAATACAATTTAATTACAAAAGCATACAACTAACCTAAAAATAATTTAAATCAAGTCCGCATCCGTTGATAATAGTTGTCAACAATCAGAACACAATGCGCATGCGTGAATTTTTTCGCCAGTTATGGTAACGCAAATGCATGAATTTTCTACGCCAGTTGGGGTAATGCTATGCAGATTAGAAATTTTTAATTTCCTTTATTCTGTTTTATTTTAATTCAAAAGTACATCAGAATGAATCTGAAAGATCGATTAATTGTTTAATATTAAATGCATCAAATATTTAGAAAATAAACAAAATCGTTTGAAATAATTGGCCGAAAATTTGTTAAGCCTAGCCTCTTTAGCGCTGGAAAAAAACTGAAATTACTCATTTGGCGGTGGGAAAATGAAAAGATTTTTTTGGTGGGAAAAATAGTTTTTAATTAATAATTCAAATTCTAATTAAAAATTCATTAAAGGGACCCCAGGTGCACATTCCTGACCTACAAGGTATACATGTACACACAAAACACACACACATTGAGCTTTATTATAAGTATACATTTATAAACATCGAAAATTTTCTTCGATGTTATTGCGCACAAATTTGGATGCTAATAGTTTGAAGTCATAAAAGATAAATAAAAACAATTGTATTTTAACAAAATTACTAAAATAAAAAATCGCTTAAAATGTTAAACATGCATTAAAATGTAAAATTAAGTTAACCAGTTTAATAAAAGAAGCCCCTCGTAATGTACATTATCTACGGCTGAAAAATACATAAATCAGTCACTGAATACAAGTTGTCTATTTTGCTAACTCCAATTTCTGATTTTTCATCCAAAATTCACAGTTGATTTCAAAATGAAAGCGAAACGGGGCATTAAATTTGTAAGAGCACGTCTATCATAGTCAGTGGATTGAAAAATGCTCTTAATTAAACTCAAGAATTGTCAGTTTAATATTTCAACAAAAATATTATTTACTATCGTTGAGGATTTTGTGAATTAATTCCACAAAAAAATTGATGGCATAAAATAATGGAATAAAAATTCATACTGACGTTTGTCGAAGAAAAAAAAAGTAAACAGAATTTTGATTCTGTAGCGTTTAACAATGGAGGAAATAGATGGGTTAAATATGTTTAGAAAAATAAAAACTGTTTTAAATTCCATTCTAAAATAGGAAAAAAATTGGATTTAATATTGTATAAATTTTTAAAAAAAATGTTAAATTCAGGAAAATAATCCACGACAACTTAATATATTTTATTAATATTGTCTTACCTTATAAACATACTTAAAAATGAGTCTAAAATTGTACGAAAAATTAACCTATATCATTATATTGCATGGTTAAAAGAAGTAGTTTATTTTATACTAGCCGCCTTTGGCGACCAGCCGGTTCGCCAGTATTACCGCTCGCTACAATTTTCAATTAAATATTTCAAATAACTTGTCTCTTAATATCTTCTCATACAAAACATTTTTAATCTTCAAATTTTGATAGTCATACCAAACTTATACTGTTATTTAGATCGTTTCGTTCAATTTACTATATATATTTTTCTAATTTATTGTCATTTCCGGTAAAACTTCAACTTTAATTTAAAGTGGAAATGCTGAAATTGCAATTAATATAAAGATATTTTTTAATAAAACCAAACGTTTTATTTTATTTATCATCTTTATTGTTATTTATTATTATTATTATTATTGAATATGAGTATTGCAAACAGAATCGCTCGGTGAACTACAAAATATTTTTCATAATTTATGTAATATCTCAAACAATAATGCAACAAAAATTTCTCAGATTCAGCATAAAATTCAGTTTTTAGTTTTTCTTTCAAAAGGATTGAAATTAAATCAATAATAATATTTTGTTCCGGACTATAAATATATTAAAAAAATTATGAAGTCTATATTTAATGCAGTAAGGTATCATATTCTGAGAAATATTCTGGACACACCAAATTTTAAATAAATGAATGAATGTTTCTATTTTCCACGATCAACTAAGTCTTATTTATGAAGTTTTAAATGTTAAAAATTTAAAAAAACTCAACATTTTCATAATCTTAGACCAATTAATCTTGAGAAACCTGCGCGCTGATTGGTGTATTTTCTTTGAAACGATCGATGGAAAATGTAAAATTATCCTTTTTTTTTATTGAATAGAGATATTCAAATTTTCATAAATCAGTCAGTTTAAGTGATTGATTTAGTTGATTGGAAATTAACTCTTTTTATTTAAAATATTAGTGTTTCAAGAACATTTTGTTATTCGTGATTTCCACAGCAGAGCTTTATGTAAAATCAAAAATTCATTATTTATTAGAGCATTTATTGAATCAAGTTACATAAAACCTAATCATTCTCCATTTAGATCATTTTAGCAGATCTGTGTCTTACTAAAGGTTTACATATTAGCTGTGTGGCCCTGATTTAAATGGATATCCTGTTCATATTAAACAAAACTTGCCTTAAAATAAAACTGATTTATTGGATTAATAATATACAGAGTGTAAAAGATCATAAAATAATTTTTCTTGAATTTATTTTTTAGAAAGAAATATTTCATATTTGTTTCATTTCCTACAGACATGTGCCGAAAATTATATTTTTGCAGATTTCATTTCCAAAAAGATTTAATTTATTTTAAGTTGGAGCTTTAATCAATGTGATAGCAACACTTTGAAAAAAGCTAATTTTTTTCCATGAATGCGAAACGTGCTCGTGCAGCTTAAATTTTATTTTTATTTTGTACGAAAAAAATTGTTGAAAAATATAGTTAAAATATTTATTTAAAAATTTATTAAAAATAGAAATTTAATTTTAAGTTTCAAACATTGGTATCATTTAAAAGATAAATTTTTGATCTGTAACTTCATGTAAAAATCTTTTTTGTGCGGTAATATTTTCGGAAGTTATAGCAGAAACACGCCAAAATGTCGCCTTATTTTTAAATAAATAAAGTTCTAATTAAAAATTTGAAAAAATAACCCCCAGGTGCACATTCCCAACCTCCAAGGTATACACGTGCCAAATTTGGTAGCTGTAGGTTGAATAGTCTGGCCTGTAGAGCGCCAACACACACACACACACATTGAGCTTTATTATAAGTATAGATATAGATAGATAGATTAACCAAATTTTTTTTTGGTATGATATTTGAACTACATACTGAAGATTTGTTTTTGTATCTTGGAGCAAAATTTCATAATCTTTTTTTTTTCTTACATAAAAAAAACCGCAGACAAAAGTATTTTTGAATAAAATAAAATAGATTTTTACAAATGTTTTGGTAGGAAAAAGCACAACATTAAAAGATTAATTTCGAAAAACTAATACATTACGTGTTCCGTTCCGTATATTTCAAACCAAATGATATTTCCAGATGAAAAACACTAATTACTTGTGTGAAAATGTATAATCATGTTTAAAAATTGAAGATTTTCTCCCCTCCACTTCGTCGAATTATTCAGCAGATGTAAGTCGTTTACAAGATATAATTAGAAACAACTTTATACAGGTTATGTTCAGCTGAAAGTTTCTGAATTGTGTTATAAGAAGATTTGAGATTAAATATGAAATTATGACCGTTTCTAACAGACTGATCCATTTCCCCACTCCATTTTTTTTAATTTTGTCGGCAGTAATTTTGAATGTGTTTATTTGAAAACTAATAGAACCTGCAGGGCACCATCCATGACATGATATATGTCAGTGAATTCATAACCATAATAAGAAAAATAAAACTATGAAAACTAAGCTAATGATTAATAATTATTTTATACGTTTATTTTTTTATGATAATAATGCTGTTTGAAGAACTACAGACAATCAAAATCGCAATGAATGATTGAAAATAAAAACGAAGTAAAAAAGAGAAGAAGAGACCATTAAATTAAAAGATTTATTACAAGCTATACTATTCTCATTAAACAACAAATTCATAAATATAAAATCTTTTTATAAAGGGAGAAACATTTGGTTTATTACAGTGAAATTTGGGATATAGAAATTTCATTATAAGAAAGAATATAACAACATAACAATATGGAAGGAATTGAATTATCAGTTCAAATATAGCTTGTATCAAAAACGGTTAACGCAAAATGTATTATATCTCAGGAAAGATTCACCTAATATGGAGTATAACCTCAGTGTAGAAAACTTGCAACGAGTCATCGTATTATTAATGACAGTATTGAGAAAAGCTTCTGGCAATAAATTCGATTCTTCTAAAAGCAGGGCTTTTAAAGCCTGGAGGTAGGGATTGCAATATCGGACCAAAATTTCAATACCGGTATTCGGTATTTTTTAGATCTTAACCCTCCTGTCGGCGGCGTTCAGATTGCTTATACTTACCGAAAGTGGCACGTCTGAATAACAGGTTTATTCTTAAAAGTGTCAGGATTTTGACAAAGGGATTTCTTTCCCCTTTTGCGGTCAATTCAGCGCTGCTGGGTCCGAGTCATGAGCCGACCACATGGTGTGAGTGGCAGGTGTTGCTTATCGCTGTCTTTCGATTTTTAAGAGCATTTCTCTTTTAGTGGTTAGGAAGAGAGTGACAATAAGATAGATTGAAAATGTAGAAAGTGTGATTGTTTTTTAGAGGTTTTTCGATTATTTCATTAAACACCGCATAAAATGTACGTTAGGAATAAATTATTGTTATGTTTAACTTGATAAGTATCTAATTTTTATAAATTGAAAGTGTTCGTCTAATATTTTTTTTCATTGTAATATGTTTCTCAAAATTTTTATTCCCCTCTTACTGTGAAATTATTTCTCGAAATTACGTACAAGCGATTTAACTCTTGAAAAAAATTTCGTTTCTGCGCATTGCCAATGTATTTTAATATTTTAAAATGCGCATTTAAAATATTATTTGCGATGAATACCATCAAATTATAATTTTGCTTCTTCAGTATTTAGAAAATAATTGTATAATTATGGAATTTCATACGATATTTCAATTTCCGATATATCGATTTTTAGTGTTTATCTGCATGACTAAAATTTTGCAAATAAAAAGATTTTACAAGAATTTATTAATGCTGAAATAACTGGATTATACAGCTGATTCGCCTTATGACTGCAACAAATAAAAGCAATTGTTAAAATATTTCTTTGTAATATCCATGATACAAATTTGGTTTGGAAAAATGACTTAAATAATACAGGTTATTTAGATTTATAATTAACCATTTGCAACTGAAATTTTTCGAATGCTTCTAAAGAAAGCTCCCACAGAATATTAAGAACTATTTTAAAATAAATTACAATTTAAAAATAATTCAACTTTAATTTATTCGGGTTAGAATCAAAGCTCTCACTATTTTGCAATCGGATAACGACATATCGTGGGGTAAACGAATCATTAAAAAAATTTCTGAATTTAAAATCTTTGCAAATGCAGTTGCATTGATCTTTTTTTACTTATTTCTTCCTAGCTGCTTTTGGCGACCAACACATGTGCCGGGATTGCTGGTCAATATAAAATTTTAAATTAAATGGTTTCTTCAGCAAAACATCTTGGAATTTTAAGTTTTGATAGTCATATAACTCCTATTGTTTCAGACACCATGCACCATTCTATACTACATAATTTTGAATTTTGTGTCAGCTGCACGGCCGTAAATCCTTAATTTAAAACGGGAGTTAATAAACTTCAATTAATGGAAAACCTTTTTTGTTGAAACCAATTAGGCTTATTAAATTACTAAATTCGGAGAATAGAATCATTCAGCAATATTCACAACACTGTAGCTAAACATCAAAACTTCTTAGATGGTCAGATTTCATACTTTGCTACTATATTTACGTTATACACAATTCATTCAAAACTGGATAGGTGGTACACGTTCTTCAAAATATATGCAATAAATTTGTTTCAATTTTACTAATAGTGATTTTGAATAATTTATGATTTTAATTTTGGACATCAATGTATATTTTTATTTAAATCATACTTGTATTTTAGCAAAAAAACTTATATTAAAAATTAAATTGATTATTTTATTAAAAAAAGATTTTTTGATGATAATATAGTGCATGAACATGTAAAGTTTTAAGAACCGTAAAAATTGATGTTACGTTTTTTTTATTTAAATAGAACTGTTTGTATTTGTATCTGCTTTTGAAAATCTAAAATAACTGCATAAAAACGGAGTGAAATTATGGGGCAGCCAAGCTCGTATTTAATCTTGAAATATATTATTAATCTTACCCATCCTTCGTAGCCATTAATAATGAAATTCTAAATATATTATGATTGATATTTATTTTACAATGTCTATTATCTTTCCAATGAATTGTGATGTATCATTTCTTTCGCCAAATTAGTTAATATAGAATTTCGTATTAGCTTTAATGTAATTAAAATAAGATTTAATTAAAGCTAGAACTTACTGATTAAAATATAGCTTTTTAACTCGAGAAGAAAAGAGCTTGTATTAGTTTTCTCGAAATGCAATTCAATATAAAAAAAATTAGAGAATTATTTCAAATTAAACGAGAAGATATTTAGCTTCCGCTCCTCTTTCTTTATTCTATATGTTTATTTTTTAGATAGAATTGCTTGATTCTTTGGGAAAACCATCAACTTGAAAATATAACTAAGATTGATTATAACAACGAAAATAAAACACTTTGGTGTTTTCAAACCATTTTTATCTTTTGCTAGAGTAAATAGAAGCTCAGAAACTTTTTTGTCAATGAAATGCCTCAAACCTTTATCTCAAGTGTCCTTCTGAAGGTGTAAACGTCCTGATAGGACTTAAACGCTTTGATAATACAAAACGTGAGAGTTCCTCTCAGCTGCAATATACAGTTTTCACGTGTGCTTCACGCTTTTACGTCGTAAAGAGGGCGTGAAAACAGGTGTAGCCTTTTTTTCTTTTTTATTATATTTAGACTCTATGAATAGATATTACAGATATGATAAACTCTTTGTGACTGCTTTCGAATCCTCTAACGTTTTTAATTAAAACATAGGAAAGCAAATATATATATTGTTTATGCCTGGAATTTTTTAAAAACTTATTTCTACTTTATTTAGTCAAGTTTCAAATACGAAGGCAACATTTTTCCATTTTTTTTGACATTCATTGTAAATAAATTATAAAATATAAACAATTCAAACAACAAATTCGAAACTCAGATAGAAAAATCATATCGGAAGTAAAATGCGAAGAATATTATTATTTATTCTCACACTAAAAGTCATATGATGAATAAAAAAGGAACCCAATACTATAGTTTTGGTCATGAAAAGGATTAAATGTCATGAATACCAATGATCTAATTCTGTGGGCTTAAAAATGATCAACTATCTCCTCAGTCAGCAAGGGGATAACGTAAAAATTTTGCGAGACAGAAAAGCCAAAAATTGCCAACGTGCAAAAGAAGAGTGATCCATCAGAGAACATGGTGAGAGAAAAAATGACATTCGGGAACACTTAGTCGGATGAGACAGAATTATCTTGTTTCTACTGCATATGAAATTAAGATTATTAAAACAGTTAAATTTGCTTTAGAGCTTGATCAGAAAAGCTCTTTTGTCCATACGTAAGACAAACAAAATCCTGGAATAAGTAGAGAAAAACTTATTGCTGGTACTTTTTATAGACCTTAAATTAGACAGTTCATAAAAGATCCTCATTTTGTGGCATCTATGAATGAGATACAATGAAAAGAATGGATACCATTTATCCGTGCTGTCAAGAACTTTCTAAGCAACATCAAGCTGAAAATTATGCTGATTTAATTAACAGCTCCTGAGACCTTCGTTATAAAGTGTAAAGGCATAAGTGTAAAGTCTCATTATCCTATTAGCACAAGATGCTTAGAGTATTGCACCATTATCATTAGACATTCAGAATGTTGAAACTTTTGTAGAGATTGTACAATATCTTAAGGTAACAGGGCATTCTCACAGCCAATTATAATATTTCCTTGAAATTCTTGGCAACACTAATGGTGAACAATTCATCAAGACAGGAAAACAATGGAAAATCAAAACCAGCGCACATGGAATACTCATTTCTTTTGGAATCAGCAAAAAAGATATTGCAAATAGAATTCACTTAATAATTTCAAACAAAAGAAGCTTTCAGAGTGAAACAAAATAATCTTTGCTTTTAGTTTTAATTTAATACTTTCACTTCTAATTTTTCATTAAACTATTATAGATTTATGTTTATTATTGTGTTATGTTTTAAATAGGTTTATGTTTTATGTTATGTTATGTTTTATTATTATGTTATGGTTTATTATGTTTTAAATTATTATTGCTATGTTTTTCAGTTCTTTAAATTATTTTTAATAATTTATTAAGGAAAGAAGTTTTTTTTATTTAATATCTATATTCTAACTTAACATGATACTACCATTATATCTTATAAACTGGAGCTTATAGGTAAAACCTAAAATCATATTTGTTTTTAGTGCATAAAATCAGTAAACAATTCTCTGCCACTAAATACGTGTATTAGTTTACGATATTAATTCTGTCCATTTGCTTTTCATTTCAAAATAAAGAATGGATCCTTTCAATTCACTATTCAAAATCACTATTTTTTTTAAGTTTTTCTTAAGCCTTTTCTCCATTAAAACTCATTCTTTATCAAATGTCATTCTTGGTAAAAAAATAAGCATTTCTTTATTACTCTTAATATTTCATTTAATTTTTATTTATTAAATTAAAATTATTAATGGTGTGTAGGTGTAAGAATTTCATTCAATCAGCAGAAAATCACAAATCTCACTTCATTGACAGCAGCAGTTTTGCTTTAGATCGGCATTTAATAATATGTTGCAAATTATCCGCGTCGTTGTCGCATATAGTCTGCATCTCGCACAGATGCGTATTTCAAAATTTTTGTAAAGTTATTTCGATTTCAATTAAAATTCGTTATTTTTTGTACAATTTTATTCAAAAAAGAATTATTTGCATTTTATAAGAAAATCAGTCTTTTCCACTTCGCCCATAGACATGTTATAGCTTTATTTAGATAACAGAATACCTGAAATAAAAAGAAGAAACATTTCTACATGCAGACTTTAGCTCAAGTGTTAACTTAAATTAATTGTCCGAATTTAACTGCTGAATTAATGTGAATAAAAAAAGAAATTTAGTTTGTTAATTTATAGTTGGTCTCAAGGAAATAAAATTTGCTTGCTTCTGAAATTCAGTACAAGTTTGTCAATACATTAATTTTCCTTTGACTCATTTAAAAATAAATTAAAGCATTGATAAATATTTTGGAAATAGATGTGTACTGTATGAAAAACACCTATATCATTAGAGGAATCGAATCGTGTCAACGCGACACATATAAAACAAACCGCATCAATTTAATTTTGAGATCCATTATCTATCTTAATGCAGGAAAAAGGACTTGATATCGTAGTACAGTATTAATATATGTTAATCGGAACAAAACATTAAAGGAAATAAAAACCCAACCAGGGAGGATACATACATCTGCATAATTTGAAAGGCCATTCATTGAATGGAAAAAATAGAACTACAATATTCATACTGTTAAAACCACAGAAATGGGGGTTAAAACAAGAATTGCATATACGACATTTTTGAAAGTTGAGAATCGAAAGTGAACTTGTTTTTCGAAGGATAAGATTCTGTTTTGACTACAACCGTATAAATTTCTGGTCATGAGGCAACTTTCCGATCAACTGAATTTTAAGTATTTCCTGTTAAATTAATTAGTCTGCTTGGATCATTTTCGCTTGGTACCACGTGTTTTATCAAGGATTGTGCAGAAATAAAATGATGAAATATCAAAATTCATCTCTATGGTGAATCACACCAAAAGCAGAGAATTTCAGAAAATATTTTACATATGCAGTGAATGAGGCAGGTCAAGAGAAAATGTTATTATCCTATCTACCAAATATAAATTTACAAAAAAAAAATTATTAAATTAAAATTATTGGGATTGCAATATCTTTCTACTAAATTATTAACATCATTATTAAATAAATCAAACTATAATCCGTTACTTAAATATTAATAAAAATATATCTAATGAATATTTTTTAAAAAAATGTTTAAAAAAGCCAATCAGTAATATGTCTATTAAGTTAAAAATATATTTAAATGTAAAAATAAATTAACTATGCATTAAAAGAGGAGTTTCATAATGACACTTTGAGCCTCTATATACCTAAATCTGCACTACTTAGAAGGTTATTAGACATTTTTTACAATTACCACATCACAAAGCATTCTACATTTGACATCTAAATTTCAAAAAAGTTTTTTTTTTTTTTTTTGCACTTACAGCGTTTCCCATTTTTGGTCTCCATTTATCGCATCATATTATATCTATAAAAATCAAAGCAGTGTTGTACCTTAGGTACTTTAAAATTTTATTAATAAGGAACTGTTACAATACGTAGTTCAATGAGCGACAGTTATTACTATTCAAGGAATTATTATTATTAGTCACGATGTAAGAATAATATTTAATCGTATTGAGTTTTGTAGAATGAGTAAAAGACAATATTTTTTTTAAGAATATAGTAACTATTTGAGAAGAATTTCTGTTTCTTCTAACTTTTGTTCCGTGAATTTTTCTTCTTTCCTCTTTTTGAAACCTGAAAACCAAATTAAATAGGAATTTCTCTTACTCTTGAATTAAACTATTAGTAACAAAAAGAATAATTTTCATCTTTAATCCATTTGGTTTAGGACAAAAGACTATAACAGGGTCAATATTATCATGGAATAATATGTATATAATTTTTTTTTCTTAATATTAAATTTAAAATCTTTTAATTCAAACGTTTCATTTGATTATGTAACTTAGGCATACGTCAACAGATGGCGCTGTTTGTGATGAATGAAGGCAAATTAAAATTTCATTGTAATGAATGTGAAAGCTCGCGGAACAATAAAAAGGTAAAAATATTTCAGTCTTGCGGTAGATAAAAAAATTGCCCAATCTCTTGTTTCTAGTGATTTGTGTGCGTTTTGCACGTCACGCTTATATTTATTTTCTTCATGAAACCCACGATGCCATATGTTAAGTACACTCATCTAAATTATCTTTTTTACTCACGTCAGAAGTTTGCCAACTTTTACGTCGTGGTCTTAAAATAGTATATCAGTCTCCAAAGTGGCAGAAGGCGTTAACGATGGTTACAGCATTCCGTTTTCTGAGGAAATAGTAACAAGATAAAGTAGTATTAAGGGCAGCCGTTATTTTAAATTCGGTTATCGAAAGGTTTGTCTCGTGAACTGTTCGAAGCTCCCGTTTAAAAACTGGGTTACTCTGCAACTTGAAATACGATTAGAATAAGAGAGAAAAAATTATCATGAAGACTTTTTTTTCAGTCTAAGTAGTAGGAAGACAAGGGAAAGAGTTAAACAAGGACTGATCTTGAATTTCTAGTAAAGCTCTTCGAAAATTAGGGCAATGGTTTCCTTACCCACTTAGCAAGCTAGCACCAATTTTAAATCTACGTTTCCTAGATTGATTTAGGAAAAAAAGATGAAGACAAGAGGGAAATGCGTTGCATTTTCATTGTTAAGGCATTTATTTTATTATATTGATTTTGAAATTTATTTATAATTATTATAATAAAAAAATTATTGTATTGTTTGAAAATATTTACCAAATATAACTTTTAGATTCTCAAAAACTTTATAAACTGAACCCAAAGGTTTCAATAAGAATTTCTTACGAAAATAGAATAGCCCAAGATGTTCTGCAATAATATTATTATCAGTGGCAGTTTTGTGCAGGATTATAAGCTTGCACTTCTTGCTTCGAGACTCTGGAGATCTCAAAATATTTTTGATGTACATCGCAGTGCTAAGTTAGTAGCCAGTTTACAACATTGAATAATGAGAGAACCTGAACACATCTTTGTGCTATTACCTGATATTTTCAAAATCTACCACTGATTACGATATCTTCACTATTCTACGGCATTCGGAACGCTGTGGAAATATCTTATGATATCTTGTTATAACTAATAGGAATTTTCAATCGCCCACTGCGATTTTTCATATTTTTCTTTATTCTGAATTCAAATTAATATTGCAAAGCCGTAATTTAAATTCAGCATTCCAGAAAGCAAATTTAAAGAAAAATTTCAAAGTTATCTTGTATAACTTTTTCTAGTGACTCATGAACTAATGCATTTAATCACATATTTGTGTTATGTAAGATAGCTATTTTTAATCTAGTATATTTTCTATGTACTTCCCTTGCTTAATACCTGGGTAGTTTTATTCTATATCAAATAGAAATAATATATATTATATTCATAATTTCATTATGGCTTTAATCTTGCATAAATGGATACTTCGAAATTATTTCTCTCTGGATGCACATTATTTTTAAATCCTTTCATTTGAATTCCAATATTTTTTGTAGAAAGAAAATGTGACCATCTGGCCATTAGGCTGTTATCCTATTAAAAATATCTCAGATTAACTATGGAAAGTTATAGTAGAAAAGAGCGGGAGAGAGTTACAGAGTGATTACGAATTTAAAAAAGTATTATTTGTAATACACTTTAAATGTAAATATAGTTTAAATGTAAATATAGTAAGTTTTGCTTACTTACAGTGGGATTTCTCTAACCATAAGACTCATGAACTCTGAAATCAAAAATAATCACTAAAATCGGTTTGAAATAAATAATGATCCACTAACAGAAAGAAATCGAGTATAATATAGGTTTGGGACGAAATTAAAAAAAATAAATTATTTTGTAAAATTTTATAAAATAATGAATTTTTTTCAAACATAAACATTAAGAAGTAAAATAAATATGATTAGATAAACAATAATAAAAGAATAAATTTATACAGAAAATTAATCGGTATCATGAATAATAAAGTTCGATTCAGTAAACACTTAAATCAGCGTTTCCGCGGAAATGCAATTTCAGATACAAAATAAAAATCGTGCTGAAAAAAATATTAGCTGACCTTAGCATTTTTATCATCCAGCAATTAAAAAAAATATAAATAAAATGTGAAATTTGTGATCCGATAGTTAGATGATGCTCAGAAACATTCAAATTAATCATTAAATTCCGATTGAAACAAATAGTCATATTCTAAAGGGAAAAAAAAAGAAAAGCATTATCAAATACAGAATTTTAAAAAAAAATCTAAATAGGAGAAGAAATAATCATATGCCTGCTCATAAACATCTCTGGGTTTGCTCACATTCATTATTCGTTTACATGAAGGAAAAAAAAAGAAGAAAGAAAGAAAGAAAAACAGATGCTGAAACAGAAATTGGCAAGATGCTAATAGATCCTTATAGAACTCTTTAGAATAAAATTAATATTAAAAAATGAATTAGTATTCTTATAAAATCAACCGGAACAGAGTTTTTAAAAAAAATCGCAGGAAAATAAATTTCGTAGTTACTTCTTGAATTTTAAATGATAATGTCTATGTAATAAATTTTAGTCTTTTCCAACTTTAAGATTTATCGAAATTCAAGGCAATCAGTATTACTTTTTAAATATTCGTTTAATTAAAACGAAAGTTATAAAAGTGCACCCTGTCTAAGCAAAAAAATTCAAATAATTAAAGCTAAGAATAGTTCTTAATAACTTTGATAACCTTAAAAAATTATCAACCAGTTTTTGAGGAACAATTGTCTACTTCATGCTTCTAAAACAATGCTCGCATTCATGCTCGTATTTCTGCTACTGAGAGAGGTAGAAGGAATGTAAACGTATTCTTTTCATTGTGTGACTAAAACAAGGCGCCAAATGTGTTTCATTCACTTGTTTACTCTTAGCTTCCGTGCAAATAAAGAATTTTAATTTTTACACTCCAGGTTTTTCGAGCTGTAGTATAAATATAAAAACCACTGCACGGCCCAAAACTCTACCATGAGATCTTTGTATCTCCCTAATGTTAAAGATAGAACTGCGCTATCGGAAGTTTGCAAGAGATGATGACAATGGGTAACGATCAGGGAATAAGGGTATATATATTCCGGTTCCAATCTTCAGGTGCGCCATAGAAACAAAATGTTAGAGCACTTCTTAAAGTGAAATATAAGGATGGGGCGAAAACAATAATATGTCCCTGGCGCCGCTTACCCTAGATAAATCCTGTTGGAAACTGAGAGTGAAATAATCACATCACGCTCTAGATGCTGCTCACTTCGCCACATCATTGGATACAGAGATTCAGTTTGCAGTGCTATTTGATTTAAGGCGTACTCAAAAAATTTAGGAAACACTTTAAATAGCAAAAATAAATGCATCCTTGTGACAAAAATTTAAGCTGATTCTTAAAAAAAAAAGAACGAAAATAAGTGATATTGAAAATGATGGCAAATAATTATTATAAATCTGTTTATTGGATGGACATATTTATATTAAATATAAGTAAGTATTTATAATATAAATTTATTCCTTACATTTAAGTATTTATACATGCTATAAATAATTACAATGTGTATAAATATCTATATGTATGTATATATGTAATAATGTATATATAAATAATATCAGTATATCTATATACAGGGTGACCATAAAAATGACTTTGCCGATATATGGACCTCCTTTCGGACCTACATTCGATCAACCGATTGAGATGAGATTTCAGATAAAGTTATTCAGAAGTATGAGCTCGGGATTTTTTGAATGGCAACGAAGAGGTTTTCACAATTACGGTTAGAGTTAGAGAATTTTGAAATGGAAACGCCCACTTTTTGCGTATGCAGAAATCCTAAAGAGCATTAGCACGGTACGCATATCACAAAAATGGACGCGTTATGAACGTACACAAAACAGCTCTGCGAATAAAAAAATATTATTTTTAAATGCGTTCGCGGACGCTCGGAGAAAATTTATATATGACAAATGCAAGACACCAATCTCTGATGACAAGATAGATCGGAGAAAAGAAAACTTTTATTTGAATATTCTATTTCTACATGGGTACCATCACAGGTAATTACGCATTGCATGAAGGAAATTGTGGACAATAATGCGAACGTAGCATGAGGGACGTTTGCAATATCACGTTTAATGGAATCTTTTTTTTCAAATTCGGCAAAGTTTGAGGATTGCACATGTACACTTTCTAGATTTGGGATTTTCCAAACATATTCGTGCCGGTATGGAAACATGCGGAGAACAGAGCGCAGTAGCTTTAGAACTGTTGTTTTCTATATATCCAATACACGAGCTGCATTGGATAGTACTACACGCGAGCTGCATTGGATAGTACTACACACGAGCTGCATTGGATAGTACTACACACGAGCTGTATGTATTGGAGCTTCAATTCGCATATGCATGAAATCAGTATGTGATGCATTTCCGTAACAGCGTTCTCAGGAACATTTGGTCGTCAAGATCGCGGTCTGTTACAGGTGCAGCCAGCTTCCTCGAATTTCTTTACTAAATCAAGCAGAGTTTGCGAAGTATATGAGTAGCATATTTGGCGATAGTTCCGACGGAAAACACCCAAGGCTTATGAAGGCATTCACCTCATTTTGATAATAGAGATTTATCAATTCACCATAAACTTTCATTGGCAGAGTCATTTTGTCGGCGTGTATTAGCTCTCGACTGAAGAACTAACATTCCTGATCCGTTTCTTTTTTAAATCACTTTCCTAAGCTAAATTTTTAGAGTGTGGTATTCTGTGATTAGTGTTTTGCCTCTGCTATAAGCAAATTTCCTCCGTGCATCTCCAATCGTGTGTTTTTTTCATTCGCATTTCCCCCCCTCTCCCTCCCTCCTTGTGTGTGTGTGTGTGTGTGTGTGTGTGTGTGTCTGCATAACGCGTCCATTTTTATTGACACACATACCGTTCCAAAGCTATTTAAACTTTTCGCAAACACTGAGCTTTTTGCGAAGGAAATAAATGGGTGTTGTCAATCTAAAATTTCGAGTTTCTGTACATATAACCGTAACCATGAATGCCACTTTGTTTAGTTGTATCTTAAATCTTATATGGATTGGTTGAACGGACTGGCCGCTAGAGGTCCATATACTGGTAAAAAAAATTTAATGGTCACCCAGTATAACAATAAAAACTTATCTAATTTCTCTCTGAAAAAAATTTAGAATACATTCTAGTCTAATTTTTAAAAAAATTCATGGTTTCTTTACTCTGGAGAAAATTGCAGTTATTTAATTCCTTATAGTATCACGCAAACCGTAGAAAACTCAATGCATCTGACAACTGAAAATAACACAAAAGCCTTGTGCGTTCATTTATTGTGATAAAAAACGATGAATCACAGAACCTTGTGACTTTGAAAAAAAAAAGCAATTCCAATACCCAAATCTGTCAGTCTCACTGAGTTGACTTTCATTTGCTTGAAGGAAATTATCCACGATCATCTAGGCTCGCCTTGGCACATCAATTCTTGATGAATCGTTTTTTAACTTTTCTTTTACTGCTATGCTCTACTAATTAGAAGACAGATTTAATTGTTCGAATCGTGAAGTTAAAATGAGATGTCAATAACTAACTATCAGCAACTGAACTAAGCTGCAAATTTTTATTCTCGTTTGAATTGGACCATAAATCAGATAGCCGGTTAATTATTCGACTGACCTCACGGATAAAATTGGAACTTCGCGTTTTTAAAACTAACTGCTTTGCGGATCTCAGGATGACATTATTTTCACGTCTTTTTTAATTATTGAAAATTTAATTATTTAATTAACTGTAAAGCAAAACCTACATTAAAACCCTATTATACTTCGGCATTTTTGAGCAAAATTAAAAGTACTTATAACATAACAAATAATTGTTATAAAAGTTAAAGTTAAGTCATATTAAATCAATTTATATAATATTTTTAATGTAATTTTTTGAATATAATAATGAATACTTAAAATCTTTCGATTTTCTGTAACTTTATCTTAGTTACAGAAAATTTATTGCGCTAAAAAATTTTAATAACTCGTAGTTTCTCGGAAAATTATAGACTATTCCAAACGATTTTGAAAACTGCAAAAATCTAATTTTTTCCATAATTTTATTATAATATATAATTAATGATGGCAAAAATCTAGTTGAATATTGTAAGTGATAATTTAGATATGAATTTACAATAGCTGTTACCGATGAATATCAATTTCAGTATAGTCTGTGATGCATTTCGAATTAATTTAAATCTTGTCGTGTACAATTATCTTTATTTGTGCTTTAAATGAAGGAATATCATTTGAATAATTTAAAAATTTTCTGATTGTCATTCAATAGGTATGAATTATTTTTTCTTCTTTATTAATTTTTATTTTAATTTTGTTGAAAAATTCGATTTATTTATATAATATTTGCCTATAAACAGAGAAATTATTGCTTTTACTTACTTTTTTCATAAAAACAACATGAATATGTTGTTTTTACATGGCTTTTCTGACTTAACAAAATGGATGACACAATGCAAATGAAATCACTAATTTAAAAAAAAATCCTCAGCTCAACATTTGAAACCAAAATACTGCTTAGCTTGCAAATTTTAAAAAATGAACCATTCGCTATAATTTGCTTTAAGTTATTGCTGTATTTAAGATTCATTCCAACATGAAATATAAAAACCAATACTAATTCAAAATCTATAATGGAAGATTTTTTTCCTTGAAAACTGTCATAAAAATTTATAGAACATTTTCAGCTACAAGAATACAAATGAATTGAAAATAATGACATGTAGAAAGCGATTATTTAAAGACTAAAAGGAAGTGCATGTAATGAGAAAGCAATATTTTGAATGATATTTATTTATTCATTGCATAGAAGTGCAACTTTGGCTACTAGAACCAGCTTGACATTGTTATAATAGTGATACAATAGAAGTGACAACTGACAAAAAGCGACAAATTAAACAGTTGTACTTACAAAATCATTGTTTAACTAACAGTAAAAGCAAAGCGAAAAAAAAAAAGAGACAAAAATAAATTTTGAAGTGAGAATGATGGCGGAAAATGTAAACAAAAAGCGAAGCAAAACAGAAAGAAATTTTCAGGAGATATTCTTTTTTTTTTCTATCTATTTTAATGAGTCTCAAAATCATTTCGGGGTGGGGTGGGGGGTTACTATATTCTGAACACCCTGATAAAAGAGGGATTTTTTGAAAACGTTTGAAGCATGAATAGATTATTTGATAAAAAAGTCATATTATTTTACATATTTTTCGCCTTTTTCACTTTATTACATCCACTAAACATTTGTAAGAAAGAATAGGGAAGCATGATAATGGTAAAGAAAAGAAAGAACTGATAGCAGACATAACTGTTTCCCTCCTGAAATTTCTATTCAAAGAACAATTTAAATCCAGCAAAACTGTTCAAGTTATGTTTTCATTGCACGAAATGCAGAAAATTAATATACTAGTTAGCAGGGAAGGTGTGTTTCCTATTCCTGATTTTCATCTTTACGGGAGTGGCAAAACTTCCTTTGATTCTCTTACATTATTGCAAATTTAAAATTTGTACGTTGGCATTTCAACCTTTTTTCTTTTTATATAAAAATAAATTTATATAGCCTAGAATTTTTAATAACTGGAACATAGATACTCCAGATTCAATTTCAGTTTTATTATTGTTATAAAATGATGCAATACCGTTATGAAAGATAAAACAATTGAGCAACTTCAAAAATGCAATGCTTTTACACTAAAATGATTTACGATACAGATATAATACTTCTGAAGATCAGAATGAGTACAAATTAATAAAATGAAAATGTAGGGTACATATAAAGATTAGAGATTTAGATTAGAGCATTAAAGATTAAAGCTTAGATCAGAAGTTATATCTTTATGTCCTGCTAAAAATGCTGGAAGTAATAAGTTTCTGATAAGAATGAGTATTTTTTCTAATAATCAAAATAATTCTATGCCATTCTAACTTTTAAATAATCAATTGTTACAAATAAAAATGAAATAAATAAATAGTTACAGCACTACAAACTAAGGAAAAAATGTTGTGCATAATTTCTATGAAGAACATAATTGATAAGAAGAATAAGAGAGACATATTTTATTGATGTTTCCATGAGTATTAATTGAATACTAAATTTTTTGAGTAGCTACTACAGTTAAAAATTATTTGATCAAGTGATATTCCTATTTTAATTTTTATTAACATAATTATTCTTCAAATTATTAAATTATTATTATTATTATTGAACTCTATTAATAATAATATAAACTCATTATTTAATTTTTGAAATTATATCACAGAACTTGTGCATTAAACTGAAATTCTCATTAATTGAAATACTGTAAAAATATAGATCTTTTTGTTATAATAGATTTTAATAAAATTTATTATTTTCATTGCGATGATCCTTCTCCGCTTTTCTTACTTTTCATGGAAGTTTGAAAAAAAAATATTAAAATTCTAATTCCTATTCGAAAAGGATTCTGTTATTTCGATTTTCATGTTTTTAGTTAGCGGTTTCTAATTAATTTTATTATGTTAAAATTTAAATTTGTAAAAGAAGTTTTTTTATGGTTTTAGACGACGCACTATTAAACACCTGTAATGTTATAAAAATTTATTTTAGCATTGAAATTAATAGAAATGAATTGGGCCGATGTCAAAACGACATACTAAAAAGGTTTCATTCTATAATAAAAATTGTCGTCTTCGATGATCAGCCTATTAATTGGATCAATGTAATCATGTCAAGCAACTTTGATGAACTGTATCTCATCTCGGCAAAAGAAAAAAAAATGTAATTTGAACGCTAAACATATTTATAGAATATAAATATATACATATTTGGACTATATATATAGATATTGCTAGGGCATTTTGATGCATTAACAATAACTGCAAATTGATAAGAAAGATGATGAGATGAAAATTGGCGAAATTTTTTTAAATGTTAAAGCTTGGAACTCTGCCAAAATTTTATTTTGCAATGTCTTTCTAAACTCTAGAATAGTGGAAAAGAAACAGGTGGCTTTTGATATATCTAGAGGTTTTGACCTTTCTTGTGAAGTAAGAACTTTCGAAATTGGTACTATGGTTGTGACTGGGTAACTCTGTCGATGTTTTTCCCCATAGATAATGTATAGTGAAGCTGAAATTTCTCTCAAAACCGAAGGGGAAGATGGACAGGTCCATTTATGACGTATCTAGGAGTCAAGATCATTAGTATGGAATAAAAAAAATTTTATTCAATATAGTAAATGCAGTTATAGCTGGAGAAATCTGTCGTGGTTTTCTCATAGAGTTTCTCATAGAGTAATGAAGTTGTGTTTTTGTGATTTCTCTTAAAAATGTGGTGAATGGAAGCAGGGAACCATTCATGACTCATCTATTTTCATAATAGACAAAAAATATCGAAATTGGAACCACGATTTTGGATGGGGGACTCTTGCTATGATTTTCCTTATTATTTTAAATATATATAGATATTTAGCATTTTGAAAATGACATGGGAAATTCAAAAACATCCGTGTAGAAAAGTTGATTCGTTGAGTGAATTCCAAGTTAAAATATGTTTCCAACCGCATGAAAAGTCAAGGAACAGCAAATTATTATTTTTTTTTACCTACTCTTTTGGAGTAATGACGAATTTTCATATAAAAGGCAATTGCAGTGAATCCGTTTTTAAAAGAAAAATCTATTGACAGTTGTTGAAATATTCTGCACTTTTGGATATATTTCACGCATTTTATTAGATACAATTTTACTATATTCACGTTTAGAGTTTAAAAACGTCTTAATTTAAATATGTAATGACTTTCTTGTTTATTTTTAAATTATTTACATTTATATCTGTAAAAAAATTACAGTTTGTTGAACATCCTAAATATTCTGGTGACAATACTTCTCCGTAAAATATAATACATTTTCTGCTTTTCGTTTTCACTTCTGAAACATTCATACATTAAAACATTACATTTTTCGAATTTATACCGATTTTTAGTTTTTCTTTATTATTTTTATATAATGCTACTATATTTGCAATGACATTTTCTTTCGGCAATAGCAATGTTTGGAGATGAAGAGCCTCTGAATTCAAGAAAACGCCTAATACAGCGCACATCGACATTATTTAATTTTCAATTAATATTTTATGCAAATTTTAAACAGATCAATTGGGACAACTTGGTCTATAACAAAAGAATTTTTGAGCTTTTATAGGATAAAACTTCAAAAATGATACTCTGATAGATGCAAGTATTTTTCTTTTCAAAGCAAAGAGAGCCTATTAGACCAAATGTTTACAATTCCGTGTACTTTCAGTATCTTTCATTCCATCAAAGATGTTTTCTTGTCTTTTTGTTTGAGCGATGACTTAAAATGTTAAACAATTCTACGGCCGTTCGACTCACTCGGGACGTTATCGCATTACTGTTTATTTTGCTGAGACGAAAATAGTTTTTTAAAGACAGCTTCCGATTTAGTTGCTGTTTTGATTTATGTTTTCCCTTTCTTTTAAACGATTAATCCTCTTCCTTTTTCCATTCAGTAAATTGCAGATATGTGGTAAAATTAGTAATCAATTTGACTTTTCAGTGTAAAATTATAATTTTTTTTAAACTTATCCCTATTTTTGCTCAGTTATCTACAGATATACTTATTGATATTTTTAACTTTCGATAGGAAGGAAGAACGATACGCTTGTTGACAGTTTTCAGGAAGAGAAAGTGATAAATCGGAAAGGAAATGAATTTAAAAAAAACAGAAAAAAAACACGCCGTAACTTATTCTAGATTTGAATAAAGACATAATAATATTGATTCATAATTGAATTACGAATACAAAATGTGTAATATTAAGTATTAATTGATAAAAAAAGTCAGCAAGAGTTCAAAAGCGATCATTCCGAAATGTATTATATTTCTGAGAAAGTGGTGTAATATATTTCAAAACTGAAAGCAATGCGATAAAACATGAATAGCACTCAAATATATCAAAGTTAAATAAAATGTGAACAATATGTGTACCCTTTGTTTTGGTCATTCTTTACGAAATCCTATGATATCATTTCATTTCAGAACTTTTATCATCATCAAATAAACGGAAATCCCATGGGGAAAATTCCAAGCATGTTTTAAAACACTTTCATTTCCTTCGTAGCTTAATCACCATTACTCTGGAAATGAATCAAAGTAGCAATTATCTGAAAAGTCACGGTTTCTTTTGGGTTGAATTGTGTATTAACTTTCGCACAACATTCGTTATTTTAATATTTACATATATTCAAATGAGCATCAAGTCATTTACTTTTTTTTATTTATATGTGATAAAAATAATAATGTGATTTAAATAGTTAAATGTGATTTATATGTGTATGTCATTGAAAAAAGCTATGTTATTTTATAACCATTTTTAATTGAATTATGTTGCTTTCAAAGCGCTAATAATAATAAATAAATTTTGAAAAATTTTATAAAAGCCAATTTTTATTTGTAATATGAGTTGAATTTTTATTTTTTATTTGTAATATAAATTGAAAAAAGATGAAAAATTAACAGTCCTTTATTAATATTATTAATAATAATATTAATATTATTTTTCCTTGCGTTTTTGTTTTTAATATGAAACTTGTAGATCGTAAGAAAAAAATTGTATATTCTTTTAGTGCGTACTTTTAAGCATTCTAGTGTTGAAAATAGAAATAATAAACATTTCAGTAGAGGAAGAAGTCCAACTATCAAAGAAAATAATAAAAATAAATAATTTTCATTATGAAAAACACTCCATCTTATCGATCTGTAAATATTTCAGTAAAGGGGTATGGCATTAGCAACACATGCACGTGCATTCGTTTACAAACACTCGTGGACAACTGATCAAGGTCCTTCTTCCATTTTCTTATACCACTATAAATCAAATGATACAATATAACCGTGAAAGCTTTCTGGGAAGGAGACGCAGAAAAGCGTATTAAATAAAATTTAAATACATTTTATATGTCAAGATTTTATAAGTATATATAAGACTAGGTAATATAATATTATAATTTATAACGGCGACTGTCAATATTGAATAATAAGAAAAGAAAGAGGTAACAGTTTTTTTTCTAATATACTGTATATACTTATTAATACTGTTTTTCTTGATGTACTGAGTAAAACTAACTAATCATCTAGGTTTATCTTGGTAAAAAAGATTAATAAATTTAATATAAAATAAAAACAGGTTGTTAGAAAGTTTATTTTAATAAGTCGCTTCTTTGCCTATCGCTGTTTCCAAATTTCAGTTTCAAGGCCGCTTCAAAAATATTTAATCTATCCCTAGTGGGTCATTTTAGCATCATCTATCTCAATCTTTGTTTTATCTTGTTATTGTGTAAGAGCTAGACTGTTGCATTGTCGTTGCTTTTCACTGCTCATCAATATTAATTTTATGATATTAATTTTTATTTTGCATGCAGATTAATATCCCATAAATAATAAATTTTTCCTTTAAGTCACTATACTAAAACAGTCGCAAAGAAAAAGTAAATTAAATTCTGATTGCTTAAAATGACAAAATGTTCATAAAAATCTAACGGAAGTTTAACTACGACATTCAACATCTCTAGAGTCTTATATCTTTTAAGTTCCTAGAGTTAGTTGATGTGCAATGGATTGTTGGCGTTATTGAATTGATGGATTCTTAACCTCCAGATATTACTATTGTCGTAAAAAGTAACATTGCAGATATGATTGCTTAAAAAATATGGGAAGTTCCCATAAAAAATAACTGTTCGTTCGCCTGCACCTTTTGTACACCTCATTTTAACCGTAATTATAAATAACGGAACAAATATTTACCTAATGATAACAGAACCTGAAAACTAGTTTTTTCGATTTGTTATTTTTAATAAATTTCAAACCACTGTTGAAATGGAGTGTTAGATAACTAAATTTTACTATTGTAATTTTGTTTTTTTATGTATGACAATCATGGAGCATGAAATAATACGTGAATAGTAAAAGAAGATTGTTAAGTTGCATGTAAAATGCAAATTAATATTACAAATCACAGAAATACGAGAAAAAGCAACTGCCGTTTTCGAGTATTTTACATTTTACATGCAAAATGTATGTTACTAGTAGAAAAAAATTATATAAATAAAAATTCTTATTTGTATTTTACATTCTAGGGGAAAAAATAGAATTTAGTTTCCAGGAAATCAATATTATTTTTTTCACATTTTATTTTGTTTCTGATCAAATTATATATAATATTTTCTTTGTTTTCTTTTCCTTATTAAATCCGGTAGGTAAAATATTTGAATTTCAATATTATTTTTTATTTCTACTTAGTTTATTTCTTAATTACAATATGTTAATTCCGAAATAAACATCAATATTAATTCATAACTTCTTAAGCTCTGAATTAATACTAATCGGTCTGAATTTGGTCTAAATGATGTCTCGCAGAAAAATTTCATTGCGGAAAAACATAGTTTTATGGATATTCCAAAGTAATTTTATACCGAATTTGTTCCAAGATAAGATTTTTTATTCAAAAAAAAGTGCACACTCCTGCAAGCAACTTCTCAGAACTTTTTAATCCTTTTCTCGTCACTTTTTTATCTTTTCAAAAAATAGTAAAGGATAATTTGAGCAAATGACCTTTCACCCTTTCTATTCAACCTTTCGACGAAAAGAAGAGCCACGAGAAATTAAATTCATAGTCTTTTAATATCGCAAATTAAATTTAATTATCAAAAATCGATTTTCGATAAATTTCTGATTATTTTTTTTCATCTTATATTTGCAATATTTTTTATAAATTCCTTAAGATCTCATTTCCCTTACTATTATGAGAGATGTGATTATTTTGGAGGTAGTTAAAACGAAGTTAAATTGAACTGAATAAACTCTTAAATTATTAATATAATGAAAATTTGATTTTCAAGTGCTGAATCTTCCATAACCAGATACATTTTTCATTAGATAGTTGAAATTTATGTATTTAAATTAGATGAATGAAAATGAACAAATTTTACTATTTTAAAGAATGCAAGATGAATATGATGTTAATTCGTTGAATCATCATCACGTCTTGAATTATATTTCCGCTATGGCAGTCACTCTTAGTAATAAATAAATAAATAAAATCTCACTAATCAGCGATAAGACAGAGAAGGAAAAAATTATTTAGTGCATTATTAAATTGTTTTTGCTTTTTTTCTCTTAATATTTGTATTTCAGAAAAAGATTTTTCTTTTTTAAAATTAAGAAGGTTTTTTTTATCTTCTTGAAACATTCGTTAAATATGTTTTCATGATAAATTTCTGCAGCAAATTTTCAATTTTTTCTCCGTCTTTCTATTACCTTCATGTGCTGCGTGTCTGCAAAAATGACTATTACTATAAAATTATTTTATAAGAAATTCATTTTATTATACTGTTTAGAAAAGCTTTCATTTTTATATTTCTTTTGTATTATTTCATTGTTTAAAAATTAAAATTACTGCGTTCCAAATGCAGTTTCTTCTCTTTATTTCTTCTTCATTTTTTGAATAAAGAATAAATAAATAATCATTTTTGCATCAAATAAATGTGCATTTTTTTATAAATATAATCTAATCAAAAGTAATAATGATTTTTCTTCAAATAAATTTCAGAATTCGGAATTATTAGGTTATACAAATTTGATTTTATGTTACTTTTTAATACATCTATATTGAATACAATTGCTTAATGACAGAGTTGATCAGTTGATAGTTAACCATTCGGAAAATAAAAATTCAGTTTTTACTTTGATTGATTGGTTTCTTTTCTATCGCATGGCCAATATTGGCCAAACTGGGCCAAACTCAGGTTAAGTTAAAATACAAAAGAATTACTCATTAAAAACAGTAAGGACAGTTTTACTTTGAAGCTATATATGTACAATGGTGTGCAAATCTTAAGCAACAGGTATGTTTTTTGCCATAACTTCACGAGAAATCATCTGAGAGACATGAAATTCAGAAATGAGATACAGCATTTTGTTCTGAAAGAATGACGAAAGCATAGTTGCACAGAAATGAATACAATGCATACAGTATGGAATCAAACAAAAAAAAGGCTTTATTGAACTCATAGTATCGTTACACATGATTGTCTGTCCAAGAGGAAGAACAGCAAGCAGATGTTCCTTAGTATGGGATATGCCCTCCCCTTACTGCAATGGTTGCTTCGCACCGTCTCCCCATACTCAGCACCAGATTGTCCAACAATTCTTGAGGTAAGAGTGCCCAATCCTCAATCAGCATCTGTTTAAGTTGTCGGGTGTTCCCAGGAGGATGTAATCGTGCCGCAAGGCGTCTCACCAAAGCATCCCACACATGTTTTATCGGATTTAAATCAGAGGAGCACGCCGGGCCAATCCATTCGAGTGATATCTTCACTTTCCAGGAGCTCCTCAACAGCATGAGTCCTGTGTGGCCGTGCATTGTCATCCATAAAAACGAAGTCTGATCGAATGGCGCCTCGGAACAGACGCACATGGGGAAGGATCACCTCCTGACAATAGTGATCTCCAGTTACAGAACCTCTGTCGAAAACATGGAGCTCAGTCCGCCCGTTCATCATAATGCCTCCCCAGACGACAACTCCAGGACCACCGAAACGGTCTCTTTCCGTGATGTTACTGGGATGAAACCGTGTCCCGACCTCTCTCCAAATCAACTGGCGTTGGGAATCGCTTGTGGCACTAAAACGACTCTCATCTGTAAAGAGGACACGACTCCATTGATGAGATCTCCAGTTTTTGTGCTCCCTGCACCACTCTAAACGGTGCCGCCGGTGGGAAACTGTCAAAGGGATACAGCGTTCAGGACGGCGGGCGAATAGGCCACCTTTGTGAAGGCATCTGGACACAGTAAAACGCGACACTTGTCGCCCCGCTGCTGCACACAGTTGCTGAGCAATGGCGCTTGCTGACTGGTTTCGGGTTCTTTTCGCCTGCAGGACGATATGTCGGTCATCCACTGCAGTTGTTTTCCTGGGGCGGCCACCACCAACCTTTCTCACAGTTGTACCTGTGGTTTGGAAGGCTTTCCAAGCGCGCGAAACGACACTTATGATGATTCCAAACTCTTCAGCTACACTGGTCACACTGCGCCCCTTCTCCAGCTTTCCGATCATTCTTCCACGTGTGAAATCGTCCAAGTGATTTCTGCTAGCCATATTTCACGAATTAACTCACGTGCACTTGCAGCGAATGTCTTTAATTCCTGTTCCTTCCTTTTATTGTAGTGTTGAGCTTCGCGCACCTTCCGCACGTGTTTTGCGTACGCTCACGTCACCTGTGACGTTTTGTTCCTGATATTTGCATGCGCATGACCTTTCTCTTGAATTACGTGTTCATTGTAATCGCAAGAACTCCTTTTCTGCAATTTCATGGCTATCTGCTTAAAATTTGCATTATTGCTTAAGTTTTGCACACCAGTGTATTTACATGACCTCGTACAAAATCTTGGCACTAGTAAAACATTTAATATCAAGAAATACGTATGCACAATAAAGGAAAGAAAAAAATCGCCCGAAAACCATTATCCAATCAATATTCCCTATGTCATATTTGTTGCTTAGTAAAGAAACTTGTTGTTTTATGTATGTTTTATCGCAGACAGTGATTGTTTGCTAGAAACATAGTTTAAAATATGATGATGACTCAACGGAATTAATAATATTTCTATCTTTCCTTCTTTAAAATATTAAAGATTTACGTCAGTTTTCACCCATTCCGTTAGAATCTATGAATTTCAAATTTTTATCAAAAATAAAGTTTTAAATATTAAAAAAAAAAGAAAGAAAATTATTGATTAATAATAGCAATTTCATCCATTCAAAATAAAATCGTTCTTTTCGAATTTGTTTGCCATATATTTTTAAATTAAGACCAATTTTATTGTATTTCGCGAATATTTATTAAGAAATTTACTCTTTTTTTTTTAATTTGGACTTTCATATTATTGTATTTGGACTTTCATATTGAAGTCTCTTGGGGTTTTATTCTGTAACACGCCATACTTCTTAATCCATTACTTTCCCTAGGAGTTTTATTCTGTAATACGTCATACTTCTTATTGCATTTTTGTCCATAGGAGTTTAATTCTGTAAACTTCATACTTATTCATCCATTATTGTACCTAGGAGTATTATTCTGTAATACGTCACATTTCTTAATCCATTATTATAATTATAGAGTCAGCTCCGTTTTAGACTCGCCAATATTCGAAAAATTATAATCTATATAAGGCTTTTGTTTGGAAGTTAAGTGGCTTCTTTTTACGCAGATAATCTTTCCGATAGAAGAATATATTCCTTCCATGTTGAGTGAGCTGAATGGTCGCCGTGATAAATAAATCTATCGGACGCTGATTTCAAAAATTTCGGGAAGCATGGATTTTAACAAAACTTCCTAGTTCAGAAGTCAACCGCAGAGGTCAAACACATGGAAATGACGAATTTATCACTTGGCAGGGTTCAGTGTGTCGCTGATTCACACTGCGTGCTTATCGTTAAACGTGATCATGTAATTTGACTTGGTTTGAACTTTCCCAGTTGTGTAGAAAATCTTTTGTAAAGTGTTGAATAGGTAGAAGAGAACTTTCTTGAGCAAATACATCGATGAAATATTTTATCCAGTTTTATCTGCTTTTGTTTACAAATACACAAGATTTTATTTGTTGTTTTTTTAAATTCTCTCTGCTCATTTTCTCCTCTGGCAATCTTAAAAATGATTTTATTTAGTAATTTTTCTAATGGTATCTAATGAAATATTTTCTACCAAACTGCACGAAAATCATTTTAAGGACCTTTTAGAATTATAATAATTTCTTTTACTTGCGTAGATAAGTAAATAATGATATCACGCATAAAAACGTAACGAATACGTTTTCTTCCGTTGTTGCTTGAAGATTGATTGAATGTGTGTTAACAATTGAAGCTGCGTTTTCATTCGTCTAATAGCGCAACATCGGGCTTCTTCGCACTCAACTGACGGATATTTCTATCGAATTCTGAAGAAAGACTTTTCTGTGATTTTAGAGTGGTGATAACCGCTACCTCACAAATAATCTTATTTTAATATTTTCACAAGAATCATTCATCAAATATTCTTTCTTTTTGCAGTTGTCTAGCTTTGGCATAGTC
>JAPMOR010035964.1:94483-114073 GCA_026543865.1 Argiope aurantia
CGTTTGAATCATACCAGATTATGAAAAAATGATGAAAAATTCCCAAAACAATAAACTATTTCTTTTATAAATCATTTAAAGTTAAAAATTCTGATTCAAATTCAGTTTAATCATAATGAGGCAATCCATTGTTCCAGGTATCAAGCGAAATTCCATCATTTTTCTGTCTTTGATCCTTTGATTTTTAGCAAATAACCATTATAATTGTTCTTTATACTGCTTTATAGTTTGCGTAGAAGATAGAAAAAAATTTTTGAAGGGGAAAAAAAAAAGATTTCTGAAGTTGCAGTTATTGTATTTGCTTTCACTACGTTTCATCACTTAAATTGTTACGCTTTCATGAGAGTTCTTCCGAAGTGAGTTTGGTTGCTGGGGCGTCTGACCTAGGCAGAGGCTTATCCCCGGTAATGATGGAGCTAGAGTAGAGCATTGCCTTTGATGTTTTGCCGTGACCTTACGTTTTCATGAGAGTTCTTCCGCTCATTGAACAGTCTCTTTTATATTCAAAAAAATTCTCTACAAGAAAAGAACCGAAAAATTTCCTTTCCGAAAATTTTCCGACTGGCTGAAGTAATCTGGAATCATTTGCTTATTTTTGAAGCATATCTCCCAATCTATAATTATTTGTACCACTCTTTATTATATTGCTTTAGTTTTTAAATCCTAAAGAGCTTTCTCATAGTAATTCTTCTGATATTGTACAATACATAAATATATATCAAGATCAATAGCTAGTAAATATCAAATAAATAATAAAGAATAACTCTGTATTAAGTACATTAAAATATAATTAATTTAAAAACCTTTTATTTTAAATGCAAAGCATAATAAGAACAAACCTTTTCTTTCTGACAGCGTGTCTTCACTATTATAATATTTTCTATTTAAAAAAGAAATTTTGTTGGAAGAAATTATTTTCAAATCCGAATTATGATTATTATCTTCAATTTGGAAAAATTTTCGTTCGTTATTACTAATAATTGCTTGCAAATTTTGTGGCAACTTTCTATATGATATTATATACCTTGAGATGCAAACTCGGCATTTTTATTGAGCAATGCGTTAGAATATTGTATAATACTTTTTATTAACTTTCTTTCATTTGAAAAATATAGAAAAAAATACGTTTTGATCGTGTGATTTTTTTTTACCTTAATATGTCGATGAATCTCTCTATATTTTAAACTTAACCCCCCCCCCCCAAAAAAAAAAGAAAAACAATTTTAGAATTATTTCAAGCTGGAATTTCGATAAACTAGAAACACAAGGGGCTGGAAGAATTATATTTTATATTATTAATTATATTTGATATGTAATTTTTTATCAAAATTCACTTTCAGAAATTTGGGTGAAACTAATCAGCAAGGGGTATGTTTATCTAATTGCTTATGAGCATAACTCACACGCACATAGAATATAACTCACATGCTGAATGGAAAAATTTTGACACATAGTTTTATCATCAGAACCGTAGACATGTATTAAATTTTGGATGAATTCCATATACGGATTAAAATCCTGTCTGTCATAGGCATGTATGGTAAAACACTTTTAGGCGTTTCTCATTTGTACGTAGTTTACATTTGCATGTCCTTTCATCATTGTCTCACTTTATTTGTAATCTTTGTAATCATATAGTACTTTGATTATAAGATGCAAAACACTTTATACATTACTATCCGCCGTAAGCGACCAACTTGTATGCCTAGATTATTGACTTTTAAGGCCACAAATGATTAATACGGAATGCATTTTTTAATTCACCTTGTTATTTGATACTATTGGAAAACACGAATTCAATTGAATCAGTTTATTGCAAATTTTAAAAAAAATGTATTATTACGAAATAAAAGCAGAAGTGAAAATCATACTACGAAGTTAATTATTGGTAAAAGCATGTCATTCAATGTTTTGATGGACGAATTTGAATCCGAACATAATACTTAAAAACATTGAATATTAAATTTAATTAAACAATATTATTAAAGTTAAGAGAAAAATTTTACCGAAATGAAATTGAGTTCATTAAAAAAGTAATTTTTTAAATCTTAAAATGATACGAAGACCATTTTTTAAAGATTATTTTTGAATATATGAACATCAATTTTCGATTATCCATTTAGAGACGCTTAAGCCGATTTTTGTGCTCGATTAAATTTTCTGTTTTAAGCTTATTTCTTTTATATCTTCATTCCTCTGTCATGAAAAACCTCTCCATAGCATTTTACTGCTCCATTAATTAACTTAGCGAAGCGCTCAATGCAATGCAACTTTAAAAATATTAAATGAAGCTATCTGAAATTCGTACGACGGATTGTTTACATTTGATTATTGCCATTTCTATGCCATGTATGTTAGCGTTTGATATATATATATATATATATATATATATATATATATATATATATATATAGGGAGATTTCCTCTTTTCTGGAATTCAGGAATTTCTACCGCAGATATTAATTTTCTGTTCCTGTTAAAAAGGGATTTTTTTCCTAGAAAACAGAAGGAGGAGACGCGATAACGTCCTTTTCCTTTCCTGTTATTTATTTAATCTAAACGGTTCTGAAAAAGTATGTGAAGCAATGTGTAATCCTCCTTTACAGATGCATGAACTCTACAGAAAGATTTCGAATTTATTTTGACAAAACAGTAGAAAAAAAAGCAGTAAGCTTAATTTGATAAAAATATTCAAAATAATTATAGACATTTAACACGTTAGATGAATATTAAAGTTATTTTTTATTATTATTAAAGACCATTCTGCGCGCATATAAACCGTTTAAAATAACGAATGTAAATCTAGTACTTAAGGTGTACAATACAGGTATTACTTTTTTCACTTAAGTGATAAATGTTTCATTTTAAAATTCACATATTGTTTTTAATATTATATAATAATATACTAGTTCTGTTTTGAAAACATTATAATTATTACTTTTAAATAAATTTCCAAGAATATCATTTAATTTGTAATAATATGTTTTTTAAATTTCGATTACGTTTTTTCCTCTTTACATCTTTTTAGTTAGACCTTTGAAAGACGTATAAACACTACTAGATAACATTTATAGGTTAGGGTTGGGCTATCAAATAGGCAAAGTAGGCAGCTGCCAAAGAAGTCTGATAGCATTGAGGGAATCCGATATTTCGATATATTCTTTTAAGATGTTTTCTCGTTCTATTAATTTCATGCTTTCAGTTAACGGGCTCCATATACTCAAACTATTTCAAATTCAAATCAAGTATCGAATGAATCCTGAAACATTACTATAATAATCCTATTTAATTATGTTTTACAAATTTTGTGTAGAAGAAAAAAGTTAAGAAAATATATTGCTTAGCATTAAATAAAAAGCTCTGATTTTATAATTAAACAGTATTTAGATTACACTCAATTTTAATGGGAATTACTGAAACCAGCTCTCTCGAAAGAAAATGATTTGTTAATTTAACGGAATCTTCTGCATAAAACTGCTGACACAAATAATAAAATCAGTAAAAAATATCTCCTGTACGAAGTTATACATGCAGAAAGAGGTGTCTTCGAAAATGTCTTACTTAAGGGCCTCTAGAGAATTTAATATGAATCTGCAATCTCAAAATGCATCTTAGATGCATGGATTTTAATCATAAGATCTTTACACTGAAATCGTTTATCATTGTCATACATTAAAGCAAATAGCTCAATTTGAAGAGTTAATATTTCAAAATGCAACTGTCACTATGCGATGAACATAAGCATGAAATATATTCATATTGCGAAAAAACATGTCAAAATCGAGGAGGAGAAGACTTCTCATGGATCTTGTTTATTTGTTGCATTAATGCATAACATTTTATAGATTGAAAAAAAAAGGCTAAGATATTTTTAAAAAAGGACGCTGATTTTGATTTCGAAAATTAAAGTGAGTTTAAGTTTCATGATTGCGCACAGTTAATAAATTACAATATAAAAAAGGTGAAAGCTCAAGTAATTGAAAAAGCTTTTAGGTCAATGCAATACAATATTTAGAACAAAACAGCATTTAGAAATAAAGTAATACAATTGCTAAATCCATTTCATGTAACTCCTGCATTTTACCTGAGCAGATTGGACTTATGAAATAAGGGCTGTGCTATGCAAATAATTATTAAAAACTGTTAGAAGATTCATGAATACCTGACGAACCGCTAAAGCGATGGAAAGTTTGTTTTCTAATCTACAGAAATGATTTACATTAAGCCTATGCTATTAAAGATCTAAATATACTTTTAAAAAATATCTTAAATATACTTTTCTTTGTTTTTTGCTTCTCATCCAAAATAAATGAATATCTAGGAAGTTGCCATCCTTCCGAGAAATGGTGTTTTCTGGAAAAAACGTATTCTTAAAAATAGATGTAAAAGGGTAGTTTTATAACTTGTGCCAAATCGGAAAATTGAAGTGGGGGAAAGTATATACATGCATGAATAAGGATGACGAAACTTCTATTTTTATCGATAGCGAAATACGGATTTATGCTGAAGTAAAAGGCGCTTGATTCAATATCATGTATTTTATTTTTGCGATAATTTTGCTTGATATGCAGTCGTGCTTTTAAAACAACGCTCTTGTTGTCTGTGTGTTAAAAGATATTTTAAGTGATGGTTACTAAATTTGATATCGCATGCCTCAATAAAACTTTTTTTTTTCAATATGCGCAATCATATATTCATATTCGTTCATTAAAAAAGAATAGCATCGAAAGTTCTCTTACTCATAAGTTTACGGTAAAGCATCTGTGTTGCAAAACGTAAATTCATTTGGATCATTTCCAGAAACAGAATTCGTTATCACTTAAGGTTCTGGCCCGAAGTTACAGCAGTAGAGGAAAGTAATCATTTTCTCAAATCTTGAGACAGTTGACACATTGTTGGTTAAAGCCATTCTTATTTAGACTTAGCTCATATATTGTAATGGAATGGACTACCATTCCGATTTTTAAAAAAATATATAATTACTTTCTTGTATGTGAAATATAGAAAAAGTATTGTAATCGTCAAAAATTTCGGAACTCTAGATTTTGACGAATCACCACGTTTCAAACCTCCCTGAGTTCTAGAAACATATTGTTTGCATTCTCTATGTGTATTAATTCGATAACTCAAAAGTACTTTGAGCTAGACAGATGAAATTTAGCATATGGACCAATTTGTAGATTTCTATCAAAATTAGAACGGAATTCATTTACAAGGAATTCGTCTGTCTAGTTGTTCGAGCGAAGTCGATAAATGAACTTGATAACTGCAAATGCAAAGAGTTAGATAGATAAAATTTGATATTCAGGTAGCATCTAAAATATGGATTCTTATCAAATTTTGAATCAAATCTGTCGAACGGTTGACCGTCTGCTGGTCTGTACTTTCGGATGCTTGCAAACTCAATAATTCATAAATGCCAGACTTATTTCAATGAATTCGGAGTTTAATCTTGTGACTGCAACTGTAGTTCCGTGTCAAATTTTGGTATCAATCGACCGATAAAACGGTGTCCAAAATATATATTCTTCCATAAATTCAGCAAAAGACTAGATTCACGCCAAATATTTATATTTCATAACTAACATTCAGTAATGCCATGCAAAATATTCATTGAATTACCCAAGGATTCACAATTTTATCAGGGGAGAGGAGGAATTAAAAAAAATTTATAGGAGAATATGCGAGGAAGTTTTGGGGAAACTACATCTGCTGTGCTGTTGAATATGATTTGGAGGATTCCGAAGTAAACTTTCTACTTTTCACTCTTTTGTAGGTTTGAACTTTTTTCTTGAAAGTGTCATGGATAAGAATGCATCCAATTTTTTGTATATTTTAGTTTGATACTTGATGGTATGTAATATATAAATTGATATGCGATAATGACACATTATTATATAAAATTACTCGAGTTAAGGTAATATAAAAGCCAGTTAAGAACTTTGGCCTCATTAAAAACACTTATTAAATCAACAACTATTTCCGATATATTTTGATACTTATTGCGACTTCGATATTTGGAGCCCATTGAAGTATATAGTGTGTGGCTGGGATCAACTTTTTTACACAATGGAGTTTCTCATCAAAATGATAGCCAAATAAGCAATCTACATGACTGCGCTGACAACCTTCACTTTGATTGTTGACGTAATTGCTAGTGTTTTTGGTAATTGAGTTTTATTTGATAATAATTATTTAAAATTTTGTTTTAAATAATTATGTAAAGAAAAATTCTTTTTACGATGATGATTCCAAATAATGCTCATGCAGTTAAATTTTATTTTCATTTTGTAAGAAATAAATTGTTAAAAAGTATGGTTAAAATATTTTTTAAATTCATTAAAAATAAAAACTTTATTTATAGGTTGAAACATTGGTATCATTGAAGAGATAATTTTTCGAACTTTAAGATGGTGTAAAAACCATTTTTGTGCTGTAATTTGTTTTGAAGTTATTGTAGAAAGATAACAATATTTCATTTAAATTTTAAATAATGAAAATTCTAATTGAAATTTTTAAAAAAATCACCCTAAGGTGAACATTATCACCCTCCAAAGTATGTATGAGCCAAGTTTGGTAGCTTTAGATCAAACGGTCTGGCCTGTAAAGCACCAAAGCACACACACACACACACACACACACATCTATATTAAAAATATAGTTCTTAGATGCACTGAATTACATCTTTTTTTATTTTTCGACTTAAAATGAATTCCAAAAAGTAATGCTAAAGAAATTATAGAAAGATTTTTCCCTTTCGTGATCTTTTGCACTTCAAATAGAATTTTAAATAACTGAAATACATTTGCTAAAACGGGTGTGGCTTACATTCCTCGAAATTTTTTCCAGTAAGGCCCAGGCAAAGCCTTTAGTGAATGAAAATTTACGACGGGTGTGGCCTCCGATATCATTGCGTGCAAATAAGAGAAAGACTTTTCTGCATATGTGAAAGCGTACTCTTTCAAATTTACTTCGGTTAAAGAGTGATTAAAAACATTTGTACTCTTTACCTCACCCATCTCAACAGTTCTCTCCTTTTTCAGTTCTGCTGGGAATTCAAGGAAGATCTATTGAACTTTTGCATTTTCTGGAATGAAATTCGTGATGCTCCATTTTAAATTAATAGACCGTCTGCAGTGACGAATTTAGTATTTTATGGCCTTAATTATGCAGTGCACAAAATGAGATTTCTCTTTTGATAAGATGGTTAATTCATTTTCACGTTTCAACATATTTTTAAAAAGTAAAAGATTTATTTCAAGAATGTATTTTTTTTTATTTTATTGACCTTAACTTTTTATTGATTTTTGATTTTATTGACTTTATTATTAATTTATGAATATCTTTTGGTTTTTATCTATATGTAACGACTCAGGACTACCAAACATCCACTTTTAAACACATTACTTTTGAAGCAGAAGTATGATGTCAGAAACATTCTAATAATTAAGGGGATAAAATGAGATGTATAGGAATCTTACTAATTATACTTGATAAAGTTGTAATATTATTTTAATATTTTACCATGCATGGAGTGGCATATTATATATATATCATATAAGTTCAGATGACGAACCTGACATACATGAAAGAGATTTGCAATAAATTTTTTATCCTTCTTTCCCTTTTAGATTGTCCGAAGTCAACATTAAAAATAAATATTTTGCATCCGGATTCCAGATTATTAGTCTCTAATCATCTCTACCATCAACCGAAATGTGCCAATTCTCAAATTTACAAGCCAAAACTAACTTGATTGCAGTAGATTTATCTTAGAACAGCATCTAGTATATTTACTAATTATTTAATTATTTTTCAATTACTTAATCAATCATTTCACCCCTCCCTCAATACTCCAATTATCCATTCCATACCAGTGATAGGACATTTGATCTCAATAGATTTAATGTACACCTACGTGGCGGATCTTCGATAAAATGGGATTCAATTTTAATTCCTCATTCTCGAAAGAATAACTCAACTACAAGGCCATTTAAGAGCGTCGTAAAAGCGAGGGGCCATTATATTTCCATTTCCTAGTTCCAAGTGATCATCAGTGACTTAGTAAATGTAAACACCGCCCCTAGAATGATAACATTTTTTCGTCTCCTCATCAAAATTGACTTTAAAAATGATATAAGCGCACTGACGGTTTGTCTTAAAGGTGCCTTCACTAAGTTTGAGGCTCGAAATATCTATATCCCCCCCCCACCCTCATCTTCCTCTGTCGCTATGTCACTGAGATCGGTCAGAGCCGCTCTAAAAAAAGAGTTTGCAAATTCTGTAGTCTAAAAATTTTTTCTGGTAAATTGTCATAGCTCAGCTGCCACTTCAAATGAATCCGAAATTTTAATTTAAAACCTAACTGGTTCTTTTCTTAAGTATCAATGTCGATTTGTCAGATATGTTTTATGAAATCTTCGTTTTTAGAATTTAATAAAATTAAAAAAATGATTTTTGCTCATTGCTTAAAATTTAATAAAAACTTATTCCAAATCAGTTCCACATCTTAACTAAAAATTGATAAAGTCGCTAAAACTGCACTTCTATTAGAATGCATTCAACTTGCTCTGACGATATTAAATAAATACGCAATTTCGATATTATATTAGATAAATAATGCATAATCAAAATAGCATCTTTATTTTAATGTATCTTCTACTATATATGAATTTATATTTATTAGTTAAATTTTTTAAAATTAATTATTAGAATTATAACCTAAAGAAAATAATTAAAAAATATACATTTCACAGATAATATATAAGTTAGAAATAGGAAACAAATTAATTAATCATTAAATTCTAAAATAAGATTAATTTTTAAAAAGTAGCTTCTAATCACTGAAAGAATAAAGTTCATAATACAATTTGATATCTGTAGCTGCAAAATTTATTGGCAAATGCATTCATTTTAATTTTAATATATGATTGAAAACAAGATGTTACATTAATAATTATATTTTGCACTCTTGTCTTTTCCTAGAAGACAGGCTTTTGATGGAGGCTGTCTCCATCTGTCTGCCCATGAGTTTTGTTTCATTCAAAAACTCGTTTGGTGCCGTTGTTTATATATATCGCAGAATATTCACGAACATGCCATTTATTTCGAGGCATAATATTTGCGTTATTTTTATCCATGTTTGCCACGACAAAAGATACCAAAATATTATTCATATTGAATGGAATCATTGATGTTTCGAAGGCTGTTTAGTAAAACAGCCTACTTGACGTCAAACCTTAATTGTGCTTAAAGTGCGACCTTGTGTAAAGTTATTTTGAAATGGGAAAATGTGAATTCAAAACATCACTTAAAAAGATAGTAGAAATAAGGTAAACAGCGCATTTCAAAATAATTAGGAATAGAAATACAGTTACATCTCATATTTTGACCTGGAAGACTTATCATCAGGATTAAAACCAAATTTTTAATGACTTCAATTCTTAAAGAAATGGTTTCTGAAAAACTAATTATTTTTGTTTCTTTCAATCGCACTATCTTATTAACTTATTGAAGTAAAATTCCCCCTTAACACGTTGGGAACAAATCAAGCTTAATAAACTAATAGATTCATTTGATTTTAGTTTAGATGATCCTGTAGAAAATTTCATAAGCATAAAAAATTTTATTGCAAAAGTCATTAATTTTTCTCTATAACAAAGCAGAAAAACTAAATGTAACGTATTTTAAAAACTTATATTGTACAAAAAAGACTATTAAAAAAATCTTCCAATTTTATTTTAACAGACTTGTAATTTAAAAGCTAAAAAATTTTTTTTCAACAAAAATTAATATTTATTCTTGATAATACATTTTATTCGCAATTTTTGTGTTATTCTATTGGCAAAATATGACAGAAATCAATTATCAATATATATAAGCAAAGGCAGTTGTGCAAAAAAAAAAAAAAAAAAAAGAATTTCAATTATTTTTTTCAGAAGCTAAAATAAATCTACATATTTCTTTTAATTAAACTTACAATCTTGACTGAAATAGCTTTTAATAGGAAAAATTATTTCTTCATCCTTTGCATTTTCAGCGCAAAATCGTTACTATTGTTTTTCGAGGTTTCTGTTGACGTAAAAGCGTTATCATCACCAATAATAAGAATTTCTAAATATTATACTCGTGTTCATGAAATTTTGGAATTTAAACCTTCTCGGATACCCGAACAAACTTGATACAGTTATTTTGACAACACACAGTTCGGCGAAATTAAGATAAGGACAGTTTTATCTTTACATAATGATTAAAAAGGCTTAAGAATATTATGCGATTTACGCACACTGACGTTCGAAAAAGGTCTGAAAACGTTTTTCAACACAGCAGTTTTGTAAAATCACTTGGAATAATGTCTGTCACTTGTTGCAATAAATTTCGTAAGATTGGAATGAAAATATAATATTCCCTAATACTTTCAGACGAGTTCATTTATAGAACCAGAGTTCGAAAATGAATTTGCCAATAGGTATTATCTTTTAGTACGATGCTCCTAATCTTAAATATCATACCCCTCCCACCACCACTACCATCACTCATTTCAAAGAAACACAAGATTTCATCTAGATACTAAACTCCGGTTTTTTTAAAATTACGTTTACTTAATTCTTATATTTATTTATTTATAATAATTAAATTTATAAACATTCCATTTAATTATTTCAAAGGAAAAGTACTGATTTTAAAAAAGCTAAAATAGGATTATTAAAAATTAAATAATTAAAATTAATGAGAAATAAGTATTACAAACTAATAATTAAATAATTTAATTACTAATCACTAATTAATTAATTAATAATTCTAATTTTAATTAAAATAAAACTAAATATTTAAATTTAGTATAAAATATATGTCTTGTGCAAAAAAATTAAGTGCATTAAACAAATGAGTGATAGATTTATATAAAAAATAGTTGGGATGCCATTCTTCCTAAAGCTTATAGTTTGAGTTGCTCCTGTACATGTTTTGGAACATGGTTACGATACATGTAGCAAATGAGTTGTAAAAAACTATAAAGGGAATGAAAGTGTAAAATAATTCACGGATTTATATGTCATATGCAGAATTAAACATATTAGTTACATTTATAAGCTAAAAAAATTGGCTTGTAAAATCTGGCAATGCCTATACCAAAACCATGTTATATAACGTACGGTTGTGTATTTATCAGATGTCTGCGAGTTATACCATTGAAATCTGAATTTATTAAATATACAAAGAAAATTGAATATATGTGAATGCATCGTGGTTTTATTTGTCGGCACAATGTAAGCAAAATTTAATTTGTCTGCAAAATATGCCCATTTTAAAGAAAAACTAATCGGCTGGGTGACAAAAGTATATTCAATCCTTCGAAATTTCAATCCATCATTTGAATCGTCAGATTTTATTGTTTGAATGTTGGACAATAGGCTTATAGATATGACTATTTTTTATGACATACACATCGAGCAGTATATCACTTAAGATCCATCTTTTAATCAAATAAGTAATTTAAATCATACGCTGCAATAGTTTGCATGCTCAGTTTGGAGATATTTACTTAATGTATTATTTTCCGTAGTTGATGTATTAAGACTTAATTCTTCAAATTCACTGCTGTAATAGTATAAAAATTCTACTAAGAAATTTCACTTAAGATATTAAGTGGCTTTTTAAGTCGAAATTAATTTAATGTAAACATTTTCTACAAATGATTCAGAAACAACCAAAGATGCTACTTTACTTAGCAAAGGAACTCTGTGAAAGTGATGTTTCTCAGAAAACTAGTTTATTTCTTTTAGACTAGTTTTTGTCTAGTTTATTTATTTTTAAAACTAGTTCAATATATCATCTAATATAGTAGAGAAAATTACATTGTGCAAAAAATATGTATTTTAGCAATTTTGTTTACCCTTTCACTGTGGAGTTTTCCATGAAATTGGAGCTCCACAGTGAAAGAGTAAACACTGATGAGTCTAGTATTACTAAAGATAGATTTCTTATAAGAATTTCTCAAATGCTTTGTCTCCTCTTCCGTACCTTAGAAACATTTGCAGTCTGGTTTAAGGAATTAAAACTCGGAATCACCAGATAAAAATGCTTCATCGCGTTTACCAAAAAATTGCATTTTAAAAATAATGACTTCTCTGTAAGTTTCAAAGCTTACATTTCCATTTTGTTTGTCATCTTTTGAAAGTTTTGATAATTATTATACAAGTTATACTCTTCTACTCTATACCCTTGTAAGTCCAACCCCCGGGGGGGCATCTCGAAATGAGGATGAGATGCTTCCTGCATGGTGGTTGGATCTCGCCACCTTGAAGGGTATACAAATAGGTGGGGGGAACTGGCTCCTCCCACCGATGACTGGCTCCTCCCACCAGACGCATTTCCTTCGGGGAGGGTTGTACCGTGGCCGGTGATGGCCGTTAGGACTCGATCACAGTTCCTGCCAGTGTTGCTGTTGCGGCGGTCCGGTCATTCAGTTATTTTTCCGTGTGCCTTCGTGGCGGGTCGGAGGTCAGATGTATGACTTACCCTTGTAAGTCCTTAAAATAAAAGGAATAGAGTAAAAAATTCGACACAACCAGCAAGAATGTAATTAACTCGACTTTCTCATTCTATCTCACCCAGGACACTAAGTAAGTAAACGGATGGGAGACTGTCTTAAAAATAAGTATGTTCTCGCTTTCCCTGGCTGGTATAGGCAGTGTTGTGAAATTAGGTTATCTCCATTCTAATGAAGTAATATCCTGCGGGAGGGGTTGGGCAGTGATTTTGAATACGGCTAGTTTCAGTTGTGGCCCTTAGGACTCTTCGTCTTCTGCTGTCAAAGTCATCCAGATAATCGATTTCCACTAATTCTTTGCGTTTTTGAATCACCACTTTCATGTATAAATAGACAGACCGACAGGCAGTTTATTTTGTAAGTCCGGCAAGCATAAGAATTCCAGTTCTTCAAAACTCGGGATAATTTTTCGCGCTCAAAAACAGAATGGTATCGTCTCTTCCATGTGAACAGCTAAGCGCAAATTACCTTTCACCTTTAGATTTTAAGCTATACGCCCGAAAATGTCTGAATCAGTATTTTGTCTAACAAGGCGATTTAAAGGCACTGAAATCTTTGTTTTTTTAATTGAAGGGAATCAGTAGAATACCGCAAAGTGATTATCGATTATCTATGATATATTTTTAGTTTCTTCATTACATTTGCGGTATTATTTAATCAAAACAGGTAAATATTTTCAAGATAATCATCATATCATCATTTGATTTATATTTTAGCTTTTATTATTATTTTGGAAAGGATTATTATCATATTTTTAGTAAATTTTCAATTATTTTTAAACGAAAACAATTCATTAAATTAAGATATTATAAATTTGTTTTCGATACATTTTTTGAAATACAATATGTTACAGAGTTTTCCCATAATTCCTTATCTGCCCTGTGATCTCTTAAATCCATGAGGTAAGGGACAAATTTTTGCAACAGTGCTTCTAATTATAAATCAAAAAAATTTTTGATGTCTATTTTCTAGTGAACAAAGTATTCTTTAAAAGAAATAAAGAAAAAATTGTTTGCAAATATAATTTTTTAAATCTTTTAATATGGATGTGAGCATAAAATTTTAATGTGGTTTTGGAGTTATTAAAAACCTGAATTCAAAGCCATTATCTTTTGTTTGCATTATTTTTCGAAGCCTATCTTTAAAAAACTATCTTTTTGCATTTTAATTCATCACTTGAACTTCAACTTAAAAATGAAAAAATTATCTATTAAACTTAAAATTATTCTTGAAGAAAGAAACACAAGCCATATTCAGGGCATTTAACTGTAAAAAGAAATCGTTTTTAAGCGACGGACAGTGCAATTGCTACTTATTACAGTTCTCTATCCAGCAGTCTTAATTATAATATATGCATCCACCTCATATTCATCAGACTTTCAAAAGTCAAGGCTAGTGTGACGGTGAATGGAATGCAGATCATCGTCCTTCGGGTCACACTCATAAAAAATAAAGTCTTTTTTGCTATGTAATTATTGAGATGCATATCAAGGTCGTTTAAAAAAATTGTCCGACGGATTTCAAGCGAATAGTTTTTAAAATATCTCTTGCTCAACTGTAGCTAAAACTTCATAAGAGAATTGAGTCGATCTGATTCTTAAGTTCTTACTCTTTCAGTGTGAAAAGATTGCGGCAATAAATGTCTTTTAATATTATTTAATGACGAAAATTGCCATGTACTACTGAAAGGAAATTTCTTAAATTTGATAAGATTTTTTTCTAATGAAATTAAAGTACTTCACTACAAAAAAATCATAGGCAAATTTGAAATCATTTTCTATTTTAATTTTTCTCTACTGCTAATAAAAATGTGGTTGGCAAACTACAGACCTGACTATTTGATCTAGAGTTCCTAAAATTGTCACTTTAGAAGATGGGAAAGTACACCTTGAAATAATCTTTTGGAGTTTTAATTAATTAAAAATTTAGCGAAATTATGACGTTTTTTCGAGATAACATCACTAAATTTTACAGCACAAAAATGATTTTTTATATAATCTTAAAATTAAAAATAATATTTTTTTAATAAAAAAATAATACTTTTGAAAAGGGAAAAGAGCAAGCTAAAGTATTATGTGCCAAATATAATCTTTTTCAATAGTTTTTTTTTAACTTATTATTGGTAAAAAGGGAAATAGTTCGAGAAGTGTACTTAGTGGGTAAAAACGTGCAACTGAAAGGATTTTTTTTTTCCTTTTGAAATTTTAATTACAACTTCAGCGATATTTTGGAGTTTTTCCACAATAACTTCCAACATTATCATTGTGCACAAATGATTTTTACAGCTTTTATAATTTTTTTAAATTATATCTTTAATATAATCTTTAGATAATTATAATTTATAATTTAGATATCCCACAATTTTTTTTTTGAATTTTTGCAATTTTTAAAAATATTTTTGATATAATTTTAACAATACTGTAAATTTTTACTAATAAATTCAAACCATTTTTATTATTCCCTTAAATATTTAAACAGCGGGATTTTCATTCATTGTTGAAAGCTAAGGAAGAGTTATGTTTATCCTCACAGTTTACGCGAAGAAAGAGTGAAAAAAAGAAGTTATAGTATCACGAAAGAAATGTCCAATTAGAAAACAGATGATACCAACAATTACATTTTTATCATAATTGATCATGAAATTTGATTCCAATACCAAAGTTCATGTATATAATAAAAATAATACGGTTAAGCCTATTAAAATATGACATTGATATCTTTCAAAATTTGAATCGTGAATATCAATTTGTCCATAAAAGATTTAATTAGCATGGAAATTGTATCGTCAATTAAAAAGGAATAATTAAATATCAGACTTATAGTTAGTATGACACTTTTTAGGTTACAAAGAATCATAATAATTCATTATGAAAGCTTCTAATCTTATCTTGCACCTTAGCAAAAATGAGTTTCAAAAATGAATTCATATATGTGAGTCATGATATCGAACGCAGTGCGTAAATCAAGGGTTTTGACCTTAGAAATCGATTTTTTTTTTATCCTCACTTAAGTATTAACTGAAAGTTGCATAAGTTTAAAGTCACAACATAAACACATCCCAAGAAGACATCGTAATCAGCAGTCGCAAATTCGCTCTTTTTCTCACTTTTTGATTGAAAACAAGATTTCTGGCGACGTTTTTACTCGCAATTTTTCTTTATTTCTTTTATCGTTATTTGTTTATCACATTTTTAATCACCCGCAAGTTATCAGATTTGCTTGGGGCAAGTATGTCGGTCTTAAAAGACAGAGAAGACCTGGAAAATGAAACAAGGGTTGTAGTTCTCTGGACGGGTGTGTGGTTTTTTTAAGGTTGTGATTTTTTTAACTTTTGGGAATTGTATAATAATTGGCACAATTTCGACGGAAGGCAGCAAAATGCAGCCAACATTATTTCCTCCTGGTGAGTATAATGCTCTTTAGAAAAAATTTTCGCATATTAATTAATATTTTGTTTGTTTAATTTTTGAATATTTTATGAGTGTTTTGGTCTTAGTTGGATAAACGCATTTGAAAGATTTTTCTTTTTCGATTTTTAAAGGTCTGATTATTTTAAAGGTATTGACGTCATTATTAGGTGCCAATCAAATTTTATAGTAATTTTCTAATTAAATTTTGAAATAACTATTGAAATAAATTTTAAGAAAATCAAAAGTTTTATTATAATTTTTTGAACATACGTTTTTTTTTTTTTTTTTTTTTTTTTTTTGAAATGTGAAAGCATTTTATTTAATTTGCTAAATTAAATGAGTGCTAAGATTATATTTAAAATATTCGATTTATTAAATAAATGAAATAAGTATAATTTTTTCAAATGAAATTCACAATTTAACAAACCTTTATTTGTTGTATAGTTAAATGCTTATGTATTAATTAAATGACTATGGAATATGCTTTATACATGCAATTTTTCAGACTAGATAATATTTTATTTTTATGAATAATTTCTTTGAATTTGTTGAAAGAAAACATAAATTTGTTACTTCTCTCAAACATTTGAAAATAAATAAAAAATTAATCTTGTATTACGTTTTGCATTGCTCTGTTGAATAAGATAGATTTAAAAAAATATTCTTGCTCTTTTAAAGTCATTTATACATTTTCTGTTATTTTAAGAAGTTAATTCGTCATTAAATGTACCATTTAGGGTAATAAATCAAAATTTAGAAATTTAAATCGAGGATTGTGAATCAATTGGCATATATTTTATAAAGAATAGATTTATTTCATTCAGGCAGTGTTTTTTTTTCGAGGTATGCATATAAATATTGCAATTGTAAATATTATCATGTTGTATTATATAAATTCATGATCACGTCAACTCTTAATAGTTTAAATTCATTTAATAATTTTTTTTTATTATTGCATTGCATTTTTTTCTATATGAGTTCAATCTAAATTCTGTTTGTTACTATAATCAATTTCATATGAGAAAACATGCAATATGTGATCCTAAATAGTGATCGTTAAAAAAAAATCCCTTATCTAGTAAAATGGTTAATTTAGTTTCAATTTCAACATATTTTTAACCTAACATTTTAATGATTTATTTAAATTCTTATTTTAATAATTTTATGAAAATGATTACTTTTATTTATTTATTTATCATGAATCAATACCTGCGGATCATCCACTTTACATAATCACTCTCTAAGCATATTCTTTATGCTTATAAATAATGTAATAGCAAAGTGAAAGAAATGAAAAGACAGAATCTGAAGAATCATGTTAGTTAAATAGTTTAATGTTATCCCAATATTTTTTAACATATAGAATCCAAATTTCTTACCTTTTTTGCAATTACAATTACTTTTTTTGCAATTTTTACAATTATTAATAACATACTTTTATAAAAAACCTTCTGTTCTCAACCAAACTGCCCTCTGCACCTAGTCGGGAATCTACAACTATATGAATAACATTTTGTCAATCCAGTTTTTTTAATGTATATTTTCTTTAAATTTGAAGAAGAAAAGTATAAAATTATTATTTCTTTCCATACTATGAAAAGAGAAAAACTGTTGTCCTAGTTTTTATTTATCGGGTGTCATAAAAGACTCCATAAACTGTTCAACACTGTTGGAAAAGTTAGAAACTCTGTGTATATTAACATCGCTTTCATATTTTAAAATAGAATTTCGTTTTTTTTTAATTATGTGTACTATTGATAGATAATTTTATGAAACAGAGTTGAACAACTGCAATTGTTATTAATTGCAAATTACTAATTATATTAATAACTGGCAGGGCTGTATCTAAAGTTGAGATAATTCTGCAAATTTACTCAGTTGAAGAACTCACTAAAATTAACCAGCAACATAAATTACTTTATTCATTATTATCACAAAATTTTTCATTTCATTTTACCCTTATACTAAAGCAGTGATTTTTTAAGAGTATTAGGGGAGTGCTGGTTTTTCTAACTTCTAATTTACTTGTCTTTTTATATTAAAATTTTATTTAAAAAAATAATTCATGATAATGAATTTAAAATTATTATTTACTGCTTGAATGTCAAATTTCTCGTTTTTAGGGTTTATTTACAATATATATTTATTTTAAAAATTGCATTAAAAAAAAGGTCAACTGTATTATTTTCTAACAATGATGTTCCTGTTGATAATATGTCTCTTGATTCCGTTTTTAAGCGCACATTATAGTATGCTGAACATGGAATTATATCAAAGTTAGTGTCAAATTATATCTTATAGCATATTAAAGAAAAGTTCATATAAAAAATCCTACTTACTTATAAGACAATTTATTTTATGTTTAACTCCTTATTTTGTAATTTTTATTTTCATTTACAGTACAAAATTCATATTTATATTAGTTACAAATTTTTGAATTTAATTACACTGTAAGAAATAAAAATCGTACTTTGTTTTTTACAGCTTATAACGTTGATATATTCTTTATATCTAAAATGCAAATGAGATTCAAATCAGGTGAAGCAAAATCTACTTTATCCTGTTCACATGCACATTTTGATAAACATCTAATTGAAGTATTAAGTTGATTGACATATTATGTATTTCTTTCTGAAATTTTTTTAATAATCTTTCATGAAACAAAATCTATGATTCAGAGAGGGCTATAAAATTAAATGCTGTCTTTGCAGGTTATCACAAAATCGTAAATTCCAAATTAATTCAATTATAAATAAAAGGTTTCAACTTATCAGCGTTCCCTTGGGAGTCAATCCAATGCGTTGTCAGCGTGCAGATGTTATAGCTTTTGTTGTTATTGTTGCCGTCTCGTGGAGGTTAAATTTTTCCTCCACGAGACGGCAACAGGTTCCGGACAGGCAGGAGGCTCCTCTTTCGAAAGGAAAAGATTCGCCAGCCCATTTAAGTTTGCTATCATCCTAAAGTTCAAAAATAAAAAAAGGAGATATTAATCAATGATAATAGAAAAGAACTAAATTTCATATACTTATTTGTTAAGTTTTAATGTAATCTTTTGGAAATGATTAGAATTATTTTTTTAATAAAGCATATTAAACTGCTTGAAAGAAGGACACTTTTCGCAAATTTTCCTAGCCTGCTCTCCCTTTCTTTGGAGAGCAATCTGTAGTTTAAAAAACATTTCTATAGTTGTCATTAACCATTTTCCCCCTCCAAATGATAAAAGTATTATTTCTTTGGGCCTTATTTTCTCTTGTAAATCGTTGTATTCCCATCTTTAAATATATAAGCACAACAATTCAATTATGTTAGTTTAATTGCTGTATAATGCTTCGTTTTTCTTTCATAAATTTTTAAATGATCTCACTGTATCTGCATTCATACTAAGTACCTCTCTAGCTAAAAAAAGCAAATCTACAGAGAAAGGAAAAAAAGTATGCTATGTTTTCCAATCGGGTACACAAACAATAGAAAGAAGAGAATGGCACTTCATTTTGTGGCAATAAAAACCATAAAATGCTGGAACTTCTGTTTCCAGATGATTAAAAGTACAGAAACAAAAAGGAGAGTAGATCAAGTTCAAATGGAGTAGTTAGCCAATGCGAAAGAAGTGAAGGAAACCCGTTTTTAAAT
>JAPMOR010035964.1:114173-197234 GCA_026543865.1 Argiope aurantia
TATATATATATATTTAATTGATTTCAGCTTGATGAACTCTGTATGCAATTAATTGAAAAAAATTGTACTGTATTAAATTATGTAATAAATTTTTAGAATTTATATTTACTTTTAGATAGTTAGAAATGAATTAATTTATCGATTTTCATCATCGCTTCAATTCTGATTTTCAAAATATCAAATCTTATTTTATCTGATGATTTTTTACTTGATTACTGTGATTTCCACTTGCAGATTATGAGGAAGTCGGCGCATTTCGAAACCGAAAAAAAGTTATTATCAGTGAGATTGTGAAGTGATACTAAATGAGATGAAAACGAAACGCTAAAGCAAAACAGAAACAGTCGGGATTAGTGTCTCACAAATTTACCTTATCTTTCTTCAACGCTTGACGTAGGGAAGTACTTTGAAGATTTTTTTTATGGTGATTTCTTTCCTTTGCGATAAGCAAAATAAAAAGGATCTAAAAATAAATTGATAAGTTTATAACTTTAATTAATGCATTTTTTGTTGTTTAATTTTTTATTGCATCCAATTTCTAGTTTTATTGTTGAAATATATGGGCTAAAGAAATCTCTTAATAAATTAAAAATACTAACAGGAAAAGGGCCATTTCTTATAATAGAATATGAACAGTAAAACACTGAGCAATTTCAAAATCAATATTTATAAAATTTTCTATTGTACTAAGAAATATTTTAATAAATTTTGCATGAAAGATGAATTTTTTAATAAGAGTTTGAAGCCTAAATATCGAGCAGTTTTATGATTAACCTTCTTGATGAAAATGCTAATTGGACTGTCTCAACCTTTAAAAGAATCCTGTTGACAGTTAAAAATTACGATATTTTAGTGAACAATTTATTACAAACTGTGTTCGAATTTCCTTCTTAGTATATTTCTCATCTTTCATACCAATGAAATTTTAATAATTAATATGTGCCAATATTAAAATAGTTTTAATAAGAAATAGCGACCTCTTTTAACTAGAAGTCTTCTCGTTTTCTTTGAATTTGATGAGGCTTAATTTCGATGATTCAATAAGGAATGCAACTACATTTTGAAACATATAATTCTAATTTCGAATATTCTGTTCAAGATTGCATCAAAAATTTTCACATTCGGATATTGTTAATTCATCAGTCTCCTTTTGTTGATTTTTTTTTGTCGCTCGAATTATTATTGTTTTTTTTTTCATTTTTAGACTTATTTTAGATGTATACAGACGCGAGGCTGTTTGAAATTTGTTTATTCTGAGTAGTTGTTTTATGACTTCATCAGTTACTTCTCCTTGGGACACTAAAATTAGTGACACTACTTTGAGTGAAATAAAGACAAGAGTGCCTTTACCTTCAAAGCAGCTTCATTGAAGGATACATAAAAAAGCTTATCAGCAATTATTATCAGATTTTGTAAGAATTCGATACTTTATTTTAAAAACTGGCAGTTAAGGACTCCACAAAAATAACCGCTTATAGGCAATTGCCGAACTGTAAACCGTATTCCAAAGCGATCGTTCTTTCGATCGTACTTTCCCTTTTTAATCTGCCGCGTCTCTGTTTACACGTGCTTTTTAACACGTGTTAAACATTGTTTATTTTTTACGATCATTTATACAAATTTTAGAATCATGTGTCTTAAAAATCTGATTTGCATTACCCTAAGGAATACCATGATGCATTTAGTAACGTGACATAAGTTTTATTAAAGTAATATCGCTGTATTAGCGCACATCACAAGTAAGTACACCAGGCTATTTTTAAACTGAAAAATGAAATCCACTTTTTAGCATTTTATAGTGATTCTTAAGTATCATATTTAACTTTATTTCGTATTTTAGTGGGCTGTAAAATAATGCTAAAATATTTCTCATATATATTTAAATATATAAAAATGTTATTTTAAATTTGAAATATTTCGAATATTATAGTTCCATGATGTTGAGCGCGTATTTCAATTATCTTGAGATTTATAAATTTTCGGATGCATTCTTAGCTTTAATTTTATGTTACCATTTTTAAGTAAGATATTGTCAAAAAATACATCTTTGCTACTTCGTCTAAAATAAAATTAAGTGAAAATATGAAGTAATTTACCATTAATAAAAATATTTTAGTTCGTAAGTTTTTAGTAAAAATATTTCTTCCAAATGCTTTCCGATAAAATTAAAATTGAATGTTATGCATTGTTGCTATGATAATTTCATATGAAATCAGTTCATTAAGTGAAAGGGGATTGCAATCAGTTTTCTTTAAAAAAAAATTTTTGTAGCAAATGTATTGATGATATATTATTTAAATAGAAGAACTCGTATATGAAAAACATCGATAGTATCGTTAGATATTAATAATTTATATTGTTATGGAATATTATTTATTCTTATCAAATAAAATTTTCTGTTCTCTAAAATTTTATGTCAGCAAATCTCACAAAGCCAATTAACTGAGGTTTTTCTTATGATTTATATTATAGCAATATTTGATTTAATAGCTGGACAATTTAATTAAATCTTTTACATTCCATAAGCCATTGTTTTTCTTCTAGCAATTTGTTACAAATATTTCACCAATATTTCGATTTGGTAGTCTGTATCAAAAGATCTTGTTTGAGCATGATGAAGTTTCCACTGTTGTCATAAATTTAATTAATAAAGTATTTCTTAGCCCTTTAAAAGAAAGCAAAAGTTTATTAATAAACAGAAAATGTAAGCAGTTGTGTGAAATAGTACTGAAAAACATAGGTTAGTTTAAATTGTTTAAAATTTTACTTAATATTGCTAATTAAATTGCTTGTAAATATGTTTGCATTTTTATATATGTGTATCTCATTTATATGCTGAATTATTTGAAATTACGTCAGGAATTCTACTTGTGATATTTTATATATGAACTAGAAGCATGATGGCCTATCTTAAGTATATAATTATAATAAATTTGTTAGTTTTTCATTCTTTTTTGGGTTTTAACAGTGATATAAACAGACATGATTTATTTCCATGGATGTCTATGTTTTTGGAATTCATTCTTGTGACTGATTAATTTTCTTTTATGTAATAATTCCATGATATTTTCGATATCTCAAGCATATTTTGAATAAATTTATTCATTTTATTGTTCAATTAATCATATGTGCTTTACTTTTTAGTGGCAAAGTATTTTCGGCACAATTCATTATTTTATGACATTAGTTTTGTTTTGTACCAAACCTTTTCATATGTATAAATTAAGCATGTTTTTTATTATAATAATTATTTGTTTATAGCTGGCAATATTATGGAGCCATTCTCTTCAGACGTTTTGTGGATTCTTATATTGGGCTTCATCGTTGGATTCTTTTTAGCTTTTGGCGTAGGGGCTAATGATGTTGCAAATTCATTTGGTACATCTGTTGGCTCAAAAGCTCTTACACTGAGACAAGCATGCATCCTTGCTACAATATTTGAAATAATGGGATCTGTGTTAATGGGTATGCTATTTCAGTTTTGTTTCAAAAATTAGGAGATACTTCCTGAATTATTAATCTATAATTTTTTTACAGTGTGATGTATCAGCTCAAGATATTTTATCAAAAGAAATTCTTTAATTGTATGATTTAGTATTTAAACTGATGAAAATAAATTTCAGTCATTCAGGATATTTATTATTTATAAATGACATTTTTAAATGATTTCTTATACATTTCAATTTTAAAGTACATATTAATTCTGAAATTAATAGTCTAATCCAAGATTTCTTAAACTATGGTCTAAGATCTTCAAGTGAGGTTGTGATCACAAAAACTCTAGCTGGATTTTTTTATATCTATATACATTTGAAAGCAAATGTATTTAAGAAAGTTGCAGTTGTAAGATTTCATTGAAAATTATTGAACTACATTTATTTGAATTTTTTACTGGTTATCAGTAATTCTTAACTGTAGCAAAAAGGAAACAAAAAATAAATAAATAAAAGCTCTATCTAATTAAGTTATGAATGTAGTTCAATATTAACATAAATATCACTTTCTATCTGAAATTCAGTTTGACTTTTTGTTATTGTACTTTTTTATGATAGTAATATTTAATCAATGCATTTATTATCTTTTAAACAATAAAAACAGTATAAGAAATTTGTCTAATGATTTTATTTATTTTTTGCAGGGTATAAAGTTTCAGACACTGTAAGGAAAGGAATATTTGATGTTGAAATATTTTCGGAATTTGAAAAAGAGCTTATGTTGGGTTTCTTAGCATCATTAATTGGTGGGTGACTTTTAATTGTATTTTTGTTATTATCACTTTTTAATATGTTGTAGAATTTTAAAGTAATATTATCTATTAATCATAGGTAGTGCAACATGGAACATAGTTGCTACATTCTTCCGCTGGCCCATATCTGGAACTCACAGTATTATTGGTGCTGTGGTTGGTTTTGCAGTTGTTGCACGTGGTTTCATGGGAATTAAATGGAAAATGCTTGGCAAAATTGGTAAGTTTTTTCATTGATTTTAAAAATTAATATTACAATTTCATAGAAAGGATGCTTTCAAAATTACTTGAAAAAATAAATTTAATTTATTATTAATACTTTTTTTTTTTTTTTTTACATATCTAAGATTTTCAAATAATATAAAGGCTGTTTTTAAAGTTTACACAAACATAGCTTTTTTGCAACATACACAAGTAGCAGGCATCTATAAAATGAATTATATAGTTTAACTTTTCAAATTTTTGGATATAATATTATAGAAATTCTCACTTATTTTAATTTTGGCATTGTTTTTATATTTATACTCATGCAAAAATCTTTGAGATTTCCATCCCAAAAAGAAATAAAAATCTGTCTTTGTTATAACTACTCTTTCTTAATGTAAAAATGCTAAATCATCTTACCAACTCGATTTAATATTTTGACTAGCAGAAACATATAAACTTGTCCCTTTTTTTTTTTTTTTTTTTTATCGCCTTATGGGCTATTAGTGCTGTATTACAACATACTGCATCTGCTACTGGAATTTCTAATCTTTCCAATAATTCATTTTAGACTTTCTTTCAAAATTCTAAAAGTTGAACACAGGCTCTAGTGTCTTTTTCATATTATATATTCAATCTCATCCAGTTTGGACTGTAGAACTATATCAATTTCCTTAATTACCTTGTTTTGAATCAAGCATGACAGTAAATACATTTCCTTTAAACAAAATTGCTTCATGAGTGCTGTATCTGTGAAAGTGAGTCTGTACATAAAACATTTCCTATGTGCAGTATGATTTATAACTAATGATACATGTACTTTATATTAGGGTTTATTTAATCTAATATTTCATTTAGCTGTTTTTGCTCATTTATTTTTCAAGGGGGGGGGGATTTTTAAAAATTATTTATGGAGACTGGATTAATTTTGGAACAGAGTTGTGCTGTTGTAAATTTGTCTTTGGTTTACTACTATACTGTTAGTCTGAAAGATTTTGAGGCTCTGTTTTTCCAAGCACAAAGATTATTTGTGTTCTAACACTTGTGGGAGAAACTATTAATGCTTCTGGTTGATTTATATGGATTTTTTATTGTTTTCATCTTTAATTTCTTCAAACCATTGTGAGATTTTACTTGTGGACTTTATTAACTTTAAAGTTTTTGGTTCTAATATTACTAATTAAAAGTATTTTATTTGATTGCAGGATTTTCATCTAAACTATAGAAACAGAGTTTTTAGTTCTTGAATCTCTATGTGATATAGATTTATTGTGTGCTTTTGACTGCTTGTTTTAGGATTTGTGCTGCATTTTTAATTTGTATTTATTGTATGTTTCAAAATATATTAATATAACTTATTAAAAAATCATCTTTTGTTCCATTAATACATTCATTGTTGTGAGCATCACCTGTGGGTCACACTTTCTTAATTGTCCTAAATCATCTACCTATGATCCCTTCTTTATTATAATTAAGAGATATCAAGGAATGGCTTATCTAATAAAGTATCAAGGAAGGGCTTATCGAATGGTCCAAATGCTAGGCTTGAGCCATGGTGGTGAACTTGTTAATTGTCTAATTTGATTAAAAAAGATACTGATTATTGTTTTCACATTAATTGGCCAAATGTTGTTTTAAATTTGACAGATTTATCTTCTGATGTAAAAGAAATTAACAAAATTATCAATTAAGAAAACTTGTTTGATAGTCGATCTGTACATAAATTGGTAAGCATATGTTTATATTTGCAAAGTAATTACAGGCCATGTAAAGTTCAATGTAATATGTATTTAAAAAAAGGGTCTTCCCAAATAAAATAATTAATTATTTCACTTAAATTAACATAGAAGTAAGATTTAATAATCATTTCTAAAATTTGTCACATGCAGATTTATAAATACATGATACATTGGTTCGTAAATAATATGAAATGTAGTAAAAATGTAAAAAAAAAATCTTGAAATGTAGGAAAATATATTAACTTCCTTCTTATATGTGATTTTATCTATATTAGTTGCATCCTGGTTTTTGTCCCCGGTTCTTTCTGGCCTCATTTCTTCTCTAATATTTTTGCTGGTGAAGAAATTTATTCTGAGTAAGGTATGTATACTTTTACTTGTGTATCTTAAAAAATTTTAAGATATGGATAAGTTTTACAGTAAAATGTAATAATTTCCTTCTGTGGCATATATTTTGTTGCTATATTTTTATTACTTCTGAAATATCTATATGAATCGAATATTTTTTCCTTTTAATGTCTCTCTGCTAGGTTTATTATGTTATTCTCTAAATTGTCATATTTTAGCATGTAATTCATTATTCAGTAAGCTCTTAGCCTCACTGTATAATGTCTTAATCCTCTGTTTCAATGTATTTTACATTATGTATGCGAGACTACTCACTGTGGCTGCAGTAGGTGGTCATGTGACTTCAACAAAATCTAATTGCTTATCTAAAATTTTAAGTCATGCTTAAGTAGTAGTGATGTGGATAGGACAACTTATTGCTGTTTTTTGTTTTTTCTATTTATATATGTGTTTTTTGAAATTATTGCTGACTAACTGCCTTTGGCGACCAGCTTTTTTGTCTTAAGTGTTGACCTGTTAGACTATTAAACCATGAATTTGGACTGGATTTTTTTTTAATGTTACTTTGCTACTTGATACAACTAAAAGAAATTGAATCAGTATCTAATTACTGTAGTTTCAATTTACAAGATAAAAATTTAAAGTAAATATCTAAAGAAGGCATTTTTTTAATCTTATTTTTAACATTAGTGAATAAATCAAAAACTGGATATTCTTCTTTGTTTAAATAATCACTGGCAAAGCCTTATTTTGTCATCAGTGTATACCGGTAAGATTTAACTTGAACTTATCATGAATGTAAATTATACATTGCTTTTTAAAATGTTATTGAAAATAAAGAAATAAATTTATATAAATAAAATTGATATTGTTAAAAAAGAGGTTTTTTTTTTATTGTAAGAAGATGTAAAAGTTATTTTTTAGAAATCATGGATTTGGAAGATATTATCAATTTCCATAGGTAAGTCATAGCTATTACTCGTCTGGTGATGATCTATTTTTATGTTAAACTTTCTGTTTGATGCCTGTTTTTTCTTGACTTATTTTACATCTTTTCTTTGACTAAAGTATTTAACAACTACATTAATTATGAAAGTGTTGAAAAAGTACAGCTGTAAAAACATTTTGTGAAATTGAAATGTTCATATAGCGATTAGTTTTCATTGTGCTGTTATCATTCAGTAATAAGTAACAAAAGTGATCTCTATGCCATGTACATGTTAGCATTTTATATATTTATAGATGTTGATTCCCTCATGAAATATTGTTGTGACCAGTGATTGTTCTAATGTGAAGTTTTACTAATGTTTTGTCCTATTATTTCTCATTATGCATTAAAGTAACTTTTGTTTATTTAGGATAATGCCATTGATCGAGGATACTATTCTCTTCCATTCTTCTGGGGCATTACTGTTTTCCTTAATTTATTTTCTGTTATTCATGGTGGACCACATTGTAAGTATATTTTTGATTATTATAGTAGTTATTTTATTCATGTAGAATTTTTTCTTTTTTATTATATTTTTTATAAATTTATTTAGATCTTGGCTTTGATGTTATACCTGCCTGGGGAGTTTTAATTTTAGCTGGAGGTATTGGTCTAATATTTGGTGTTTGTGTTTGGTATATACTTGTGCCTTATCTTCAACATTCAGGTGCAAGTATGTATAATTTTACTTCATTTTTATATTTTCAATTATTATTTATTGTTGATTTTTTTTAATTGGTGTAGATTTTAATATTTGGCAGTAATTATAAATGATATGAAAATTGTTCGATTTTTAAAATGTGCCAAAATTTTGTTATGAAAGTTGATTTGATGATTTAATAAAATGCTTCTTTCATTCCATAATAAAATACTTCATTTTATCCACTTACATATTGAATTCAATTTATTTCATAGTATCTATAATATTTAACAGCATGACTGAGATTCAGAGTTAATTTTTTGAAAAGAAGCTCCTATTTCTTTGTTTGGAAAGTGAAATCATGCAATTCATCATCATGATTATTGCCAAATCCTGTAGCTAAATAAAATGTTTTGAGTGAACAAGCCAAATATTTATGTAGATAGATGGAAAATGATGATTATTTTTATTGCAAGCACCGTTTCCTAGTAGAGACAAGAAGTTTAACAATTAGTATTAAATAACAGAAATAGTAGAAGTTTAACAATAGTAGTAAGACAATTGATAAAAAAAATCTTCTTTTAAATGATTTGCAAAATTTGTTATATCCAATTAATACTGGAGAGCTCAAACTTCTTGAATGTTCCATACAACAATCTCTTTTCACCCATTCACTTTGTTGATTTTAAGCTACTTTGTATAAGAGAAGGATCTTGAGCTGCTAGAAATTTAAACCTACTTTTTAGTGTTTTATTAAAAAAGAATATGTTCACCATTATTTAAGATCAATAAAAGAATTACTTGCATTAAAATTTAGAAGTAGGCAATATACTTTTGAATCCTTATGGCAATCCTTATATTCAAGTGCTTAGCATTGAAATGAATAGGAAGTAATTTGAACTAAAGCGAAATGGTGTGCAACTTTAAAAGCTTTTACTGTAATAACTTTTGTGTATTTATATATATTCTTGTCAGTTACTCAACTATTTTATCTTTTTCAGGTATTGGAGATAGTGAAAGTAGTGAAAATCAAATTGATCGAGATGATTGTGAGTTCCTTTTCTTTTTCTAAAATTTGTTTTCATTCATTATTAAAAATAAATAAATTATATTAAATAATAAAAATTATTAATTGAATTTTATTGAAAATTTCAGTATTATATCTTGAAAACCACATCTGTTTAATAGTATTCCATTTTCTATGCTAGATATATAGATATTGGATTATAAATTTTTCCTAGTAAGTTTTAAATGCAAAAAAAAAAAAAAATTATAATTTTCTTAATCTATTCTTAAGAGATAATATAACTATCCTTCCTTATTAGTTCTGTTGAAGATTCACATAACAAATTAGGAGATCTCGTTTTGAAATAAATTTCCTTTGCTTTCCAGTATAAAGAAACATTAATATGTCATTTTTATGGTAAAACTATATACTTGATTGTGTAATGTTTTTTTTTTTGTAATTGTATTTTGTTTGTGGAGTTCTTATTTGTTTTTAATTTCAAAAAATACTATTTAGGTTGCTAATTTTGTTTGTTTCTTTTAAAAGTACCCACAAAGATTCCATATCCAGAAGCTGAAAATCCAGGATTTGAGGAAAATGGTAAGTATATTTTTGTGTTAGAACTGTTGATAATGCCTACTTTTTTTTTAATAAGGAGTGTTTTTCAAAAAAATTATTTCTGAAACCTGTTCATTTCTTGAAATGTCATGTCCTTTGTAATGTTTTGTCTTCATAACCTCTGTAACAGTTAAAAACTTTGTATGTTTGTGTAGTGAGATATTTTTAATTTGTTTTAAACAGGACATGAAATTCCTTTGGGAAAGGTATCAAGTAGTTATAGCTTAGATATGACTACAAGTAATAATACATCTGTTTCTACCCTTCAGGAAGATCTAAATAAAAAAATTGTAAGTGGTGTAATATGAATTTTACATACATTCAAGCATCTTTATTTTAGAAATTCTTATATGTTTAAAATTTCATTTAATATTTATAATTGTATATTTTTCTATGAACTTAATGAGTTTCTGGATTAAAAATGCTTGGTTGTAGCAATTTTTGAGAAATACATTTCTAATTTTATGATTTTGTATAACTATTTGATACTATTTTCTGTGTTTTTAAAATTTCAAACATTAATTTCATTAAAATATAGTGAAAAACTCATCAGACAAGTGTAGCTATGAATTCTATTTAATGTATTGTAAAATAATTTTAAGATATGTATTAATTATTAATTTTTTGGTATTTGTAAATCTATTTTTAAATGTACTTGAATTTCTAAGAAATGCACACTATATAATATCTGTTCAGAACGTTCTGCTATATACAAAATAATTTTTGTAGACTCCTTTGTTTGGACATTGGCAGAAAGATATTTCATTATTCTGCAGGTCTTTGTTTATCAGTCTGTTTGATGAGTAGTTAAATTTCTTGCAATGAAATACGAAAAGTATTTCTAAATAAAATTAAAAACCTTTCATTTATTCTAAATATATTTAAATAAACATCGATCTTAAAAAGATCCTTTGAAGTTTAGATAGTTGAGCTAACATTATCTCCTTGTGATTTTCGAAAATAACTGAGAATAGTTTTGCATGTTATCCTTAAAGTTGAAATTTATTTTGGATTTTTTTCTTAGCATGCAGAAATACATAAGAAATAATTTTAGTTAATTCTGAAAAACTTAGAAGTTCTTTATTTTTGGCATAGTAATTGTGATATATTAAAGTTTTATTACAAATAATATTTTAACTAACCAAATTCATTCTATATACCTTTATAATTGCTTATAAATGTCCAAAAATTGGATACTATATGGTGTGATTACTATCTGTATTTATATATAATGTGTTTTTAATTATTGATTATTTTCAGGTATTTTAAAATTGTCACTTTGTGGTAATTATTTAATTTTTGTAATTTGTTCAAATTAAATTCTCTTGAATTTGAAAATACCAGTTTTTTTAATATGCATTATTAGCTTGAGATTAATAATGTAAAAAAAATGTATCTATTATTTTAATCGAAATCTTTATCAATAAGTATCTATTTTATTATAAATAATAATATAAACACCTACCGTCATATGTTTCTGTTTATGAGTATTAAAAAAACAATTTCATTTATACATAAGATTATGCTTTCTAAAAGGTAGGTATTTCTTTTTAAAAATATTTATGAATTTTTGATGTAATAATCTAGTTAAATTTTTAGCAAACATTTAACATTGTCTTTTTAACTATTTTTTAATATGTATAGCATAAAAATGCTTTCTTTGTTGGAAAGTGCAGTAATTTATAATGATTTTTAACTTTTTTTTTTATTGTTGATACTGAAAATAACATTTTTCTACTAAGTTATTGACTTTATTATTATTTTTTTTTATTAATATTAGCCTTTAAAGATTTCTATGCTGCTTTCTGTGGTATGAATCTTTTTTCAATGTATAATCAAAATCACAACTCATATGCATGCTTTAAATTTAAAATTTGAAAATTATGTATCCTTTGCCCAAGTATTATTGCTAATCTGAAACTTAAATGAAAATATTTCATGTAATAATCAATGGATATATATGTATCAATGGAACATACCTAAAATCAACAGGCTGAAGTAAGATTTTTTTTTTCTTTTCTGTATAATTAAGATATTATGATATTTATATTGTTTGAAACTTTTGAATAGTTGTGTAGAACTTTGTATAAAACTGTTTCTTTTTCTCTTTATTAGGATAAAGAAAATCGTGATGACATATCTGATGTCGATAAACCTGAAACATTTCGTATATTTTCATCTCTACAGATTTTGACTGCTGTATTTGCTTCATTTGCTCATGGAGCAAATGATGTCAGGTAATGATTACTTACAATAATTGTTCAAATGGAAAAAAAAATTATTTATGAAAAAGTGAATGATTTTTTTACTGAATTTTGAAAAGAATAGCCAGTAATAAAGGTATGGGAGAAATTTGCATATCCATTTAATTCTTTCTAAAACCAATATTTTTTAGGAACACATTCATCAGCTTTTCATTTTTGCGAGCAAAAGTATTTGTTATAGATAAAGTGGAAAAGTGTCCTTTCTGTTTAACATCTAATGATTGATAAAACTTTAAAGCTTTGAAATGAGATGCAATATACATGACCTATTTATGTATGTACGAGAAATGATTTTCTTACACTTAATTAGAATTTTGAAAATATCACTTCTCTGTGTCGCTTGAAAATGCTAAAGTTTAAGATTCTTATTTCCAAGTTATGTACTTAATTTTGATATTAATCATTATATTGAATTGCTGTAACTAATATAAAATCATTCTAGATTGAAATTAAACCTAGAAGTAAAGGCATATTTTTGACATTATCTCTAATTTTACAATATTTTTAACTTAAGTTGATTCATTTTGTAAAATGATTACTTTCTTTAAGTTGGAAAAGATGATATGCATTTATTTCAGTAGCATAGTATTTTCTTCTTATGTATCATGATGAGAATACATTTGTGGATTAAATGTCAATGAAGATAGAATTATTTTAATTTCCTTGCTATAAGTTCCGAGTAACATTGATTTTATATATAAAAAAATCAGCATTACTTTTAAGTTCAATTGAATTTTTTATCTCTCTATATATTTCACAAGGTTAAATAGCAAACAATCTGTGATCTTTTTCCAGTAATGCCATTGGTCCAGTTATAGCAATTTGGTTGATTTATCAGGATGGAAATGTAGCACAGAAGGAAGAGTCTCCATTCTGGATCATGTTGTATGGTGGTTTTGGTATTAGTGTTGGTTTATGGCTTTGGGGACAAAAAGTCATCCGAACTATTGGAGAAGATTTGACCAAAATTACTCCATCCAGGTAAGTGATATAATCTTGTTTAAATTTTCATTTATTTAGTTGAGATTGCCTAGTCATTATTTTAAAGATTAATAGTTTTAACCCTTCAAATGGCTGGGCCATCTGCTGTCTCTCTCTCTCCATTGAAGTTCAAAATTATTTTGGCATCAATTTTGCTTGCTTGCTTTGATGAAATTCCAAGGGTGTAAAGTATTCTATTGATTTTGAAAATTCTGTTACTTAAGTTTGATTCCTGGAACTTTAGGTTATTCTGTCAAAATTACTAGTTATTTGAAGAGATTTAAACTATTTTCTATTAAATTATTAGCAGTGCTAAGAATAAGATAAATAAATTCATTTTCAAATACCTTATTTTGCAAGAATGCAGATCTTCCAAACAATTTATTTCTTTATTTTATTAATTTTTCACGATAGTGACCTGCCCTTCATTAGGCAAATTTTATTCTCTGCTTGTTTCACTGGTTAAGTTTTTGATGAATATTATATATTGAATTTGAAGATTAATAAATTAGCAGAAACAATGATGTATTTTTTAATAATTTCCCGTTTTACAAACACAACCATATTTGTTTATATAAATTTTTGTTAAAAATTGATTTGCAGATTCTTTAATAGTTTAATAAATACATAATTTTTTTTTCAACCAACTGTGAATCCCTTCCAAATGTTTCTGCCATGTTCCGTACTGATTGATTAAAAACTATATTTTTAATAAGTGCTTTTAGAAATGAATAGAATATGAATGATTGAAAATAAACAATATTATTTACTAGATCTAACAGTTTCACTTATCAAGAGAAATAATAATAAATTCTTTTGTATTTAATTATTATAGAATATTCATTTATTTTATGTTTTATAGTAACTTTATGGAAATTTTCTATATTGTAGTTATAAATAAACACTAAATTATATGTACTCTTTGAAACTTTTAAATAGTTTTCTTTATCTTCTTTGTTTGAAAATACTTTTTAGCTGTAAGATTAATTTTTCATTTTTAGTGGTTTCTGCATTGAAATTGGTGCAGCTGCAACCGTTCTTATGGCTTCAAAGATTGGCTTGCCCATCAGTACAACCCATTGCAAAGTGGGTTCCATCGTATTTGTGGGCTGGACTCGCTCTAAAGCAGCAGTAGACTGGAAGTTGTTCCGATCCATCGTTTTGGCGTGGGTTCTAACATTACCAATTTCTGGTGCCCTGTCAGCTGCTGCTATGGCTATATTGACAGCAGTTGCAAGTTAACATCTGTGTAACTTTTGTATGGCATCAATTTGTAAAAATTCTCTTTTTGTACCAAAACCATCTGAGGGTTTATGGTACAAAATAGATGTATAGGGAGACATGTTTTTTTAAAAAATCTCATCATCCGCTGCTAAACTGCAGATGAGGCGTTATTTAAGTTTCTTTTCACATCTGTTTTATTTCTCTCATCAACACATAGTTCAACGTACTTTGACACTTTTATAAGTATAGATGATGAAAGATGTTTGCTTGTTTTCAGTTTGGATATCATATGTACTTAGCCAAATTTAAAAATGGGCTAAAATTCTCAAAATTCCTGTTTGGGTTGGTGGGTTTTATTTATGACAAAATTCATGTTGAGGTTTTCTAGTCATTTGTTATGTGCTTTTATCCCGGTTAGAATTTTATAAAAAGTTTTTTTTTTATAGTATAAATGTGAATGTTTATGAAGAAAGATTTTTTTCACCAAGATTTTATAAGTATTATGAACTGAAAACAATTTATAGTAGCATTTATAATATCTTAAATTACTAATAGTATCAGTGACAATAAAATTTAATTTTTATATTATTGTCATGAGCATTTTGACCAATTTTTTTAAAAAATTTATGAAGAGCTTTGGTGCTATAGTTAAATGTCTGGTTGAAAATTTTGCTTGCAATGAATAATTTGTAATAAATTATTTTGGACATATGTATTTTAATAATTTTATATTCTCAACCTTCTGTGTCAAGATGATACTTCAATATTAAAGAATTCCATTTTAATGCCTTTAATAACTACATCAACCATTTCTGTTTCTTTAGAATATTTTGTTCATTTTTGTACATATGCATAAATTTAATTCCTTGGGTAATGGGATTAGATAAGTAAATGTAAATGTGTATTGTCTTCAGTTATTTCTGTAATATAACTTTTTAGAAGAGTGTGTTTACTCTGAGTTGTAACTTATGGAATGTATTTAACTAAGCAGTGAAATCAGATGAAAAAAAAAGAAAAAGCCAGAGTAACACTGTGCTTGTTAATTGTGATAGATAAGTTTTTCTTAGTCAAAATTATAAATATTTTTGGAAATAAAATTTTGTTTTTCTCTTTCTCATATCATGTGTCATCATTTTGTATGCATTTCTTTACGTTTATAGCAACATTTAAATTATTCTCCCTCTTATATTATACAAGGCAATTTTTTGTAAGCAGGCTTAACAATAAAAGTTTTTAACTTTTGGTATTGAACTTTGTTTTTGGAAAACTGGCAGATGGTAAGGGTTTTTTTTTTTTCTCAGTAATTAAATATGTGGAGCTGTTCTTTTTCCTCCCCTTTCTTATATATTTATGAGAGGAAGGTGCATGTTGAGAAGTTCAGTTTTGGAATTATATTTAGTATATTTTTTTTTGTTTAAGTGATATGCCTTTAAAAGACTCATTCATTCAAATATTAAAATGCAATAACAATTTTAAAAAATTGTGTTACATTTAACAATCTACAATTATATTTATTAAAATTTATCTACTAATTCTTTTTTGCTGCCTATCTGATTTGTTAAAATATTGGTTGCATTTACTTTCAAATAACTTTTATCCTTCAATTTATGTGCATGATACTGTCAAAAAAAATTTGAGCAAAAAATTTTCATTGATATTAAAACTGTGTTATTTTAATGATCTTCTACCTGCACTGTTCATTGTGGATATAACCCATCCTAATGGAGTCAAGTTCCTATTCATCATATTGCTATTAAAAACATAACTGTCTGATTCATCTAATTTTCACATTACTGTAACTTTTCATTTATTACCCATTTAAGCTATACATATATTAAACAGAATTCAAGGATCGAAGAAAATTAGGTGATTAAATCTTTGATGAAAAGGGAGACAATATTAATTTCAATGCAACAATCAAATCTATTGTTTAAGTTTATGCAATTTTTTTAATTATCAAAATTTAGAAAAAAAAAGTTTTCTTTGCTAATAAATTGGTATTATTAGTATCATTACAGAAAATGTTTCAGGTTTTAGAATGGTGCAAAAACAATTTTATACAGTATTATTTTTGAAATTTATAATGAATGAAAAACATTAAAATTTTAATTTTTAATGAAAATATATCTAGGGTGCATTTCCTCATCTTCAACAATCTATGTGCTAAGTTTAATTCTGTGTCAAATTATCTATCCCTTAGTACTTCAATGCTCAGACACACACATTTTTTTTTTTTTTTTAATAAAGATAAGTAAGAAATGCTGTTTGTGCACATTTCAAGTCCAACAATTTGAGAAAACTGAGGCTTCAATTAAGCTTTTAAATAGTTAGAACTGATAACAAAGTTCTTTGCAAGGTCACATTGCAATATTTATTCTAAACTAATTTAATTAAATTGTATCTAAAATCTGTTATGTTTTGAATATACTGTCCATATGAATTACCATCATATTTGTAGAAAGATCTTTCTCAAGGTAGAAAATAATGAATGATTCAAAATCTAGAATTAATTAAAAATGACTTAGCTTCTTAAATGTGTTATCTGCCGGATCCGAAGTAACTAAACAACTGAATTATGATGATTTTTTCAATGAATGTTGTATAAAACTTTCAAGAAAATAAATATATATTGTAGCCACATAAAAGTAATTCCCATACCAAACTGTATTTTATGAGTAGTGACAGATTTCCGACTGGGCATTAGGCTAAAAGAGTCCTGCAACAGTTCGATTGAAGAATTACAAGAACGATTAATATTTGTCTAGGCGCTAGTCATCTTTCCATTTTCATTGCCATGGCTAGTACTCCATGACAAATGTGCAGTGTTGAAATTTCTGAAACGAAAAAGAATTGTTGAGCTTCGCTGTATCAGTGCGATCATACGGAGGTCTACAATTGTATAAGGAGGATTAATTTTGTGTGAAGTTTACAAACGTCGAGAAAAAAAAATCATGTTGGTTGATTCCATTTTTAAGCAAGATAACTGTATTGTCACCTCTAGCTATAAGCCTGTCAGATCTATAGATATGATAATTTGGAGTTCTATTTTTATCCGAAGACTGAAGGAACGTTTCTTGAACACCCCGAAATATTATAAAAAATTTCTTTGATTTTGTTGGAGGTGCCAATTACATTCCAAATAATGTACTACATATTATTATATTTATTGGAGATATTGAATTTACTGACAATTTGTGGAATTATTTACTGCTTCAAGAACATTTGGGAGAAGATATATTCCATTAAATAGGTCTGAAAGATTTTGTTATGCGATGTTTGTGAATATTAGGGGTAATTAGAACTTGATAAAAAAAAACAATCGCTTCAGATGATTTATCATGAGATTCAGGATTAGGATATTTTACTGACTGAGTGGGTTTGATGTGGACTATCTGGAAGTAGGATATTTCACCAGTGAAATTTTCTGGGATCACGTATTTCATGCGCTTCTTGAGATTTATAGCAAACCGATCCTCTATAGGGACCAGCACCTTTAAAGCACTGGATCCCTGCTAATACATATTCATATATTACATATCTTTCTAATGTTGAATATTTGCTGGCTTCAATCTTGATTTTTCCGTAATATATAATTTCGATTTCATATATTCATTTTGATATATTATCTTTCGGAAGGTTTACGATTTTGGTTTGGAACAATGAGCAAATATTTGAATTTACATGCAGTAGGGTCTGCCCGAATTGTTTCGAGTGACTTTTCGATTTTCCTTTCAGCTAGTTCAGAAATGTGTTTTCAGATTTTAGTTGGTGAAGACGAATTTTCCTGTAGGTGAAAAGCATTAAGGCACAAAAACAAGAAAATACTGTCTTTTATAGTCAATATCTTCTTTCATAAGGTTGGATCGACTTAAAAAAAATCGTTAACATTCTTGATGTTTGTATGGTCTATGACTCATATTTTCTGATATTATCCTCAACACGTCTATACTTGTTTGTCAATTTTCTGTGCTTTGGATAAGAAATTGATTGAACCGTTTCGTGGCAATTTGGACTTTTACATTTTCTAGAAGTAATTTTGGATTTTAGAATAACGGCAATACCAGGAAATCCTCCATTGGTTCAGCATCATCTTGAGGGGATTGTATCATCATTTTGGTTAGATTCATCTTATTAGGATTAGATGGTACATTAAATAAGTTCGATAAAGGTTAAAAAAAAAACTTTTTCCGTTTTCTTTTTCTTGATTATTTATCCCTTTTGTTTTGTAATCCGTTGAGTGTTTTGTGCGCAAGCTCCTGGTTCATTTAATACCTTTCTAATGGCTCAATGCTGATCAATTCTTTTTGCAGCCTTTGGTCCATTTCGGCATTTCTAAACTCAAAAATGTTGTTATTTATTGCTTACTGGGCATTGCACGTTATTTACATTTTGAATCATTTTATAGTCATTCATCGGGCTACAATTACATAAATTTTAAACTCAAAGTGAATTTTGTTCTAAAGTTCAGATAAGACATTGATATCAGTTGCATTATTTAGATAGGTAAATATTGACTAAAATTTAAAAGAGTATGAAGGTCATCAAAGGGGCTTACGATTCTGCATATTCCTTATTCCATCTGATATCAGTATCTGAGAAGGGGGGGAGGATCAGTAATCCCGGAACAGTTGAATGTTTTTAGAGAAGGGAACACTTAAATTTTTTAAAAAAAGTCTTTCCAAGGGAAAACTCGTTTTGTAAGTCATAAGAGTTGTATATTAAAAGATTTTTAAAAAATGCTCTAGGTTTTACATATATAATGATCAGAACGTTAACATCGAATTAAAATAAAATTCATTAAAAGTTAAGATTGGTGACACTAGATGGCAGTTGAACTCGAGCTCGAAAGAGGAGAAATGAAAAAAGAAGCCATCTCATTACACCTTTTTCATATTAAAGAACTTCTACAGTCCCGCATTAGATATTAAACAAATTTATTGCTGTTATAAATTTAGTGAATTTTTTTCATTACAAAGAAAAATGTTATACATAAGTTTATTTATACATATGAAAAAAATTTTAATAAATCCATACTAACTAATAGCTGAAGATTCACTTTCTGTCGGAAAAAGTGAGCAATGAGAAAGTAAATATATTTTTACATAAATCTTGTAAAAAAAAAAAAAAGAAAGAAAGAAATCCTCTTTCAAAAACGATTTCTCAATTCAACTACAAACGATAATATCAAAAATGTAAATGTAACAACGATTAGTATGAATTTAGCTGCCAAATAAAGAGGAACGATAAAGAGCTTTGTTTTTTACCTTTTTTAGATGAAGAAATGTGAATATATTTTGTAATTATTTGATGAAAGTTTTTGAAACATATATTCTCTATTCAGCATCTTTACAAATCAATTCAAAAAAAATAATTCTATTGTTCAAAATAATAATAAATATTCTTCAGTTTTTCTTAATTCTTCTCGGGATTATTAATCTACGTAACAATTTAAAAATCTTATCATTTGATTCGGGAAACATGGTACTTTCCAAATGTAAAAATAGATTACATATTCGCATATATTATTAACTTTTTTCTTAATTGTATAATTATCTTATAAGAAATAACTATAAAATAACTTTTCCTTTGTAGAGACATCTGTAAGAAACGGAAAGAAACCAAATTTCATGTACAAACTGTCGAAGCCATGGAGAGATGAAATCCGGGGAGGAGGACAGATTTCTGTAAAAGTAACAACAAAAAAACATAAATTACTAATAGGGGACATTTAGGCACTAGTGGAATGAAAACACTGAAACCAATAATTAGAATGGATGCTTGGAAAATAGATTATGCAAAATTTTATTAACTGTCAAGCAATTAAAAAACGTACTTGCTGGAATGAATGACATGCGGAATGAAATTCAAAGAAAATATTTTATACTCTACAGCAGCATAGACACGTGTCAGCTCTCCCATCCTAAATTTTTCTTCTATGTTTTTTACATCCTGCATGTGAAGTTTGATTTCATTCCGTTAATTAATTTTGTAGCAGATATTTCTAAAACAGAAAAGTTTTATAATTAATTATTCTATTATAATAAATTGTTTCAGAAAATTGCAGGCATTTCATATTTTATGCTTTAATATTTTATAAGTTTACGTAGTTTAAACTGTAAACATATAAAATATTAATGCATATAACGTGCAACAACATGTTACAATTATCTTGTTTTAATTTTAATCGCTTTTTATAGCAATTCTTTATGGTATGTAGAGGAAATATTGAAATCTCTCTAATAAAGAAATGTCATAATTAAAAGCAACAGATAATATTCTAATGGTGTTCTTCGATTGATACTACTGGCCATGTATCAAAAGGATTAAACTGTCTTATAATAAAAATAAAAAAATTTAAAGCACAATTTAATAAGTTTACTAAATAGTAGAAGATATTTTTAATTTATAATGTTTATATTCTCTCTAAATTGCGATATAGATTATTTATCGCAAAATGTTTTTCAATATGGATCTTTGAATCCATATGTACCAAATTTGGTTCGTAGTTATTTCTTGGGTAGCAGGTGCTGTCTAAGAAAGGCTTTATGAAATTTTGAATTGATTTTGAGTAACAAATTAATAGAAATTTTAAAACTTTCCTTTCATAACTTTGGAGAATATTGCACAAGAATCAAGTTTAGCCCTTTTAAAATTAAAAAAAAGAAGCTTTTCATTGATAACAGTTTAATTTTTGTGCCACGTTTCAACTCTCTACTGTACAACAATTTAATTTTTTTCTCTAATTTCAATAAATTGTTTATAACAAATCTAAATATATTTCACAATAATAGTTTTCATTTGATTTGTACAAAATATCCATAATTGAAGGACCCTATTTCAAATTAGACTTCAAGTAAAACTGCTTATTCTAATTCATAAAATTGTGTGGAAATCGGTATGAATGGATGTGAATTTGTTTCAGAGGATATAAAATAGCAAACACATATCACCGAGAGCAACGCATTTTATCAAGAAATAACACAATTGTCTCAGCATTTAGTATCGACAAAATACCATAAATAAAACTTCTCTGATTGCAAAAATCGTGCAGCATCAGATTCTTTTAATCCATAAAATTGATATGGAACTAGGAAAATTTGCTTGCGTAAACAAAATAACGCTCATATTTGTATGAAAAGAATTTTAATAAAACTAATATTTACAAAAAAAAAGTTATGAAAGAAGTTCCTTAAATTATCGTTTGCGTTTTTACAAGAAATTGGTAAGTTGAGATGTTTCAAATAAATCGTGTACGCGACAGACACATTTATACAAACTTTGACCATTTTAAACCTTTTTGCAATGAGTACAAATTGGAAACATTTGTAAAATTAGTACAATTTCTAAATAGTTTCACGATTATTGTGATTTGTACATACTTGTGTAATTTAAATTTTTACTGCAACAGATTAAGCAATACATGGTGTGAAACGCTGTTTTAAACGTCAAGTAAAGCTCTCGGATTATCACTACTTACCAGAACGTTTCAAAGGTTCTTACAGCCAAACATCATGCTGCAATCTAAGAGGCAGCAAATGCATGGAAAATAAGCTTCCCATTAATATTCCTCAGTTTTATAACAGTTATTGCGTGACATCAAACATATTTACATGTTTCCTACAAGTATTGTTGTTTTAACTCCATTTGATAGCAACATGTAAATAATAATTATTATTACTCCCGCTGAAACATTTTCATCCCCTCATACAATCCTCCACAGAATTCCGTGAATTTTAGATAATCGAATTTTCTGTAGACTAATTTGAAATTGTGTGTATTTATTCGCCTTGCAAAGCTAGTAAATTCCTTTCTTGTGTGTATGTTTTCATTGCTATAAATTAAGAGCAAACGTCAAAAAATTAAATAAAAATAGTTTAATTAATCTTAATAGACTATAATGTTCTAGAAGTCAAAACATAATTTGTGTGACATCGATGTAAATTTTGTAAGTATTTTGGAATTCAAAACATTCATAAGTTTTCAATGAATGTTTAAAAATTTTCTTCCATATGATGGAAGAAAATGGTTCCGGGGTTTAATTTTCATTTTGCATTCTTTTCAGCATTTTATTTTTTTACAGTCTTTTTCTTTGACATTTAGATTTTTATTTTAAACGCTTTTTCTTACACTTCTTTAAGAACACCTCTAAAAGCATTCTTTTTATTTATAATCTTCTATATTTTAATACATCTTATGATTCATTATTATAATTAATATGGAAACATTATCAATTCTTCTCAAATTGACTTCTCTTAAAAAATTCCTCAAGATGATGCATAAAATGAAAACGAATTAAAATTAGCGATTAAAAGATGATTAAATTCTAAAAACGTTAAAATATTGTATTGTCATCTGGAACATTCAGCGGGCAGTACTATGCATGATCAGGAAATGTGTGAAAAATGAATTAGGAAATTCTTCCTTCATACATGTGATAGTAGGCAAGTTAAATAAAAACGTGCAAATTCAGACACACGCACCCACAAAAAAAAAAAATCGTTTTCTTTTTCATGTTCTTATGTTATGAGAAATAAACTGAAGAATGATTTAAAAAGGTCAAAGAAAAGATTAAAATGGAAAGAAATAAAAAGCAGCCTACTTCCACAGAATTTCGCAAATTTTACAAAAAAAAAGTCTGTGTTTTAATTAAATAGGAATATTCAGAAAACTATATAAAATTAATATATTGTTTGATTTTAAAAGCATGTTTTTTCCTCTGCATTTTATTGTTACTAAAATTTTCTACTCCGAAAATAAACTTAAAGCCACTTATTCATGAGCCCATATTAATTCACGTAAATCTGATTATTCTAAATAAAATTGGAGCGTGAATGCGGAAACCGGTCAGTTTTGGTGTGGCATGGAATGGAAAGTTGACTACACAAACCACTTAAATTTTCATTCTATAGCATTTTGTAATTGGTTTTGGCCAGTTTGAGCGATTTTTTTTTGGAAGTGTTTTGTCCTAATACTTTTCTGATTATCTACCGGAGAAAATTCGATGCATTATCGGATAGAACAGAGAATTTTCGTATTAAGGAAATTTGTTTTGAAAATATTGTACAATTTATTAAAATTGTGTAATATTTACGCAATTTCTGATATTTTTTTTAATTCAGTCATTTTTCCGAAAAGACATTTAGAATTAAAACTTAAATAACAATATCCGACTTTTTAAATGTGTTATATTTTTCAAATTTTTTGAGCTAACAAGTGAATTTATCCTTAATGCTAATTAAAAACGGTCAAAATACTATTTTTATTGATTTTTAATTAATTGTCTTTCTGGTGGAAACAGATTTTCTTCACAGATTTGCGAGAAGAAACGGCATTCGTGCATTGCTAGAGTGACATTTTCTAATATGAAAAGTTGGTAATAAATATTTTCTGTAAGAATGGACAATAAAGCAGATAAATAAGTGAATCTTAAATTAGCTTTTTTTTAATTCATTGTGAACGGAACATGTACATTTTAAAATCTTCTGTAATAGACTAGCGGATCTTTCCCACAGTGGCTCTCTACGAGAACGGTTCCACTTTCTCTTTTTCTCCTCCTACGATTATAATGGACTGAGCTGTTCTTGTAGAGAGCCACTGAGGGAAAGATCCGCTAGCCTGAAATAGGATTTATTTTTGTTTAGTTTCATAATAGTAGATAATCGAGTATGTAATTAAAAGTGCCTTTTCTTTTTGTAAATAGGTTTGGCTCAAATATTGACAAAGATTTATATCTACACTCTATAAAAATATTTATGCTAAATTTCGTCCATTTACTTTATTTCGATTTTTTTTTTAATTTCAAAAATGGCTTTGTTGGAATTAGGAGTATTTAAAACGAAAGATTGTAGTCGAATGTGAATTGCAGTCTTCAAAATTGTACTCCTCTTTTTTTTTTTTTTTTAATAATTATCGAAACATCCTTTTGTCCTTAGATATAAAAGAAGTAAAAGGAACAATTCTTTTTTTTTATTATATTTTTTGTTAATTTTAGAAAATGAAAAATAAAGTATTGATATACTTTATTTTCCCTTTCCATTCCCTCCTATGATTGCAAATAATGTCTATTAATAATAAAGACGAATGTGAGTTTGTGTGAAAATGAGAGTCATACTTACAAGTCTGAACATTTGACCTTGAGAAAATAACAGATATATATATATATATTTGGAAGATAGAAATATGCACCTTGGAATGACTATTTAAAATTTTTTAATTAGAATTATAATTAATTAAAAATTAAACATATTTTCATGATAACTTACGAATATTTTCGTAGTATTACAGCATAACAAAACTTTATGCATCATTTTAAAATTCAAAAAAAAAATTAAAATTTCGTATACCGCACACCTTTTTTTTTAAATTTTTTATTAATTTTTGCAAAATATTCTCAAAATATTTCATTGTTTATAATACTGTATTTTATTGTGGAAGCAAAACTGAAATTGTTTTTTACGTTGCTACTAATATTTCATCTTGCCTTCTTTTTCATTGTTGATGATCAAGTATGAAGACACGGTTTATTTTTCCCTATTGAAAAGATTTCAACGCAATGCATGCTTTTAATAAAATATTCCATATTTTGTTGTAAATACAATTAATTTTTAGCTTTAGGATAAAGCCATGGTGAAACTTTTTTTTTATACAATATATTCATTTTTAAATACTACTGCTCTTTTCGGCGATATATAATTGTATCTATAAAGATATGGACAGAAAATTGGGGAAACGCACAGAATAACAGAACAGAATAAGACTTCTAAAATTGTATGAGTTGTATATCTAGCAAAACGTAAAGTTTAAAAATAGTTTGCTGAGAAAGCCATTAAAATCAAGTTTCGAAAAAAAATTTAATTGAAACTTTTAACTATCATTTATACTGGCAAACCAAATGGTGTTAAAAGTGACTAGCATCTAACAAATAAATACCTATAATTCACGGGGAAAAGAATATCGATAGGTATGTCGTAATATTTCGTAAAGAACTTATATTAAACCAGCGGGAGTGGATTCTCCAAAATTTACTCGCATACTCTATAATAAACTTGTCATACCAGAAAACGCCTTGAATGGCATTGGCATAGTTAGGAAGTATTAAGTTTTGACGTGAATTTGGTATTTTTACTGATTCTATCCTTGCTGAGTTTTTTGGAGATTAGCCCATTTTATGGCGTTAACAGAATCTGAAAATCGAATTTGTGCTTTAGACACGTTTTTCTCGATTGATTAGAAAAAAAGATTTGTCACAAAAATGCATTTGTAATCACAAAATCTTCATACCAGATTTGATATATTTAAATATTGCGTTTTTGAATTACCCCATTTGGATGTTTCTGAAAGTACAGATTGACTCATTAGTACCCGTTCTTGGGTTTGACTCAAAATTTGACAAGTGTTAACACTATGGATGCTAAATCTGTGCATCGAATCTTAACTGGCCAGCTCTTTTCGTTTTGTAGTTATTGTGTTAACTTATATTCGAACAGATGGATTTCCTCTGAAATGATTTTACACAAAATTTGTAAAGACCGTATATCAGATTTCAACCAGCTAGCTCAAAGCGTTTCTGAGTTATTTTTGCCACAGACAGACGGACATTTTGCAAAAATGTGTTTTTCGTACTCAGAGAGATCTAAAATGTGAATATTCGTCAAAATCTTGAATTCGAATGTTTTGACGATTACTGTATTTTCTCTATACTATTTATACAAAAAAGTTTTTAAAAAAACTAATTATTTTTTGTGCAACAGTTACAAAAGTAACGATAAACGTTGCTTTTTGTTGTCGCATTTAAAAATTAAAACATCTTGTGTATCTTTTATGAAATTGTTCAGACTTCGCACTGTAAGAATGTCATTAAATTCAATTGAGGAAACAATTTATCTGAAGATATCATTAATGCACCTTGAGCTTCCAGATAAAAAGGTAAATTTAATCTTACGTAAAGATAAGAAATCACATTTATTCTAGACGATATTCAGCAATTGATCCATTTTCAAAAGCACTAATATAAAAAAAAAACTTTGATTACAAGTAAGGAATTTAATCAGCACAATTTGAAAAAGGAGGTGATACAATCCTTTGATAAAATTATTACGAATCTAAACATGAAAAATATATTTAAAAAAAGTTTGTGATGTTCGCAAGCCCTGTATATGTGGATCAAAAGTAGAAACTTATGGTAATTGTTTAAATTTTTTAAACATCTGGAGTGGTCCCCCCCCAAATTTTTCTCGCATACTGTCTAATAAAATTGTCATATCAGAGAATGCCTTACATGACAATGGCGTACAATAGTTACGAAATATTGAAATCAGCATTTTTATTGGATATATCGTGTCACCCTCGGCGAGTTACTTGGTGATATTACTTGGCATGCGTTAACATTATTCAAAATTCGAATTTGCGTTTCAGACATGTTTTTCTCAACAGATTAAAATAAAAATTTGACACAAGACTGCGTTGTAGCTCTATATATTTAAATCATTGCGTTTCTGAATTGTCGCATTTACTTATTTATGAAAGTACAGACCGACAGACAATCAACCAAGTGTTGGATTTAGCACAACATTTGACAAGTGTCTTCAATATAGATGTTAAATCTGTGTACCAAATCTTATCTATCTAGTTCTCATCGTTTCGTAGGAATTGTGTTAACTTACATTAGAATTGTCGTATAAACAAACTTTTGAACAGATTTTACTCAAAATTTGATGGAATTCTGTAAGTTTATTGTAAAGAGCGTATATCAAATTTCAACCGACTAGCTCAAAGCGTTTTTGAGTTACCTTTGTCACAGACAAGCAGAGGGACATTTTCCAAAAATATGTTTTTTGAATTTAGGGAGGTCCTAAAAGATTCATGAAAAGAAAGGAAAGAAGGAGATTCGTGAAAATCTCGAGTTCGAATTTTTTAGCGCTTACTGTACCTTCTCTATACTACATATGCGAGAAAGTAATAATACATAAATCTAAAATTACTTTCAGCAAGAGTGAAAATATTTTATCTCAATACGGCACATTTTGTGTTTAACTTCGCAATATGGTCAATAAGATCTGCTATACATTTTAGAACCTCTTCCTTTTGATCAGTTCGGTTCAAAATTTGATATAGAAACACAGCTTTGTTTTTAAGATCAAATACGAAATTTCATTTATCTTGCCTGGATATTTTTGACTAACCCTTTTCATAAATTCACAAACATATAGTCAACTCATTAACTAATTTAGCCTAAAATTAAAAGAAGACTCAGCCATTTAACTTGTTGCGTTTTCGAATTGTTTATAATTTGCCTTTCACATATAGGTAAATATCAATCCGCCGACTGATCGATAGACAGTTAACTAGTTTACGGATTTGATCCAAAATTGTAAAAGCAACAGTTTTAGTCATAAAATCATAAACCAAATTTGTTCTTTAACTTGTTGCTTATTATTGTTATCGTGTTCGTATAAACATATAATGATAGACAGACCTTTCTCCCTTTTCTGCCGGATTTTGTCTAAAATTGTATAGATATCTACAATATTTGTGGAAAAATATATATCAAATTTCTTTGGTGTGACCTCTTTCTTTTTCGAATTACCGATTTCTCAGATATATATGTAAATGTAAAAATGCCTTCATATGTTGGTATAAAGTCAGAGAGAAAATCTTAAGAACAAACCGCCAATTTGCTTGGTGAAAGGAAGTTATAAAATGATGTTATGTGTGGAAAATATCATTCATTAGTTTCATGTAAATACCACATGTTAAATTTCATCAACCTTGTTTTTGAGCTGTCGTGCTCACGGTATTTGGTATTTTGGGAATTTTTTGGCGCAAGAGCCATAATTGGCTAAACTGCGCCATGCATATGGTCAAAAATTAAAATCAAAGACATCAAATGCCAAAAGATCAACAGTAGTTTCTAAAATGTGCGCTAAAAGCATGGTAATATTGGCAGAATTGTTTAAAGATTTGCAATGCAAGCAAAAAGAAAAAAAAACAGAATTGTCAAATATACTGAAAAAAACAAATAGCTTTCAAAAACTTAAAAAGATTTGGATGGTGTATTTCATCCATCAAATCACGCAAGGTAACAGATGAGTAATTAGAAAAGTTCTGACGATGAGGATTAAAAGAAGGACGCTTGATAAAAATATGTTTGACAGTAAAATTAGTATGACAAGTGGGACAATTAGTATTATTAGTAAAATTAGTATGACAAGCGTTATCTCCAAAAATTAGGTGCTTATGAGTGAAACGCGTATGTCCTATGCGGAGGCGAGTCAATTTGACGTCGATCTCTCGTATAGGAAGAGCAGGCCACAATTCAATGAAAGGTTTGATAGAATACAATTTATTATGGATATGCAGATCCCAGTTCCTCTGCCAAGTAGAAAAAAGATGTCTAAGTAATGTTTTCTTCGCATCACCATATGGTAATTCTTGTGATAACGGTGAAGAAGCAATTTTTGCGGCATAACCAGCCGCTTCATTGCCATATATTCCCACATGACTCGGAACAAAGCTAAAAATTATGTTAAATCCCTTACTCTTGAGGAACTGCAGAGTAGTCAGTATTTCCAAGGCAAATGAATGCATTCGATTTTCATAGTGGCATAGTGCTTCCAAAGTACTCATGCTATCAGTGTATATAATAAAACTGCGTTCATTGGCACATGAAATTTCCTGAAGCTCACAAAGAATTGCTAACAACTCAGCAGTAAATACAGAGTAAAAATTGTGTAAACTATAGCAGTGTCTTGGATGGAAGAATAATGCCGCAACCAACAAATCCATCCGACTTGTGCTCACATATATACAGATAGAAAGACATCAAGTCTATTCTTTAACGGGCTTTATTGACAATTGATATAGATCTATAAATTCGATGTAAATGACGTTATTCATGGCATATTAATGAAAAATTTACATTTACATTATATTATTGTAAATCATTTGTTTCAAACTATTTTTTGTCCTTTTATACAGAGAGAGTAAAAACCCCAGTGAGAATTGTCTCCTTAAAATTCTTCTCGCATACTCTCTAATAACGGTATTATCTCAAAGAGTCTTTCATGGCATTGGCATACATTAGTTACAAAATATTAATCTTTTGGCGTTTTGACTAAAACTATTTTTTGATCCTTGACATTTTTTAAAAAAAATTATCCCTTGGCATGAGGTTAATAGCATCCAAAAATCAAATTTGTGTTTTAGAGGCGGTTTGCCCAATCAAAACAAAAATTTGGCAGAGAAAACAACATATTGGTACGGATTTACTCCAATATCACTAAGTAACCGGGTTCGATTGTAGCGGGTGTATGGTGTGAAAACAATCAGCAGTCCTCAATAACGAACGACGACTTTTATTAAACACGTAGACACAGACTACGAATACAAAGACAACAAATATACAGCCGAGACGAGCACAGGACAGCACACAGTAACCCATAATTAGTAATCAGTAGCAATAACAGCCACAGCACTCAAAGCAGCCAGACAGAATTCAGCAGGAGAAGGAATCTAGGTAGCTTCCCTCTACGGTATCTCCAAACGGCTGCAATTATCCACTGTCTCCCCACTTTAACTGTATCCAACTGCCGACACGCTACTACACGACTTACTACTTCTCACAGGACTCGATGCTGCTTCCACCTTCCAGCCTTCTCTATGAAGGGGAACGGGCGCAAAAAACCATTTGGGGCCCTACTTTTCTGTGAATTAAAAATTTTATTGACTAAATTGAAAGCCGAGTCAAGAAGTTAAGTTTTTGCTTGAAATAGTTTATTGATAGAGTTAATTTTGAACAATATTGCAAACCATACTATTAAATATAAAAAAATGGTATTTCTTGTATTACATCCAATAAACTTTTAGCTTCTGATACCGCTATGTTATTGTTACTTGCATCAATAAATTGTTCTAGGGCATTACAAGTTTGTTTAAACTGTGTATACACTGCTTTAACCTAATCTATTTTGGCTTGCCAATGAATGTCAAATTATAACTTAAGAGCAATGTTTAAATGCTTTTTTAGAACTTACCATCTTTTTTGTAGATGCAGAAAATAATAAATATAAGCGTTGGAATATCCCATTTTTTTTACAGTATATGCTGCTGGAAGCGATATTACAAATTAATAAATTAAAGAAGTGTGATAGGCAAGGCACATAAATTGCATGCGCGTTTAAAGAAAGTATTCTAGACTGTACACCTTTTCCCTTTCATGTTGCTACCATTGTCGTATGCTTGCCCTTTACAATTCATACTATCTCAATCAAGCTCGCTTAATCTTTCCAAAAGAGTCTTTGCAAGTCCTCCAGTCACATCAATAAACTAAATGACTCATTTATAGTTAACATTATCTCTTCAAAATTTACATACCTAACATACTAAAACTTACATACCTTACATTTATGGGAAATATCATAAGTACAATCCATTTGGATACTATAGTACATGGCTGCTTTTATATCGTGTTTAATTTTATTAAGGACTTCATTTTCTAACGCAGAAATAATTTGTTCTTGTGACCTATGTGCTAAATGATGCACAATTCTATTTTTAGATTTTATTATGTTGTTTATATTATCCATTAGCACAGGGTCGTATTTACTTAATAATTCAATTAAACTTTAAAAATTTCAATTATTAGACGTACTTATTATTTCGTGGGTTCCTCGAAGAGGAAGATTATTACACGCTAAAAATAGAATCACATCTACAACTCTTTGAAATAATAATTTGAGTCGTGCCGTTTCATTACTTATATTAGCTTGATTTGTTTTATCAATAGTCGAACATAAATTTAGTGGTTTTAGTAATTCTTTCCAAGCAATAAACGAATTAAAATGACATCTAGAACGCTCGTGATCTTGGATTATAGTTGACAGCTTTCTCCAATTATTATAGCTACCTTTAAATCGTGTAGTTTGACCATTTGCTCTTCTTATGGAAAACAATATACAACAAAAACAAAATACGGGGTCTTGCATTTTTGAATTAATTAACCAGCTGCGAAGTTGGGTTTCACCATTTTGCATTTTTTTAAAAGTAGTATGAAGTGGAAAATGATCTATCTTCAATACTTTTAGCAAAAACTCTTCTGTGTTATACAGATACGATTTTAACACAAAAACCAGGATTATTTATACTCTCTTGATCATATTTGTTATTGTCGTTTTCGTCATTTTCTGATTCTGTTATATTTGTATAAACACACGGTTCTTCAACAAATTTCACCGTTTCAACATTTTTATTGCTAGATTGTGTACTTTGCGCGTAACTTTCTTCCTCAGTTGAAGTTTGAATTGTAACTTCTGAAGTCGAAGCAATTTCTTTGCCAGAATTACTTCGCAACTAAGAAAATAGATACACTTGTGACTTCCTGAAGTTTATCTTTTTTTCTTTTTTCTTTTCTGATAATTTTCTTATTTGACATCCAAAGGGTTATTTCCTTGGCATGGACATTGTTATATCTAACAGCATTCAGCAATTTATGGAATGAATTATCAAATTACTATATGCTATATTATACACTATTACATAGTAGGTGAGGTAAGTAAATCTACTTACCTTATTTTAACAATATTTTGCAAACTTGCACTGGACTATTATATAAACTGTAAACTTCGTATATTTCAAAATCCGTCGACGGCTCCATTTAAAATTCTTCCTTAATTTTTTTCATTTTGGTCTCTGCCGGTGAAGCAGTAATGCAATGTGCGTTGCTAGGATCTGATTGTTTAATTTATATTCGTTTTACTTTTTGTTTGAAAAACATAATATAAATAAACATGCACAGATGCACGGATAAAAAATATTACATTAGATGTAGAAAAAAGTAAATAGCTGATGATTTACAAGTTCATTAGAACCCAGCCTCAGCCTCGAATTCTGGCCGCCGCTTGCGCCCGGGAGTCACGCCGCTCTGCCTTAAAGGGATTTCCTTATTCATAAATGAACTCCCTCCCCTTTTTATAGGTATCACTGCGATCATTGCTTAATAACGGAGTCAGTCGACGTTTAGCCAGCCACGTGGAAACAAACTTGTATACTTTTAGTACGTGTAAACGCTATTATTGTTCAGAACACTATATTAATTCTAAATTACGGTGACAGTCCTCAGTCGGAGGCCTCGATTCGTACCCCCTCAGATGGCCTTTCACAATAAGCACCAGAACATGGCCCACAGCTTAGTTCATCAATCGTTTGAGTTCCGCACAATGCTTCGTTATCTTCTTGACGACTCGACACTTGTCTACGGCTACGACTCATTGCAGCTTGAGACTGCCAGCCTTTTATAGTTCTCGGTAGGTAGGCCGAGAAGGTTCTGGACCAATCAGGTGTATCTCGATTATTATTGGCTGAATTGCTGAAATTCTCGAAGTTTCCAATAATATCTATTTTGTCGCCAAACTGTACCCAGGCTCTGAGATCAGTGACGCTGCACCCGATCAGCACCCAACAGAGCTGATCATAAAACGGTCTTTCAAGTGATTGAAATAACCGCACTGGGAAGCAACATTACATGTTTGTAACAATATGTAGTCACAAAATCCCATACCAAATTTGATATATTTAAGGCATTACATTTACAAGTTTCTGAAAGTACGGTGATAGATTTTGCTCAACATTTGAAGAGTATCAATACTGTAGATTGTAAATCTGTGTAACGAATTTTATTCAGCTAGGTCTCATTGTTTTGTAGTTATTGTGTTAACTTATATTTACTTGAATAATCGGACTTCCTTTAGTTTGATTTTACTCAAAAGTTGGAAGAAATGTACAAATTTTGTGAAAAGATCGTATACCATATTTCATCCGCCTAGCTCAAAGCTTTTGAATTCTTTTGTCTCAGACGGACAGACAGACATTTTCCCAAAATGTGTTTTTCAAACTCAGGGAGGTTTAAAATATGGAGATTCATCAAAATCTCGAGTTCAAATTTTTTGACGATTTCAAAACATTCTGTATATTTCGTATGCAAGAAAAAAAAGTATATAATATTTTTTTCATTTGCGAAACATTTTATTTCAAATTCATTATTAACTTGTAATATATTCATAACTAAGAAATCTTTCTTAATAACAAAGATAAATGTGTATGTGTCTGGCGTTGTTTAGACGTTGGCACTCTACACTACAGACCCTTTGACCTACAACGACCAAATGTGGATACCTTGAAAAACAGGAATGTACGCTTTTTTTTTAATTTTAATTAATTAAAATTAAGCTAAATTTTGCCATTTTTCTTCGATACCTTCTTAAAATAGTATTACACGAAAATTATTTTTTTGCATTGTTTCAAAATATAAATTATTTAATTTTAATTATACCAATTTAATAATATTGCGTATTTTTCCTGAATTTTGGCAATTTTTTGAAAATATTTTTTTTTTATCTCCAATAGTCCCTTACAATGCTGTCCTGAAATTCGATTTTTTTTTCGCTGAAGCTCATAGCATAGATAGAGGTATATCAAAAATTCCATCTGGTTGAAATCTTTTAGTTGGTACCACTTCACACTGCCAATGTCAAAAAGTAAAATGGCTTTGGCTACTTGGCATCTGTTGGCAACAAGAAGATATACTGATTTGAATTTTAATAGAATGGAATTTTCAATATAAGTTATCATAAAGTTTCCATTGGATTCAAATATGTTGTGTATGTATATATCTCTCTCTGTGTGTGTGTATTTTTAGGTCAAAAAATTAAACATCGACGAGTTTTTGTTTCACTTTTTTTTTCTTTCAATTTTGTAGATATCATCAATTTCCAATAATTTGTTAAAATAATTCGGATTCTAAATGTGCATTCCGTTCTTGAGTTAATTTCCTAAATTTTCTAGGGGAAAAAATATAATAATTTGCAGGATGATTCTTTCATGACTTAGGGATGTATGGTGGCAACAGGAGTCGAAAATTCTGCACATATTAAGTCTATAAAGAACAGAATTAGCAAACTAACTATCTTGAAAGAAGATGTAACTTCTAGCATTAAGGAACTGTAATCTCGAGAAATGTTCTTCAAACACGATAACGATTTTAAACACACTTATAAAATTGTGTAGAAATGGTTTTTAAAATTGTATAGAAATGTTTTATATCAGAACATAAAACTTAAGACTATGCTTACAATTCCTAGATATTACCATTGTACAATTGCGTGTATAAATAATTAAGAAAGTCAAAGAACTCCGTAGGAGTAAAGAAGAGTTGAAAACTATTTCCATGAAAGAATAGTGAAAATTCTAACATGAACTGGCCAAAAAAAGTCATCGCAACAATTCCCAAATGAGTCAAGACTGCTGTGATAAAATCTAAATCAAGCAAAACATTAATAGTTACTTTTAGCTTTCCCATTTACGAAGTACATCAAGAAAAAAAAATGTATAATCGAGATTTGATTGCAATAATTCAGGCATAAATGCCTAGCTGACGTTTTAATTTCTTTTTTATTGTTTTTATTTTCTCATTTACGAAGTATGCAGAATGAAACTATTGTGATTGCCAGAAAATTCGTATTCGAGATTTTTGAAGGATCTCCACATTTCAAACTTCCATAAGTTAAAAAACAACACATTTTTCGAATTATATCTGTCTCTCTATGAACACGACAACTCAAAAACATTTTGAGCTAGACAGACGAAATTTAGCATGTGGTTTTTACACCAAATGTGAAATTTTTTATCAAATTTTGGACGAAAGCCATTTCAAAAAAAGTATGCCTATTTGACAAATATGGTAACTTTAGGAAGGAAATATAACTGGAAGAAATAAAATATGGCACACAGATTTAGTACTTAAAGTTAGTGTCAAATTTTGGACCAAATCTGTCAAAAGATTGACTGTTTGTCTGCCTGTAGTTTCGCTTTCATGTAAACGTGATGACTCAAAAACGAATAAATTTAGATAAATGAATTTCTGCATACAATTAAAGCATCTAAAGCATAGATTTTTGTTTAATTACACGTTGAACTAAGTCAATTCAATGTTAAATTTTAAATGAAATTTGTGAAGAATTGGCTGCATGCTGATCTGTTCATTCTCATGCATATAAACGTAATATCTCAAAAACACGACTTAAATAAACGAATTTTGTTTCGTGATCTTGTTATTAAATTATGATTCTACGTCAAATTTTGGTTTCAGTCGTTGAATAAAAGACATTAAAAATCCATCATTTGTTCACTGTGCTACGTCACATAAAGTGCTCATGTGCTGGAGTTTGAAATTAAAAATATGAGCATTCGTGGGTTTTACGCTTATCAAAGTCATCATTTTTCATGACGAAGGGCGAGAGGGATAACATCTTTAATAGATAGTATACAGGGAAGTTTCTAGTAGACCATTCCTTTTGGTTTCATCTTATCCTTGTTGTCCCCCTCAGGGGCTCACCTACTATAGGTGAGTACGGGTGTCCCAATCCCCAGGTACCCAGGGATCTTTACTCCCTTTAATTTTGCTCTCCTCTACGCCTTCTGCTTTCTGCTGTGTCTTTCCTTCCCTCGACGGCAAGCGAGGGAGCTCTCCATGAGAAACTGCTGTCGCCGATCTGTTTGCTTCTTGCTTCTCATGAATAGCCATAACCCCACGTGTTGGCCGTGCGTGGCGACCCATTAGAAAGACGAGTGGTGCACTGTGGTCCCCTGTGCATCAATCGGCTGGTAGCTGGTCACCTTAGTGGCTAGTCTGCTTGGGATCAAGCGAAGAGGTTACTCTTTGGGCTTGACGTTAAGGGTGGTCACTGTCCCCGGGGGTAACTCCCAGCGTATAGGTTCCGGCTAGCACTAGGGTAAGTGCTAAGGCTGGAAATGACCAGAGCCGGTGGCTGCCTTCCCTTGTTGGGCTCCGTGGTGGGCGGTGCCGTCGGGCCTGAAAATTTAACAATGTCATATGGACTCCTCCAAGAAATTTCCCTTAAGTGGGCATCATCGTGACTTTAAGCTATTAAAAACTGAACCAAATTTCGACACTTTTTTTTACAATTGGAAGAGTATCTGACAATAAAGAAAGCTTTCATTTAGTTTCCCCTTTTCTGGTGCAAAAGGCCATCTCAGCAACCGTAGGTAATGTCAATGGAATACGGAAAATGCGCTCTGGTGACTTGCTGGTAGAAGTGAACTCTAAAAGGCAAGCCCAGCAGATAATAAAATTAAAAGTCCTGGCTACGATACCAGTTACCGTTAGTCCTCATTCCGGCTTAAATTATTCAAAGGGCTTGATAACTTGTGGTGAACTTTTTAATGTATCTACTGAGGAAATAACCCATGAATTGCGAAGCCAAGGAATCACACACGTACGCCGCATTACAATCAAGCGAGATGGACAGCTCGTTGATACAAAACACCTGATACTTACTTTCCATTCCCCAAAATTACCAGATTCCGTCTTTGTGGGTTATATGAAACTACCAGTAAGAGCATATATTCCAAATCCACTTCGTTGTTTTCAATGTCAGCGTTTTGGGCACTCTAAGGCCATTTGCCGCGGGACACTCACTTGCGCCCGCTGTGCTGAAAAAGGCCATGAAAGTCAGGAATGTCAGCTAACAACACCATTCCAAAATCATCTTCACGTCTGCGAAAATTTTGGCCGTGGTGGAATGAAGCGTGTCGTGACAGTTATAAGCAACAGAAAAAATTGTGGAATAAATTTAGAAGGTACCCAACAACAGAAAATCTTGTTGCTTTCAAAAGAGCCAAAGCACTAGCTCGTTGCATTCGTCTTCAAAGTCAGAAGAATTCATGGATATCATTTGTTTCGTCTATAACATCATATATTTCCAGTATACCCTATGGAGAAAGGTAAAGGCTGCTAATGGGTCTATAATGAGTCATCCCTCCCTGTTTTAAAAACAGGAACCGAAATGCATTCCCACCCATTAGAAGTTGCCAACATTCTTGGTCAAGCATTCGCACAAGTCTCCGCAATAGATTCCTATAATCCTGATTTCCTGGAAATTAGGAATCGCGCGGAGCGGTTGCATTTGAATTTTAATACTAAAAGAAACTTTCCATAAAATTATGAATTCAAGATGTCGGAACTGGAAATGGCTTTGTATCAAGCCCATGATACCATCCCAGGGCCAGATGGAATCACCTATAATATGCTTCGCCATTTGAACACCACTTCTCTTTCCAATCTGTTACTTTTATTCAACAGAATTTGGAATGAACAGAAATATCCTTCACAATGGCAGGAAGCTATTGTGATTCCAATCTTAAAACCAGATAAAGATCCATCGAACTCTCTGAACTATCGATCAATCACTCTTACGAGCTGCCTATGCAAAACATTAGAACGTATGGTGAATGCTCGTTTAATTTATGAACTGGAGAAACAGGGTTGCATCTCCCCTATGCAAAGCGGTTTCCGCAGAGGCAGATCAACCTTTGATAACCTCATTTTGCTTGAAACAGAAATACGCAATGCTTTTGTTAGGAGGAATCACCTGGTCTCCATATTCTTTGACATTGAGAAAGCCTACGACCGTGCATGGCGCTATGGTATATTATCCACACTTTTTGAATTTGATTTTAGAGGAAACATGCCCGTATTTATACAAAACTTTTTATCACTTCGTACGTTTCGTGTTCGGTTTGGTAATTTTTATTCAAATCATTTTATACAAACTGAGGGTGTTCCTCAGGGTAGTGTCCTTAGTGTAACACTTTTTATCGTTCATCTCAGTAAAGTTTTATCTGTTTTACCTTCATCTGTTCATGGAACACTTTATGTTGATGATCTGCAGATCTCATGCCAAGGTAGCAACATGAATTTGATTGAGCGACAATTGCAAAATGCAGTTGATAGAGTGATAAATTGGTGTAATAACAATGGCCACACAATCTCTTCCGAGAAGAGTCGATGCATTCATTTCTGTAGGAAGAGAAATATCCATTCAGATCCTGTTATCTTAATAGGAAATACAGCAATTCCAGTTTCGGCTGAAATACGCTTTTTGGGTGTAGTTTTCGATCGTAAACTCACTTTCCTTCCTCATATCCTACAACTGAGGAAGAGGTGTGAGAAAAGCTTGAATATCTTGAAAGTACTCTCTAAAACATCTTGGGGTGCCGATCGAACCTCGCTTCTCCGTGTCTATCAAGCTGTCATTCTTTCGCGCATAGACTATGGCTGTATGGTATATGGTTCTGCACGCCCTTCTGTTTTGCGGCGTCTTGATACTGTACACCATTCTGCTCTCAGGATCTGCTCGGGAGCTTTTTGCACTTCCCCAGTTGAGAACTTATATGTTATTTGCCATCAATTGCCACTTTATTTGCGATGTAAAAAATTGTCTACTTTATATTATTTTCGTGCAAAGTCCGTCTCAAATCATCCCATATGCAGCATGGTTATACCTGTTGGTCTAAGAAGAATTTATAATTCCCGACCCTCAAGTATTCTTCCATTTTTAGAGAGAATTAAAATTTCCCTGAATGACTCGAATCTTTATAATGTTACCATTAAATCTCTTGATTTTTATTCCTTTTCCCCTTAGGATATTCCCCATTTTTCTTTTCTGAACCCATTTTTGGGATTTGATAAATTTTCGACTAGTTCTGTTATTTTCCAACAGATTTTTTACCAGCACCGCTGTCAGTATTCTTCTTTTATCCCAGTGTATACAGTTGGCTCAAAATCAGATGAACATGTTGGTTGCGCCATTGTGACTCCATCTGATACACTCAGCTATCGTCTAAACAATTGTTGTTCTGTTTTTACTGCTGAGTTGGTGGCAATTTTTTGCGCTCTACAGGAAATTCCGCCTTCAGCTCAGCGTAATTTTATTATATACACTGACAGTATGAGTGCTTTGGAGGCACTTGCTCATTTTCACAACCAGGTGCATCCAGTGGCTACCCAAATTTTATCTAACCGGTAGCTATTACAAAACAGGGGTTTTAATATTCTTTTCTGCTAGGTTCCGGGTCATGCGGGTATTCCGGGAAATGAAAGGGCTAATTTAGCAGCTAAATCTGCATCAACATTTCTGTCTCAGGCCCTCCCATATTGTGATGCTAAAAGGTCATTTGTATGCCAGCTTTTTGCTCCTTGGCAAGAATCATGGGATCTGCAGATCCACAACAAATTGCATTCAATAAAACCCAGGACTGATTTGTGACCTGTTCACCCTATACGAGAGGTTGATGTCAAATTGACACTCCTCCGTATAGGACATACTCGCTATACGCATAAACATCTTATTTTTGGCGAGGTGGCATCTAAATGCCCCATATGCCGTGTGGATTTTACCATTAATCATATTTTAATCGAATGCCCATCCTTTAATTCTTCTCGTTTAAACATTTTTAAGTCATCGTCATTAACTTTACAAAACCTGGTGTGTGAGAAAATCCACCCAAACATTTTTAAATTTTTAAAATCCATTGGCTTTTACACCTATATTTAATACTTTTAACTTTTGTTCACGCTTGACTTCTTCAACGCTTCATTGTAATGCGTTTTTTGCACCACGGTTTCATTTAGATTTTAACCTTGTACGTACTTGAACTTTTATTTTTGGAATTTGTATGTTGATAGCTTTTTCTTTTATATCTTATCATGTGTAGTTTAATAGTTTGGTCTATGATTTTACCATTTGATTGGCGCAGCATGATCAAGTATGGTTCTTGCGCCAAAAACCCCCAACCAACCAACCAACTTATCCTTGTTGTCAGCATTCTGTGTTTACTTTTTTTTGACAAATAAAATTGGTTATATTTCTGCTGAAGTTGAATTATCTTTCGTTGTACTTTGTTTTTGAATGGTTTATGAATGGTCAAATTCTACTTAAATATGTTCTTAATTACGTATATTTACTTTATATCATAATTCAATAATGTTTTTTAAATATAACGTTTTATAAATCAAATATATATGTATTTTTTTTTTACTCTCATTGTATTTTATTCCTTGCAAGAAATAGAAGAAGAATATTCCATATCTCGTTCATGAAGTGTACAAATATGATATTCTTCTAAAAATTTGATCTCTATATGTTGATGACTCTTCCCGATTCAAACCGCTCTGAGTTTGAAAAAAAAATCTTTGGAATTTTGTCTGATTATCTGTGAACAAACAGAAGTCAAAATAGCATACAACTCAAAAAATGCAATGAGCCATAACGATGAAATTTGGTACGTGCTCATAGCATGAAAATATTTATCGAATTTTAGATAAAATTCATCGAAAGGAGGTGTGTCTGTCCGTATATATGTGAATTAAAAAAAAAGGCAAAGATCTCTACAGCTGAAATGTATACAGATTTATCTTTAGAGTTGTAGGTCTGTAATAAATTTGGAACAAATCTGTCAAAGCGGGGACTATTTGTTTGTCTGCATATTCACATATTTAAGAAGACGAACTGAACTGAGAGAGGTCACCAGAAACTTTCTCTTATATTCTATAATAATGGTCTTGCTCCCCACCTCATGCATAAAACTGTAGATCCTTGGGTAAGGCGTGACCTTTGAGAGATCTTCAGAGGGTCACGGATAAGGTCGCAAATTTCTTGTCAGCATTGGTAAGCAATATTAATGAAATATAGATCTTTGGAGTGAATCTAGCACTTTTATTGAATCTGACACGCAAATATGTATTTTGGATGCCTTTTTTTCAGCCGATTGAAAAAAAAAAATTACATACTATACTATAGTTAATCACATACCGAACCTTATTGGTTCCAGTCATTGCGTTTATGAATTATTGCATTCACATACATGCAGAAGTACAGACTGACTTACCTCTTTGGCCTCTTTGACAGATTTGATTCAAAATGTGACAAAAACCTACATTCTAGATGCTAAATCTATATACCAAATTTTATTTATCTAGCTCTTTTTTGTTTTGTATATATCGAGCTCATCTATACTTGAACACTCAAACAGACTGATTTCCTCAGAATGGAAACTAAATTTAATAGAAATCTACAAATCCGGTCTAAATTCCATGCACTAAATTCCATCCTTCTGACTCAAAGTGTTTTTGAGTTATGTTATTCTTAGACGAATAAACAGATTGAAATACATATGCTAGAAATATGTCAATTAGGGAAGTGGGAAATGTAAAGATACATCAAAATCTCGAGTGTGAATTTAATGACGATTACAATACTTTCTCTGTACTTCATAAACGAGAAAGTAAAAGTGCAGTACCTTTAAATAAACAAAATTTTATAAGCTGTTTTCTTGCCAAAATTATAGACCTGTCTCCAATTTCGGATTCAGTCAAAAGGAAGTTGCCCAAAATGCGTTCTCAGTTTTATTTATTAAATTACAAAGTACAAAACGCACCATATTGAGTCACTTCATTTTTCTGTGGGTGCAGAGGTTGATAGAAATAAAATAGGAAAAAAAAAAAAAAAAAAAAAAAAAAACTAGATTATCTGAATCTATGAGAAAATCGATTGGAAAAGGCTTCCATTGATTTTTGACATCTCCTTTGAAAAATTACAAATACTCCTTTGGAGCACAATAAAATTAAAAGAAAATAAATATTGTTTTCATCATCAAGAGGGATTAACTAAGGAGAATATTAATATATCTATGACTTCATGTAGAGAAAATTCGAAATTTGATTCTTTTTCATTTTTATGATCTGGAACTTTTGAAAACTTTTTTTATAAAATTACTTCATTTTCCTCGGTACAGCAATAAATTAGAATTCCACTCTCAATCTATAGAAACGGAACACATAATTTAATGAGATCGCAATAGCATTATGGATGTCTCCCATCAATATCGGAAGGTTAAGGATGCGAGACCTGATTTAGCATGATTAGCCAAACATTTAGCATGATTTCTTACTTGTAGCTTATATTACATTTTTTTTTTCTGCACAGCATTGCAATTATGGGGGAAAATGGAAAAAGGGCATTGCGATTATGGAAAAAAATAAAATATATCGAGATACGTATCGAATAAATTCAATCTAAGGAAAAAAGAAAAACCTACACTGGCAATTTAGAAATGCAACAAGCTAGATGGATGAACATTGGTGTAACCAAAATTTGCAGTTTTCTCAATTTATAGACTTGTATAAAATTCGACAAAGGGATACACTAATAGAGAAACATCTACCTGGTTAGACTGTCTGCTATCGGTTGCGTATGTTGTACGCGAAACACAAAAACGCAATGAACGAAATTGATGAAATTTAGCACGTGACATTTATGTCAAAAAAAGCAGATTTTGTTCTTAGTAATAAACCTATCAATAAGATGATTGTTTATTTGTTTAAATCCATAAGAAGAACTCTCTTCCTTATATTTTCCCCGAAACTATTAATTCTAGTCGTCATTGACTGTTACACTGTTGCAGGCTATATACTCTTGTGGTGAAAGCAGAATATTCAGTGTCATGTGATTGTTTTCTTTCTTTTTAAATCAACGCAATGTTTAAATGTGATGAGCTGTGATTCTTTTTTGTTTTCTTTCTCTGTGAGATAAAGTAATTGTTTTTTTCACGTGATTACTTATGATATTTAGATAATAGGAAATACTTTAAAAGATTTTATTGTGAACTTTAACTTTGATAACGTCTAATTTTTAATTCTATTTAAGTTAAAGTAAGGTAAGTATGACATTACATTACTCGAAGAATCAGTTTGTTGCTCACATGTGAAATATATTTATAATAAAATTTATTTCACTGGTTTTATAGAATGATTCGTCTAGTATTTGTCCTTCTAAGCTGTTTTGCTGGAGCATTAATAGCTTCTCATCCTGATGAAATTAAAGATTTACCTGGATTAGATATACCTATTAATTTTAAACATTACTCAGGATATTTAAATGCTACTAGAGGAAGATACCTGCATTATTGGTGAGTATGTGCTTCTATGATTATGCTTCTGTTCTATACTAAGGGGACTAAGTATAGGCTAAGTTCTGGCACTAAGGGGAAAAAATGATGCATTTTTCTGTTTTCATAACATTACCAATACTTCTTTATTGAAAGTTAAGTTTATTTATACATAATACCTAATTGACAAAAAAACTGGTAAGTATACATGTCAGTCATATGTTATAATTGAAATTTGTATATGGCAGATATTTTTTAATTTTAAGAGTATAAATATAAAGGCAAACAGTAAAAAGTGTTATTTAATCTGTAAAACTCATTTTAAAGTTGTGAGAAAAATAGCTTAGAAAACATTTATATGTAGGCATTGGCCAAAACAGCATTCATTGAATATAGTGGGAATAAATATTGTACTTCAAAATATACTGACCATTTAACAGATTTATCATTGAGGTAAATAGCTCTTTCCACAACTTAATTTTTTTTTTTTTTTGGTATTGTGGTTGAGAGAATATTATGTATTTAATGTATTTCTCATTTCAGGCTTCTCTTCATTTCACTTTTATTTATATCTTTAAAGGTAAATCAATTATTTTTTAAAAAGATCAGTTTTACAGGGAAACATGCAATTTTAAGGATTTCTTAATCATACATTTTTAGGTTAATTGAAAGTAGAATGTAGAAAATTATAATTGTTCTTTCACACTTGCTCGAAGAAATTTTAATATATCAGTTCATTTATTTAATATATCAGTTTGCATAGATTTTAAATGTTTATTGTTTATTCTTTTATAACACATAAAAGTTTGCAGAAGATTCATTTTCTTGTAAATCAAAAATTGTCCCATAAAAGATAGTTGGTACTTGTTTTCCAAATTGTTAGCTTATATGTATTAATGGTGTTTTTTTTTTTTGTTGTTGTTGTTGTTAGAAAGAGAGGATGCTATTATATCAGTATTACTCTTTGTCAATTGATAAACATCTGCTGCATGAAAAGATTTTATACATCCAAAAATTAAATATACCTTAATAATATTTTTATTCCTTTAGATGTATCACTATATAAATGAAATTGTATAGACTTAACACTGATCAACCATTTTCAAGTAATTCTTCTTTTTCCCGGCCATTATCTCTTATTAACATATCTAGACTTTCATTGTTTCTTAAACAATGGCATAGTAAAAAAGATTATCAGTTACCCACTCAATTGAGAATAAATAAAAAGGACAGAGAGAGAGAAAAAAAGAGAGAGTGAGAAAGGTTACAAAGGACAAGTTTTTATGCAGTGTAGATAAATCATATTAACTGGGCACTCCATGTTGAAATAACAATCTTTGTTTTTGGACTGTTTGCAAAGATTTCAAGTCATTAAGTTAAAGATTTTAAATTAATTAGTTAATTGAAGCACTTAAAATTTTATAATAAAGGAATTTTATTTGGAGAGCATTTGGTGGTAGTTCTCCCATTTAGATTTCACTGACAATTTAAAATCACTATGCAGATATATGGTGATTTTTTTTAAAAAAATGTGCTTTTGTCATAAAACTAGTGCATCAAATTATATTTTTTTAGAAATGAAATAAAACATCTTGAATGCTTTTATGTATTAAAGAATGTGGAAAAGTTAGTTAAATATAAGTTGTATGATGACCATTATTTCTCTACTTCTAAATTTGATTCTGAAATTTCATCATACTTTTTAAAATGAAATTGTGTTAAAGGAATAAATAAAAAATACTTATTATTTATTAATAGTAGAATGAAAATATTACTTGTATACTAGATTCAAACAAATCAAACTTCTCTCCATCTGCTATAAAGGAAATTTATAAATTTAAAATTCCATGAATTTGTTTGCCTTTTATTGCAGAAGAGTTAGAGCTGCATTGAAATATAATTTCATTAAGCTACCAAGAATATTGAGTTCTCCAAACTGAATAATTTTTGTTAAAATAAAGAAAAGAAAAAGCATTAAAAAATAATAAGATAATCTCCAAGATGAAGGTGAAACTTAAGTTAATGCCTTATTTGGAGATTAGAAACTTAAGTTTTAAAGATATGTTAATATCTAAAGGTATGGGTTTTTTTAAAATAAAAAATATAATTTAAAGCATTTTTGGGGGGATAGAGAGAAAGAGAGGTAGAAGGTAATCAAACAATTATATGCATCATTGAAAGATAATTCATTCAGAAGCACCAGAGAATAAATTTATGAAGAAGGTCTTATTAAGAAAGTGGTAATAAAAAGAAGTGGAGCATATAGAAAACCCAAGATTTACAAAATGTGTGCTAAATAATAGTTTGGGAAACTTTAATATAAATTAAGGTTTTACATCACTTCTTGTTAGGTTTATAATCCTGCAGCTGATAATGTCAGGTTTAAGTCACATTTACTTGGCTATTTTTGATTAAGAATTTATTTAACTATCTCTGTGGGAATGATTGATTTAAATTTTGACCTGTTTCGATATTGAAATCCAATTTTCTTAAAATTCCTTTTTGTATATGCTTACAATATAACATATATTTTATCCTGTTGAAAGTATAAAAGCTTCATTATGTTGGGAAAATTACATATTGAAGATTTCAAATTAAAATTGTATGTGGTATTGGCATATTTTTTTGGTTCTTATATCCTTATTAATTATAAATATGTCCTCATATATTGATGTTATGCATTTTTAGCTTATGATGCTTATTAAATTTTTCATAATAGGTGTAACAAAATAAGTATGACATTCTCTGTTAACAATTTAAATTTTTACACCGTTACTACCTAGAAGGAAGATTTTGGTTATCACTCCAAATATCGATGCCTCATTCCTTTCTTGTAAATTTCAAAGGAGCTTTAACATAGTGTAATATACCTCAGTTTTGTTTCAATGATAATCTTTCATAAAATTTTAAAATTTAAATAAAATTTCAACAGTTTGCATGACATAGTCCTTTCTCCCAACCTTGTATTTCATTGCTTCATTTCATCTGGCATATTTTTATTATTATATTTTTTAAATCTTTGATGTATGTATGTAAAACAAGAAGTTGGAGAAACCAGCATTGATGTTTTTGATGATTTTTAATCTTTATAATTTTAAGCAAGTAATCAAATGTTACATATTATTAAGATTATGTATCCAAGCCGTGGTAAGAGCTGAGTTGCCTACCAAATAAGAAGTTAAAAAGCAGGAAAAAGAAAGCATGAGGATGCATTTCCATCTTATATACTTTCAGAAGAGAATTTGTCTACTCAGCATTTTGATTTTGTGAGAAAGTTAATAGTCCATGCAACCCAGAAGTTATAGTAAAGACAGAATTTAAGGGGTTAGGATATTATTTTTAGAATTTAGATTAATTAAAAATTCTTACATATATATTATCAACTTTCTAAGTGTGTTAACTCTTGCTGTTGTGTTCTTTATTCTGCTACCTTTTCTTTCTAATTTTTTGAATTAAACATTTTCTCCTCAGTATTATTATTTTGCATTGGATTCTAGGTGACTTGTTTGTTTCATTACACAAACTGTCTGGGTAAAACCCAAAAAAATAACAATCGTGTAATGTAAAGACAAACTTCATCAATTGCCGAAACAACTCATTTCGGGTTAATATAAAATTATCCAATATGACAAAATTGTTTTAAGTATTGCTTTACTTGAACAAAAAACAGCATTAAATTTTTTAAATAAACTTTTCTATATATTGTAATGTTTATTTTACAAAACACAAATTTGAAAACAGGATAAGATAATACCGTGTTACAATCTGCATTAGTTGTCTATACGAGCATGTGTGAAACCCTCTTCACCTTTTTATTATTTAAAAACTTCTCTTAAAATGACAACTTTATTACATAATTCATAATTTCTTCATTTCATTGTTATACTGTTACTTTTTTGCTAATATTACTTTTTCTGAAATATTAATTATATATGAAAAATTAATGGACAAAATTATGAATGATTTTATTATGAAAACTGTGTTAAAATAATACATAATTAGTTTTTATATTACTTGTATTTTAACGTTCTAGGTTCGTTGAGAGCCAGCGATCTCCTTCTACTGATCCAGTCGTCTTGTGGTTGAATGGTGGTCCTGGTTGCAGTTCCCTTGATGGATTTTTGAGTGAACTTGGTCCACTTCATGTTTCAGCTGATGGGAAATCATTGTACAAAAATCCTTATTCTTGGAATAGGGTATTTTAAATGTTTTTCATTCATTGAATCAAATGCTTTTATTTGTTTTTTTTATAAGCAATATGCATTCTGTTTTATTTAGTACAGTGAAACTTAAAAGGTTTCAGATCATAATTTTTAGTTTGATGTTTTTAAACATGAAATTGATATGATAATATTGGTTATAAAATCAAGATTTTTTTTCATTTAAGAAATGTATGTTACAGTCAATGTGATTATGTGGTTACTATTAATCATAAGCATGGTTATAATATCCTGTCAATGTGATAAGTAAATTTATCACTTTTATCCCTTGTTATTAAAAGCCATTTAATCACATTAATTGTAATATATATATTAAAAATTAAGCTAAAAATTGCTGCAACTAGTTGTATTATTTCTAGAATTATGTCAATCATTGATAAGATTCCTGATTGCTTTGCTTTGATTCACTTAATCTGTTGTTTAATCTATTAAAATCAAGCAAGAACACAATAATTCTTTTAATGGTATTTGAAAATGCAACTGATTTGCACATGTGTACTCAAACAAATGAAAAAATATCTATCCCTTTATACATTTTTTTCATTTTTTTTTGGCTCTGTATTCAAAAATAATTTTAAAATGCATACAATATGCGTATAAAAATGCATATTAAAAAAATGCTGAGATATTTAAGAAATTATGTAATATGTTAAAAGTGCATAAGAATGTAATGCTGTATTATTAAATTTAATTTGCTTTTTATTTTAAATAGTTTATATAAGTATGGTTATGTTATTTCTATCTTATGATTTAAATAGTTTCTTTTCTGATTTTTTTTATTAATAGTATTTTGTTTTAGTTATAATTTTTTCTATTAGTAGTGGTGAAATAATTTTGATATATATTGCTTTTATCTCGCTTTTATCTTTTAATATTCTAGGTATTATTTAGCAAATGTGATATTATCTCTTCATTTTTAAAAATACCTTTTGTCAAATATTTGATTTATTTATAATTATTATATTTATTATATATTTATTTATAATTTTCAAATTTTCCAGCTTTGATGAAATTTTGTTGAAGGATTATTTTTTAAACTGAATCTCTCTTGTTAATGTCTTTTTATGTCTGTGAAAAGAATTCTTTAATTAATTTGCATTTTGATTTTTTTAAGTATTTTCTTGTTATTATAAGAATTTACCTCTTGATTTTATTTTGATTGTATATGTCTGTTAGTTTATGTCTTGTTAACATGTATGACTTCTTTAGATAGCTAATGTGATATTCTTAGAAGCCCCTGCTGGAGTTGGTTTTTCTTATGCAAATAATAAGAAATATTCTACTGATGATGATTCCGTTTCATACGACAATTATGTGGCATTGCAAAGCTTTTTTGAAAAATTTCCTGAATTTAAGAAAAACGATTTCTATATAACTGGTGAGAGCTATGGAGGAATATATATTCCTACACTTTCAGTAAGAGTTTTAACAGGTCCTGCCAATATAAATTTCAAAGTAAGTATTTTAGTGGTTTTATTTTGACAAAGTATTTTAGTTTGAACCTATGCAATGTGAAAAAAATTGTAGTATAATTGATGAGAATTTTGAATGTTATGTTGTTTATTTTAAATGTTTATAAGAAATATTATAGTGATAATTTTTTTTTATCACATCAAGCAAAGAGTAGTTAAAAGAAAATTCAGGATCTCATTCCAAACAAATTGTCAAATGTTATTCTAAAATTTCTGTGTTTATTTTCCTCAGATTTTTTTTTGCTTTGTTTAGATTTTTCTTTTATTAGCAGATTTTATGCCACATTTGAAATTACCAGGATGTTAACATAGATGTTGATTCCAAAAATATAGTTTTAATCTGCCTTATTGAAATTATTTAATGATGCACATTTTTAGTTGTTCTTGACATTTCAATTTTTATCTTTTGGTTATGATATTTGACAGTAAAATCTTGTATTTATTCATTTCCCCAAAACAAAACAAAACAAAAAAATCTTTAAACACAAAGAGTTTTTTTTTTGTGGGGAGGGGGTGTGAAAATGAACTTTAAGCCTTTATATTGGTATATGAAGTGGTGATTAATATGATTATGATTTTTATCTGGCATTCTAATCTCATTTTTAACATAAATATTTTTAAAAGTAAAAATTGCATTCCAATAGTTATTTAATCGGGAAACCATAGGCAAATTTGTTGCATTCCTTTCACAAACTGGAATTTGCATTTTAAAAGGTTTAAGAATTTGTTATTATAAGCAACATAGGCTATATAACCATTCTCACAACTCTGGTAAATTGCAAAAATTTTGTGAAAAAAAATTATGCCACAAAATTTTTTGCTTTTGTGACAACTGACTTCAATGAGGCAGGTTGATGCAAACAGAAAATTTATAATTAAATTGTGAGGAAATAAAAATATAAACATATGAATAGAAAAATGTAAAAAAAAAAAAATTGCAAATATTTTGCATTATTCTGTTTTTTTTTTTAAATACAAATAATAAAGTATATAAAATATGGTAATCTGCAATCTAAAAAGCTGACTTTTTCTCACAAACTTGAACAAAAAAAAGAATTTTTCATTTTTTTTTTTTACTTTTTTTAAAAAGCATGGCTTTTTTTTTAAATACAGGTTTTTTTTTTTCAGTTGATGGAATGCTCTATAAATAAATTCTTGGCATTTAATAATTTAAAAAGTTTTATATTAAACTGTTAATTAATTAGTTAAATTTTTAAAAAATTTGTACATTGAGTATATGTATATATTTCTGCTATGTGTTGTGAGCTTTTTTTTGGACCAGCAGAATGGTAATGCAAAACATATGCTGGCACAAGCAATCTTAGAGTTGACTACTATGAAGAATTTCCTTCTTTGGTCATCAACTATTAGATAATCTTTCCTACTCGCGAAAAAACCCCAAAAAAACCTGTATTATATTTAAGGTTAGAAATAATGTAACATGATTGAATCAAATTGTGTACCGGGCAAAATTTAAGACATTACTATTATTATACCTTCCTAAAATATGTCTTAGTTACCTTTGACTATTGATTTTTTTTATTTCATTTACTTTTCCACAAGCCTCTAATTATTAAAATAGTTTTTAATTTAAAATAAATTACAGCCAGAGAAAGATTGTGATAATTTCAAAGATATTTATTTAAAAAAAAAGTTTGAATAATTCACATAGTTATTTATCTTTTCCTCCCCTCTCCCATTTTTAGGGATTTGCTGTTGGAAATGGTTATTTGGATGTAAGGAATCTGACAAATTCTATAGTATTTTTTGCTTATTATCATGGACTCATTGGAAATAAGTTAGTAATTATTTCCTTTTTAAATATTGATTATTAATGTGAATTTAGCTACCTATAATTATCATTCCTGTATACAACTGTTCTTGTGTATTACTTTTATTTAGCTGAAATGAGTTGCAGAAATTTTTAAGACTAGTGCATTTTGAATATACAGTAGTTTATAATGCACACAAATATTGTATTGAAGTTTTATAAACAATGAATAATTATATATGATTTTAATTTTACTGCAATCATTTTTATATTTAAAAAATGCAGTTTATTATGAAGAAAAATATTATCTTTTCTTTCTTTGTCATTTTTAATTTATATATCTTATTATTTATATATCCTTGTATAATTATTAAAATCTCTCAAAATTTAAAATCAATGAAATTTTTTTTTTGCTACTTTTATTTTTTGCAAATAAAAGTAGAAATGAAATAAATAATTTTGTTATCACTAAAATAGCTTTTTTTTAAAAAATTTAATAGTTTTGTAATAACTTATTTTTAAAAGTTAAATATTCTTCATTGTTTAGATTTTGAATTTCAAAACTTTATTTTCATCTTTCTTTAATCTTAAATTATTGTGACACTGAAAAAGTTAGAAACATGTCTGTATTCATAATCTTTATTTGGCATTACTTTCTAAAATGTACAGATAATGAAATAAAAAGTATAATAAACATTTGTAATAGACCAAAGTTTCATACTGCATAAAACATTTTTATTATTTAGAAAATATACATTAAATAAATTTTAGAAACAAAATATGTTTACAAATTAAGGAAAGAAAATATTGTAAGAATTTGAATTTTCGTTTGTTTTTATAACCCTGCTGTCAGTTGGACATGCTATACATTGTGATAGATAGTGTTGCAAAAGGAAATTAAAATTGATTTTCAGTTGTTTAATTATGGAAATATTTTTTTATAGATTATGGGGTAGTTTATCTAAATATTGCTGTGGAGGCCTAGGTGCAATTGAAAAATGCAATTTTGCTGATAGTATTTCTGTTGAATGCCAGGATGCTGTAAGTAACGAATATTTTGTTTTAGTAAAATTAAAATATGTGATATTTCTAAAGGATAATGGGTGACGTATTTCAATAATAATGAAATAATTTTTCTTTCATATTGATTTCATAATATGCTTAATTTTCTACATTGCTACAAGGTATTTATGCTGTTCTTCTCTGATTATGATTATTTATATAAATTGTTAAAATGAATGATCGTTTTTTTATATTTTTGATAAATCTAAGGAAAATATTGATTTTCTTTGACTTTAAATTCATATTATTAATTTTTCAATAATAATGAAACGTGAGAGGAATTACAATACTTACAGGCAAAATGGAAACTGATAACAAATTTGAAAGTTTAAAGTGGTTTCCATATTTATAATCATTTATAAAATTTCATGAATTAAATTTATTAAAAAAATGAATTAAGCATTTTATTTTTATAGTATTAATGAGAAATTACTGATCATTAATCAAGACAATTGGATTGTGTTTCAAAACTTTAGTTGAATTAGAAGTATTATGGTCCAATTTCTCCACATTTAAATATTTAAATAATATTTTTTTTTATTTTACATTTGATTATTATTAAAGTATATTTTACTTACAGATTTAAAATCTATTATACAGTTTTTATATATATTTTTTTATTTAAGTGAAGCAAATATGTTACTAATATTATAATGATATACTTACTTTTAAAATTTGTAATGTCTTATTGATTTTAAAAATTAATTTTGAATTTCTAAGTAAATATAAGATGAAAAGAATGCATTTATTCAGTTTAATGGAAGGTTAAAAAAAAATGTTGAGCAAATTACAAAAATACATTTTAATACCATGTATAGCTAATAGTAACAATGAAATACTTATCATTTTACCAGATTATATATAGCTAATAAATTGAAAAGGAAAGGAAAATGCAATTTTAGAATAAGATTTTTTTAATGCACCGAGTATAATTTTTACATCTGTGAAATGTCATGCATTTTTATTCAGTATTAACAAAAGAATATATTGTTTTCCCACCAAATAAAAATACTACAAATTGCTAAATTATTTCAAAATTTTCTAAAGTTATTAGTATCCTTGTGAACTTTCATATTATATTCTTTGCAAAGCTGATATTTTAAATTAACAGAATCATACACAGAAGTGCATGCGATAGAAAGCAGTATATCAAGTATTCTATGTGATTGAAATCTTTTAGTTGGTACCACTTCACACTGCCAATGTTAAAAAGTAAAATGGCTTTGACTACTTGGCGTCATGAAGATATACTGATCTTAATTTCAACAGAATGGAATTTTTTTATGTTTTCATAAAGTTTCCATTGGATTAAAATATGTTGTGTGTGTATGTATATATATATATATATATATATATATATATATATATATATATATATAATATGTGTGTGTGTGTACTTTTCTAAATATTTGAAATGATAATACTTTGTTATTTTTACAGGTTAGTGAAGTGTCAAGTGTAGTTCAAGGATCTGGCTTGAATGTATATAACTTATATTCAGATTGTGCTCAATCCCAGGAAAGAAATTCAAGATATTTGGTTGATAAAAGAAATATTCTTCGTTATTTACCTAAACCAACTAAAGTAAGTATATACTCATTTACATGTTTAACTTTAAAAAATGTATTGAATAACTATATTTAACAGTTTTATAAAAAATAAGATAAGTTTCTTCATTTGCATTATGCATTCAATTTTCATTTGCCATTTCTAATGGATTTCTGAGAATTGTTATATATTGCTGAATAATTGCTATGGACGGATCGCAAATTGCAATGTAACATAACATTAAGTGGGAATAGAGGACCAGCAGAATATTTTTGGCATTTTGTTTGGATATTTGAATAAAGAATATCTATTTGTCTGGAAAATAAAGGTGCTGAAACATCTGGAAAAAAAAAGTGTTCATTTGATGTTGTGTATGAAGAAATTAAAAAAAGCAATGGAATATGAATGATATTGGATACTTTTGAGAAATGTGTGAGTATGCAGTAGTCTTTTGTGGAGTATGATACAACATTCCTCAAGCCATGCCTTTCTTTCCATATCATTATCCATGAGCTATTATGTCAGTTTATTCTGTTTCTCTATTAGTACATGAGTGAGGGTGTTCTTTGTTGAAGGACACTTTTGATTAGCAAATCACCACTCAAATGAAAAAGCATCCCAAATACTGTCAATGAGGTTTATCCATGCTATAAATACAATCTTGAGTACTAAGTGTTCATTGACATGATGGTAATCATTCATGGAAATAGATTTATCATTGACAATACCTCTTAGGAGGGCAGTCTTGTTACAACCATATATAGGAACTATGGTAAAATTTACCATGAATCTGGCATATAATGTTGGCTACTAAGTTTTTACAAGTTATTTTCTGGATGCTAAGCAGTGCCATTTTTGCACCTAATTCAATTGGTTTCATCTAAAGTCTGATGACAGTTTAAACCTACTCTTATTTGAGAATAGTATGCAAGGCCAGTCGTTGTTTGATCAATTGTGATACCATTTGCTGAGCTGTTGTACGTTCTTTTTTTCCTGATAGAACAATGTACCTGACTCCTGCATTTATTATATTTCTAATGTGACCTTCCTCTTAAAATATGCTATTCACTCCAGTAGCAACTGTTAAACAATGTTATGACAGTGTTTAAATTCCTAACAACATCTATATTTTTTTGCCTTTCTTTGATCTTTCCTATAGTGTCATAAAATATTTAATGATATCAAGAAGAGGTGATAAAACACTCAATCATATCTTTCCTATAAAATTTTCACTTTGACTAACAACTGTTCACATGTGTCAAATCTTTTAAACCTCTTATTACCACTATCATGTGATGAACAGGCATGGAAAAGAGAATTTGCATGTACACATCTTTTCTTACTCTATACTGCACTTATCCTAATTTTCTGCATTTTGTTTTCTTTCATTTTGTGACTGCAATAGATGATAATATCATCCATCCTTTGCAGTTGTTCATTATTGTATTTGGAGTCAAAGAATAATATGATTTACATGCAATAATTATTTTAAAATGTTCTTTTATCTTGTTTGTATACTTATAAATATAAGTGCTGTAATAGAATTTTTGTTTATTCCAAATTTTGCCACATAAGCAAAATGTGATATGTATAAAGGGGCAACTGATGAAATTTTTAAAATTTTTTCTGATAATTCAAAATAAGCAGTCATTCATTAAATGAAATAATAATTTTGGTTTTTAATACCTTGTATTTTTAAATGCTATACATATATTTCTTTTTCGTTCATTTCTTAAATTAAATAAATAAAATATGGAAATTGCAGTTTTAATTTTATTTAATGTTTCACTAAAATTTGAAATAGAATTAGAGCAATTTTGATGGGTGTTGCATTTTTTTTTTTTTTTATAAATGCCATCATGTTTTCTTTCTTTTTTCTTTTTTTTTCCTTTCCGTACACAAATTTCTTACAGAGTTAAATATATTTTTTTATTCTTGACTCATTGGTATAAAATTACCAAACTTACTTAATGATTTTATGTAGTTGAATTTTATCTTGTTTGTATTTTCTTTGTATTCCTTTTTCACAATTTCTACAGAATTTTCAAATGATTGTAATCATTTGTCTGATTTTGATAATTGTTGTTTTGCCAGGCAATCACTACCTCATTCTAAAATATATTTTTTCTTTATATTCGTGATAGTGACAAATTATAATTTCATTACACTAATTTGCAGCCTGATAGTGCTGGAGTTATTACTTTTACATAAGATTTTTTTTTTAAATTGCTCACGATTCAGTTTCAGATTGTGTTATCATTTATTGGAAAATATAATAAGGTAACAATTTAAAAGCTTCATTATGCTTCATGTGGTTTCTTAATTTTAAATAATTTTTGCATCGTTATTGACTTTTAGGGATTTAGATATTCTGATGATCCACCTTGTATTGATTCTTCTAATGTAAAGAAATGGATAAACCAGCCATCTGTTCGTCAAGCACTCCATATACCTACTCATGTCCAGGATTGGGATATATGCAGGTTTGATTTATTTCTAGGACTTTGTTTAATGCTTCCTTTGATTTATTTCTAGGATTTTTATTGCTTCCTTTGATTTATATCTGGGATTTTGTTTTATTTGCAATATTTTTTATTGCAAATTTGTTTTTATTGTTAAATTTGCAATTTTAAGTTAATATTTGTGTATTTATTACTAGCTTCTTTTGACCAAATAGTTTACCAGATTATTGCATCTGAAAATGTCAATAAAATATTTTGTGCTTAACTTGTTCTTAATACACTCATCAACACATTTTGACCTCTTATTTTTAATTTACAAAACTAATAGTCTTACAAGTTTTATTTCTGAAACTTTATATTTGTTCTATTATTGTACTTTGTACCTGCCAATTTTCCCATAAAATTTGAACTTTAACATAAAAGGATTGAATAAATGAGGAAACTTCAACTAAGCCAATATTGTGATTGTTGTATCTAAATATGTAAAGATAATAAGTGAAATGATTCAGCGTCACTGTTTTTTTATTATTATTTTGCTCATAATACTGAATATGTTTCATGGTTTATAAAAAAAAATTATGTATAGACTCATTAAAATATTGTATTGCATTTTAATAAGAAAGCAAAACTTCAAGCTTAAATAGAATGATGATATATTTTTATACATCCATTTATATTGTGGAAAAACTAGTTGTATTAAAAATTTGTAATAACACATTTCCAAAAAAATGCACTTTTCACAGGGTGCATAGCGTAATAAAAAGGGCTTAATTTCTCGATGAGTGCATATAAAACTTTTTTAAATTTGTTTCCTGAATCATTGAATACGCTGAATCAAAATTGCTGCTTTAAAACTTTGTTTACTATTTGTATTGAAAAAAGAAAGCTAACAAAAGAGAGAATTTGGAGAAGGAATCCAGATTAAAATAGATCTGGTGGGGGGGGGGCAAAATATATTAAGATAACTTTAATTATCTTTTCCTTGTTTCTTCTTTTTAAAAAAATGTATATTATTCATTGAGTCTCAAAACATATTTGAATTTTTATTTACAATTTTTAATGTTATGGTGAAGTTTCATTTTAGTTAAGCCTGATAAATGTATATTTAAGTTTTTATGTAATGTTAAAGAAGAATATGTAGATTTTTTGATCAGTGGAAGATAATAAAGCAGAAAAAATTGGGTACAAAAAAGACATCTAGTGAATATGGGAGAATTTACTCCTCTTTAGTACATTACATATTCAATCATTGTTCTCATTAAAATGATGTTTGGGAGCAATCCCTTGAATGACCTATTGAAGGAATTTTACTTTATTTATTTTGAACAGTAATTTACTGTGGTGTGTAATTTTGTAAGTCGATTCTGTAAAATCCAGTATGATGAATTTTTTACCTAAAGCTGTAAGATCTTAATTATCAAGATTTCTTTTCAGTGTTCCCCCCCCCCTTATGTTCCCATCCATTTTGAAAATTATTCTTTGTTAGACTAATCTCACAAAATGTTAGCTTTTTTTCTTTTTTTAAGAAAAAGATTTGTTGGATCTTTAATATTTTGGATATATTCTGTATATTTAAAATTTTGGAAGAAATTTTAAAGAAATTTTTTTTAAGCTTTTATTCTTTAAGATTCAAATTCTATAATGTTTTTTTTTAACGATTTTTGCTTTTTATTTTAGTATCTCTGAAAGAATCTTTTGTTTCTCTCTGAAATTTCTCTAGTTAAAGTGTACTGGCTTGTGCTACTTGGAAAAATGAGGCTTTGCCAGTGATCCTTTAAACATGAAATTTTTCTATACATATAAAGGTTTGTCCTGATCGACAAAGCAATGCACAACTTATGCCATTAGAGTTAGGAACTTGAAATTTGACAAGGAGTTGCTTCTTTGGTATTAGAGACTTAGAAAGTATATTTTTCAAAATTTTAATTAGAAGTTTAATTAAAAAATAAGAACAAAATTTTTAACTTTCTTCTGCCATAACATCTAACATATCATCACATACAATTTACACCATTTTATAAATCTAACCATAATGCAGCTTTTCAATTTTGTTTCAATAAATACATTTTTCCCTTTAAATTTAGCAATTTTTGAAAAAATTACTTTTTGACATAATTTGTAACAAGTGATTTTTGTTGTAATGAAATTCAAACAATATTACGTCATTGAATTGTTGAGTCGTGTGATTTTAACTCTGTTACTGTTGTGATATAAAAAAATGTTTTCTTTAATTTAAAAAAAGGTTTGAAAACTTTAAAGTAGTTCATTGAATAGGATTTTTCATAAGATGAGTGTTGTTTAGTTTTAAGACAATGTTATAGGCTATCTCACGCTTGTTTCAGAAGATACTTCTTAAAAAAAAGCATCAATTGACATTTTTTTTTTCTTCTACCTACAGAGTGGCATCTTTTTTAACATAGTGAATTTATTTGTTATTTATAAAAAATAGGAATTGTTAAAGCATTTTCGTTTTTTCATAATATCTATAATCATGTTTTCCTGTGATTTAAAAAAAAAAATTAAAATAAGAAAATTTTATTTATTTTTGCATGTAGTTAAAAAAATGAATTTTTTAAAATAAAAATTGGCTTTTTAATCTACATACATTTTTGAAATGTTAAATGTTTGAAAAAGCCTATTATTAAATTTCAGAAGTAAGAAGCAATAAGATTATTTTACAATCTCACCATTTCTACATGCTGCTATTCTTTTCTGTTATAAAAATTTGATTTAAAAAACTTGATTAGCACATAACATTATCATCAATTTCATGCATTTTGATAACCATTTTGGAATGCATTAGTTATTGGTTTTATAAAGCTGTAAATATAATTTTCTAGATTGCTAACTATGGTGAGTTCATGGAGTTAGTGCTCAAGGAATTTACACTTATCATCCCAACCATGTTGAATTTTATTTGTTATTATATTTAGAAAAATCTAATACAAAAATTTTTGGTCATTCTATGTTTTTACATCAATGCCGATATTTCCAGATATTATGTATTCATCCAAATTTACTGATAATTTATTAATTTTAAGAAATATTGAAAAAGATCAGATTTTTATTGCTAATCTTATAAAAGTTGATTTAATTATTTTTTTTGGTTCTGATAAACTTAATTTGCTTTGCAATAGAAGATAATGTGCAAATGCAGAAATGAATATAAGAATTTAAAAAATATTCATTTAAGATTCTTTTTTTCCTTAATTTTTCAATAAAATTATGCATTATTTTAGAACAGAAAACATCCTGTGCTTAGAAAATTCACATGTTTAAGTATGCATGTAATATATATAATATATAGTTAAATCTTGAATTTTTTTGGGCTAAAATGCTTAAACATACTTAATTGCAGCCATTTCTCACTATGCATTCTGTTGTCTTGACAATAGAAATAATTTAAATTTAATGCAGTATTGAAAATAATTGTCGTAAAAGGGACGCAAATATTTGTTAATTTCAAAAAAGAAATTTACAGGAATGATTCATAAAGAAGTATACAGATTCATTGTGCTATAAATCAGAACAATGCTAGATATTATAAAATACCTATTACAAAATTGTATGAGATTATTTTTTTTTAGATACAGTCACAGATGTTCTATGAATGATCCCTTAATGACACAACATACATTGAGCTGTTAACCCATTTCCACCCAAATGTGTGTTATCTGAATTAAATCCATTGACAGTGGATGTTTCATCTCTGCTAAATCAACAGGAAAGAGAGTGACGGATGTCTTGTCCTTTGTGTACCCTTTAGAAAGAAATCGCAAGGTGCTAAGACAGGACTTTTGGATGGCCACTGGACAAGTGGCATGTTGTAGTCCTCAATATCCAATCTATTGGTGAGGGAGTTGTTCGTCAAAGTAATCTCATCTGTAGGCTGGCCAGTAGGATATTGCACAATCTATTGGAGAATGAAATTCTCAATGTCATCCAGCAACTGAGGTATCAACTAAAGCATTAACATATTTTAAAAAATGGCTACCATTACAGCTTGCTTGTGAAAGACACAAAAAGCTTTCTCTGCTGTGAGACGCCACCATTTCAACTGATAGTAACGACACACACACTATTGTATATTTTACTTTCATCTCGGGCTAGACACAAACTTTAAGAGTATATCTATATTTTTTCTGGTACTAGTTAATGTTTTGTAGCACCTGGAAAGTATATACTTCTTTATGAATCACTCTGTATAACTTAATCGGAATCATAAAAAAGATTCTTTTTAAAACTGCCAGATACTGTAAAAATGATTTTTGTAATATATTTTCAAAGTTATTAAACAAAAAATGTCAATTTCAGTTAATTTTTAATTAAAATGTCTTTAAAAAAAAGCTGAATTGCACCTTTTCTCATTCTAAAGTAGTATATTGCCAAATTCCATACTCTATTTCCACTTATCTGTCTGTAGAATGCTAGCAATATACAAACATACACATATTCTCTTTTATTATGATTTGAGATAATTTGTTTGCTAAAACTGAATAAATTGATTTATTTGTGAGTGAAATTTTCAATTTACGCAATTTGTAATAGTAATATTAATTAATCCCTCCTTATTCTGAACTTTTAAACTATTCTGTAAAATACAGTTTCTTAGGTTCATGCAAATCTGTAGGAATTGTTTTAAATATTCTACAACAATTTATATTTTTTGTATCATTGAAAGCTTTAATAAATATTAATTTATATATATATATATATATATATTTGTAGTCTTGATGTTGAAATTGGCTATAAGCGACTCTATGACACAATGAGACCTCAAGTATTGCAGCTGATTGGATCTGGAAAGCTCCGAGGTCTTATTTACAATGGTGATGTTGATATGGCTTGCAATTTCTTAGGTGATGAGTGGTTTGCTAATGATCTTGGTCTGCAGGTAAAAAATGCATAAGTCATGAAATGCTCTTCCCCTTTTCTGAATTCATATTAATTTGCATTATGTATAATAATAAAATTTTCATATTTAAAAAAAATTTAAATTGTGGATATTTATGGGAATAGAATTTTTTATAATGAAATTGTCACCATAAAATTGTACATGAAACAAAATATATGATAATTTATATACGCAACTATCAATTCAGAAATAAACAATATGAAAATTATTTATATAAAATTTTCTGAATCTATATAATAAAATATACATTGTATTTAGAGAGCGCTAATGCTGCTACAACTAAAACACAAATGTGCTTAACCAAAATAGAATTAAAATAAGTTTACATTCAAAATTCAAAAAGAAAGATAAAAGGAATCCGGCCCGAAGACTTTTTCAAGGGTCACCCTCAGGCAAGGATTCAAACCAGGGATTTTTTCCTTGAAGGGTCTGACTCTCATCCAACCAACTGACACCTCGTGACCCGAAAATCCCAGAAAATTGAGGTTTTGGAGACAAAATTATTAGTATCACAAGAATAAAATAATTTTCAAAAAACAATCCATATAAAAACACAGCAAATCACGCCACAAAATACCATGAAAAAGGAGCCAAAATCATTTAAACCAGAAAACAAAGTATTTACTAATTGAAAATATAATTTCAAAAGACAATGTGAAGTATAAACTTGTTAGTGCAAATGCACTTCATTAAATTGAACTAAATTTAATTTTCCACGTTTACAGCTATATATGCTTACTATGTTTTGTCATAATATAACGTCATCAAAGTTGAAGCGCCATCTGTTGAGTCATAACTCAAAGCCAACAAACCGGAGGAAGTCAGAAATTAGATAGTCCTTCTCTTATCAAAACCTCTATATTGCAAAAGTTTTTGAGGAATTCGTTAATAGTTAAGTTTTTAATAAGATTGTTTGTTGCTAAAATATACGAACTTTTATTATTGCATATTTTTTTAATCCTGTTAAATTGTGAAAAAATCAAATTTTTGAAAATTTTAGAGTGTAAATTAGAATGGTAGTTACTAAGTTTTATTATTTTAAAGTTAAAATCATCCCTTTTATCAAAAATATCTATTAAAGTTTTTCCATTATTAATTTCAATATTTAAATCTAAATAATTAGCTCTAAGTTGATTTTTGTTTGTTTGAGTCAAAATTAAATCCTTTGGGTAACAATTAATAACATTACTAGGATTATCCAAATTTAACAAAATTAAGTCATCAATGTATCTCCAGTCTATTATTAAGTTGTGTTTAATTATTTCTTTTTCATAATAATGTAGGAAAATATTAGCTAATACACTTGAAAAGGCTGTTCCCATTGGAATCCCCTTTATTTGTTTATAGAAATTAATTCCATTAAAAACATAGTTTTCTGTAATATTAAATTTACACAACTCTAGCCAATTACTTTTTGTAATAATATCTCTATTTAAATATTCGTCATATATAATAGTACAGACCTCTATTAACTTTTCATGAGGTAGATTAGTGTACAAATTTTCAAAATCATAAGTATTAAGCTTATAAATATTGTTATTTTTTAGAAATTCCAAAATATCTTTATTACTACTGATAATAAAACTATCTTCATCTTTAATTTTGTCTAAGACAATTTTTAAGTATTTAAAGAAATGTTTTCCAGTATAGTAATTGTAACTACCGGTGCTACAAGTTACTAATCTAAATTTTATTGGTTTTTTATGAAATTTTATTGTTGGGAATAGGTAAGGTTAGTTTAAAGAGCAAGTCTTAATTTTAGTTCTTTTAGCAAAAGCCAGCATCCTTTTATCCAAATCCTTTTTCCCGGTGCTATTTAATTTGTAAGTTGAATTGGAGTTATATTCATTAATTAGAAGTTCTTTATAATAATATTTACAAATTAAACCGAAATTGTTTGCCGATTTATCTATTACTGTTACAACAAATCTGTTTTTTAAATTTATTTCTTTTTTCAATGCTTTGTTGAAATAAATTCCTCGTTCTTTAGTTCTAATGTTATCTGCATTAAATTTTGTTTTAATTTCTTTCAAAATCCTTACTTTCCATTCTCTGAAACCCTCTGGAGGCCAATGGTATTTTCTAGATAATTTGGAAATAAAAATATTCAAATCTTGTCCGATAGAAATTAAGATTTTTTTAATGTTTACTCTTTCTCTCAATTTAAATTTTGTTCCCCCTCTCCATCAAATTTCTTAAAGAGCTAGATTCTATAATTTTCAAATTTCCTGTTATAATATGTCCTTTGTCAGCATCTATATAATCTTTATAAATGTCTTTGCTGCAATTACAATCTGTCATATCTATCTTATTTAAATTTTTACTATTAGTTACAGATTCTTTTTCTTAAAGTTGCTGAATAACTAAATGCTATTGAAGCTAGTGCATTATCCTTTAAGGGAAAAAATTCTTTACTGTTGTGCACAATTTTTGGTAACCCAAGGTTTTCGAAGCAAATATCCAAAAATCTCTCCACACAGTACTCTTTATTTAAATTACATTTATTTTTAAATAGTAAATTGTTTTTTCCTATATTAAGCTTGAATTTGATTAGATCCAGAATTATGAATTTAATGAATGAATTTTTAAACTCTAAATCTTCAAATTTGTTATTAATGAACCATCTAATTTTATTTTTCCTAAAGCCGAATAGATATTTCTTAATTTTAAAAATGTTTTCATTATTATGTTCCAAATTACACAAATTTTAAAATTCCTCAGGTACTATATCAAAATTGCCTCCTCTACCTTTTCCTCTCTTGAATCTTTTACTTTTGTTTTCCGTATCTAGAAAATCCTCAGAGATGTTAAGTTTATTATAAATACAAATGTTATCCAAATCCCTGTAACCCTCTCCATTTAACTTGCTGTTAAGTCCATAAGGAAACAAAGTTTTTAAATTACATGTATAAATATTTTCCAAGTCTAATATTAATGTTATCAAAATTATGACATTGGAAGTGTAATAGCTCATAATCAAAAGACTCATTTTTACTAAAGTTTTTAATAGCAGATCTGTGGCCATTTATTCATTTATTTAATTCAGTGCTAGTTTGACCTATGTAATTCAAATTACATTCTGTACAATTTAATAAATAAATAAGATTTTTGTTTTTACAGAACAAATCCAAATTTGAAAAATCGTTTTTAATTTGTTCCTTATTTGTTCCTTATTTAGTTTTTTTAAAATAAAGACAAATGTCTGTATTTTAAAAAACTAAAACATTTGATTTCCAAAAGTTTAAAAAAAAATCCTTTATAATTTTTTTTGGAATCTTTTTTTTTTTTTTTAATTTTTTACACAGGTTACTGAAGAGTATGGACTGTGGAAATTTAATAATCAAGTTGCTGGATTTTTTAAAAGTTATGGTCCATTAACTTTCTTGACAGTGAAGGTACGTAATGAATCGGCAAAAATTATTTTTTTATTCATCTTAATTATTTTTACTATTTGATGCAATTACTTTATATTGTTGCATATTACATTATTATTAAGTATATCCAAATAATGAATTATCAAATTACTGATATATGATGCTCCTTCCCCTGCTCCACATAAGATATCTGGCATGGGAAACTATTAATTTGAAAATCGAAGTCTCTAACTTTAAAAATATTTTTAGTTTACAGTTATAAGACTGTGATCTTTTGTTCTGCAGTAAAAAAGAAAGCAACAATGTTTCTTTTATTGGTCATTATGTTCTTATGGTTTTTGCAAATGCATTTTGTGGCTCTAAGGACTGTATTGTGTGAGAAATTGTTAGTTTTGTTTCATAGCATATCTGTATGATATAATGTAACTTTCTGTTCTCTTTTATTATATTTATTACAAATTAGGGTTCTGGACATATGGTGCCTCAAGATAAGCCTGGTCCAGCTTTTAAAATGATTGATAGTTTCTTGAGTAATTCACCATATAATTAAGCAAGTTGAAACTATAATAGAAAGGTAAGTATTTCTCAAAATTTCATTTTATCAAAATTAAACTCTATTTTATGGTATAAACACAGCAATCTTAAGAATACTTTATTATTACTTTTAATGTAAAACTCAGTGCATTTTTAATCGATTTCTAATTTACAAAAATAATTTCTTTAAAAAAAAACTAATTGTTGTATATAATCCCATTTTAGTTGAAGAGATTTTGAGGAAATTTGATTATAATCCACTTGATTTGTCTACTTAGTGTTTCCACATTCACATCCATGTGCAAGTATCTAATATTTACAGTGTTTCAGTTTTTTTTTTAATTAGATACAAAAATAGAAGTAAATTATATATTACTGAGTCTTGGAGTGGGATAAATTTTGCCAAGCATAAATGATGTTCTCTCTCTTCTTTTTGACAGATCCTATTATACTAATATTCTTTTTAAATTGGTGTTCCTTTTTCTTGTGACTAGATTTCACAAATATTAGATTTTACTGCATGAGATTGAAATGCTTGATAGGACAGTTGGAATAATCTATATTAATAAATAACTTAACTGGGTAATATTTAGCATAGACTACATTTTCATCATACTAACTTTTATCTGAATGTATTTCTTTTAAACTCCATCTCTTCTAGAGATTCTAAAAAGTGCTGTATGTAACGTTCTGTTAATAAACTCTAGAAGGAAAGTGAATTTTTACATTTTTGGAAGTTTGTCCCCAACTTTTGTTGATAGTAATCACAAAAGCCAGGCAAAGTAGAAATGCTTTTTAAAAAATGCAGAGGACTACTAAGTTCCAATAGATAGCTTTTTTTGGGGGGGGGGAATCTTAGACCCTGCGTACTCATCTTTTAAAGCATTTGATACCAACTCTAGTGACTTTGAATTTCTTTTTTCACAATTAAATTCCATGGATTAATCCATCATTTAAGATGTTTAATCAGAATTTCTTTAAACAGACTTTTAATCTGAAGAATTATTTTCTATTTATTTATGTCAACTTAATGTAAGTATTTCTTGGCAGTACTTTTCAATTGGCTTTGATGAAAGAAAGTAAACATTTCAACTATAGGATTAGCATAAAAATTCTAATAAACCTTAATGATTTGCTCAACATATTAATTGCAAATTTTTGGGATTTTTTTATATTGATGTAGCTAAGGTCTAAAATATCTAATAATGTCTAATTCATTGATTAAAGATCACTCAGACGAGTCAGAACAGCTCAAGAAAAAACATATGGCTTTTTTTTAAATGTTAAATATATTTATGCTTCCAGTTGTGGTGAAAATTCTTTCAGTTTGAATATTATGCTGGTACTTCTTTTAGATCTTCATTCATATTTTTAAAAAAATTGTATTTAATCAGAACTTACGTTTATTGTCAAACATTATTGATTTGCAGCCAGCAGGTTTGATTTCCACTGGTCATGCAAAGTGTGCATGCTTGAAGGTGGTTAAGTTGATTGTCAAAACTCATTTGAAGGCATAACAATCAATGAGATGTGTGCAAATCATAATGTATAAATTGAGTAGTTGAAATATGTAACATATAAATCAAAAGTTTTATTAATATTCATTGTTTATGTCTGTAGTTTTTGTTAATATCTGTTGCACTTCTGTATTATGTACAAATGCACTTCTGTCATCTTTTTCAAAAAATGAAATCTGTAAAGGGCATTTACTTTATATGCAGAATTGCATTGATAAATTAATTAAACTTTGAATATTTATTAAATTCTCTTTTCCTATCTTTACATTTTAAAAACTGATATTAAAAAGATTGTAATTTTTAAATGTGCACAAAAAAATATTGAAAATTTATACACTGGTGTGCAAAACTTAAGCAATAGGTATGTTTTTTGCCATAACTTCACGAGAAATCATCTGAGAGATATGAAATTCAGAAATGAGATACAGCATTTTGTTCTGAAAGAATGACGAAAGCACAGTTGCGCAGAAATGAATACAATGCATACAGTATGGAATCAAACAGAAAAAGGCTTTATTGAACTCATAGTATCGTTACACATGATTGTCTGTCCAAGAGGAAGAACAGCAAGCAGATGTTCCTTAGTATGGGATATGCCCTCCCCTTACTGCAATGGTTGCTTCGCACCGTCTCCCCATACTCAGCACCAGATTGTCCAACAGTTCTTGAGGTAAGAGTGCCCATTTCTCAATCAGCATCTGTTTAAGTTGTTGGGTGTTCCCAGGAGGATGTAATCGTGCCTCAAGGCGTCTCCCCAAAGTATCCCACACATGTTCTATCGGATTTAAATCAGGGGAGCACGCCGGCCAATCCATTCGAGTGATATCTTCACTTTCCAGGAGCTCCTCAACAGCATGAGTCTTGTGTGACCGTGCATTGTCATCCATAAAAACGAAGTCTGATCCAATGGCACCTCGGAACAGACGCACATGGGGAAGGATCAAATCCTGACAATAGCGATCTCCAGTTACAGAACCTCTGTCGAAAACGTGGAGTTCAGTCCGCCCCTTCATCATAATACCTCCCCAGACGACAACTCCAGGACCACTGAAGCGGTCTCTTTCCGTGATGTTACTGGGATGAAACCGTGTCCCGACCTCTCTCCAAATCAACTGGCGTTGGGAATCGCTTGTGGCACTAAAACGACTCTCATCTGTAAAGAGGACACGACTCCATTGATGAGATGTCCAGTTTTTGTGCTCCCTGCACCACTCTAAACGGTGCCGCCGGTGGGAAACTGTCAAAGGGATGCAGCGTTCAGGACGGCGGGCGAATAGGCCACCTTTGTGAAGGCGTCTGGACACAGTAAAACGCGACACTTGTCGCCCCGTTGCTGCTTACAGTTGCTGAGAAATGGCGCTTGCTGACTGGTTTCGAGTTCTTTTCGCCTGCAGGAGGATATGTCGGTCATCCAATGCAGTTGTTTTCCTGGGGCGGCCACCACCAACCTTTCTCACAGCTGGACCTGTGGTTTGGAAGGCTTTCCAAGCGTGCGAAACGACACTTTTGTTGATTCCGAACTCTTCAGCTACACTGGTCACACTACGCCCCTTATCCAGCTTTCCGATCCTTCTTACACGTGTGAAATCGTCCAGGTGATTTCTGCTAGCCATATTTCACGAATTAACTCACGTGCACTTGCAGCGAATGTCTTTAATTGCGTCTCCGTCCTTCCTTTTATTGTAGTGTTGAACTGCGTGCGCCTTCCGCACGTGTTTTCCGTACGCTACGTTTTGTTCCTGATATTTGCATACGCATAACATTTCTCTTAAATTACGTGTTCATTGTACTGATCGCAAGAACTCCTTCTCTGCAATTTCATGGCTATCTGCTTAAAATTTGCATTGTTTCTTAAGTTTTGCACAGCAGTGTATAATGAGAAGAGACTGGAATTGAATGACGCTCTTTTGGTTTCAGTTCTAAGACTGGACCGAGAGAGTATGCTAACTCAATTTTTTTTTCGTAAATGGTATTGTAAAAAAAATCAGATCCATGATTTTGATTAATCTCTCCATTTTAATTCTCTCTTTTAAAAAACTGTCTGAGTGCATAGCTTAAAATTTTAAGAAGTTAGAATAGTAAGGTTTGAATGCAGTTTTTTAAAACTTTTTTTTAAAATCAAATTTTTGGACAAAATCCATAATGGGAAGTTTATTTATGTATATGTAAACATGATGGCACAAAAAATGCAACAAGCTACATAAATGAAATATAGTGTGCGATTTTATCACCATATTCTATACATCTGAATAATGAAACATACTGTATTATGTAAATATATGAAAAAGGTGAACACTAATGTTAATTAATTTATAATTTTAACCAAAATAGTTTATTTCTTCATAATTGCTCTCCCTTATGTGAATAAAATTGTAATCAGATACCTGAACCAACCCACCTGCATTAGAAAGAAAAACATAAAATATATTTAGATTAAAAAAAAACCCTAGCATTTGTTTAACAACAAAGGAATTCTCAAAATAACTTCTTATCTAGTTTCTTGTGTAACTATAAAATTAAACATGCTACAATATCTTGTAGGAAGTTATATATTGTCACTGACAACTAGTACATTAAAAAATATTTTTAAAATCCAGTAATTTGTACTACTTTATGTAACTACTGTAAACTAAGTCAATGTCAAAAAACAAGATTTTGGTAAGATATATGATATAATAAACAGAGAAAACACAACTTGTGAAGATTCAGGGATGGGGGTATGTATCCTGGTAAAAATAAAAACTCATTTTAATTATAAGCTGCTTCATTATTATTACTTCATGGAATTATTTATCTCAGCAATTCATCTTACTTTTTGATATTGGTGACAGGAAGAAGCATAAATTAATGAATTTCACTCAAGCTGAATTTTATTCAACTTTTTGCACGATGAATGATATACATCATCCACTATATGATGATTTCATATAGTGTAACATCATGATTGAAGCAATAATATATATATATTTAATGTAATGTACTTCTGTATTCATATATTTTTACTATTATAAAAATACTGAAGTAATGTTCATCAATTTACATGATTAAAGTATTTTTTGATTGTAAATATTTATTTTAGGAAAATCTCATTTGCATAAGAGGAAAATGGTTGATTTAGAGAGATTATGACTACTTCGCAAAACAGCAAAGGAACATTGAACTTCAGGAACTTTAGTTAATGCTTTTATATTATTTGTTGCCTGTTATGTTCAATTTAACTTTTCTTATTTATATTCTACTTAATTTATATTAATAGTTAATTACTTCATTTATATGAATAATTAATCATTCAATACTTCTAACAGTATTAAATCACATCCAGATAGAATTTAATTAATTATAATATATTTAAATCTTACATGTTGATAAATTGTCAGTTTTCAATAAATTGAAATAATAATTTTAATTAAAAATTGTGTTGCATGTGCATTTCAATTCTTAATCACTAAAAATATTAAAAACCATTAGAAACAAGAATTAATTATTTGAACTCTGATTTTCTCCCTGTGATTTTACTAAGTTGTGTAATTCTATTTTTGTTTTTATTATTGTATCTAACTGTTATTAGTTATCTTTGTTGCTTATGTTTTGAATAAATAGTTTTGAAAAATATATGATGTTCTCTTTTAAAATTATTTTATCATTTTAATGCACATTAATATACATTTAAAACTTTTGTGAAAAAGAAAGTGGGAAATTATTTTTTTCTTATAATCAAAGCAATTTAATGAAATGAAAATAAATATTAGTCTATTCTTTGTTATTTCAAATAATATTAATTTGTAGGCAAGAAGATATAAGATATTTACTTAACTTAGCTAAATGTTTACTCATAATAAAATATTATTTATTTACTAATTCAGAACATCTGTTTTTCAATTTCCTTCCCCTGTTTCGAATTAACACTAAGGGGGAAAAAAAAAGCCATTTTGAATGCAAACCACTTTTCAAACCTTTATATTTTCTTTGCTCATTCTACAAATTTTTATCCGTTAATTGATTTTTTCTAATTATTCGTTAAAAATGTATCAAACATAAATTATTTGTTTTTGTTTATTATCAACACTGTGTATATTTAAAAAGATGGGACTGCAGTAATTTTGATCACACATATTTTTCAAGATTATGATACATTATTTATTTTTTGTTTCAGTCACATTTGAATATGATTTGATTAGAAGTGATATAAATAAATAGAGATGATGAGAAAAAGTACCCTATTCACTTGCAGTTTTTTGTTTAAAATAATTTTTTATTTTAACGACTCATTATTAGTCTTGTCGGCATGCATGCACTAATATCATTTCTTAACTGTATAATAAAATACTATGAGGCAAAATGTTATATTTAATATATTTCTTTAGCAGTGAAATAAGATAAATATTTTTATAAATCAAAGTACCCATCTGCTTAAAATAGCAACAAATTAAGTAATTATGGTTAATCTTTATACTAAAAATCAAAACTCAAATTCTGCTGCCAGTTAGCACAAAAAGTGGTGAAAAGAACAACACTCTTTTTATATAAATTGGACACGTTTATTTCTAAAGATGATTTTGGAAACAATCTGTGTGTTGTGCCACTTGGGATCAAATCTTTATACCTGATATTATGACTTGTAACTGATATTTAAAAATCGTGCAATATTTATTGTATGATAATATTGTATGATATTGTAATTAATCTATAGGAATTGAAGGATTTCAGACACAGAAATTTATTCTAGTCATAAGGATATAAAATATTTTTGATAAAAATGTTTGCTTTGTTGCAAAGCTGATCAAAACACAATAAATGGACAGCTATTCCAATGGAAGATATTTAGTTCATTTATATTTTATTGGTTGCAGAAACTGGATAAACATCGGGGTTAATTTCTAAGATAGCAACTTCTATTCAATCAAAAAATTTGTTAAATACCTTTGTATATTTAGGGGAAAATGCAAATCTATTGATAAAATTGATGGAAAATATACAAGATAAAACTTAGTAGAGCCATTTCATAGTATTAAAAGGAATATTAGAACCAAGTTTTTTTTTATGTCAGAGCTTAGCCAAAACTTTATAAAGTAAAGAGTATAACTGGAAAATGTACAAACTACCCAAATAATTAAAATTAAAAAAAAGGAAAAATTCTTATGCAATATAACAACAATCTTATTATCACAACAAAGAAGAAAAGAGAATGGAAATGCAAGATATAATAATTATATTCTAAAAAACATGTCTTCTTCCCCCACCTCACCCCAAAAAAATGAAAAAATATGGTTTCAGATCTCTTAAAAAGAACAGTCAAATCTTTCTTGACAAATGCTGTCTTTCTAGTATTAATGTATGATGTGACTTATTGAAAGATAATTAGATAAATATAGTTAAGCAAAAGGAAAACATCCTGTTGTTGTTGTTTATAATGGCACTTGCTATGAACAAGCTCGCTGACGAAGTCAGCGATTTTAAATCAAAGGAGCGTCTCTTGTTTTAGTAGCGCCAACTAGGGCCAAGGGTACGTCTTAGCTACTCGCGCATCACATTCGCTTGCACAACCCCTTTTTACAGGGGGGCACATTCACACATCTCACAGATAGAACAGCTGAAAAACAACCATGCCCGAACTGGGACTCGAACCCAGGACGCCCAGGTCACGGGGAAGATGCGCTACCCCTATGCCAGGATGCCGGTGGAAAACATCCTACGATAATGAATCAAACTATAACTGAACAGTTTATTAACATAACACACTATATAATAAACAATTAAAGTCATATAATAATTGTATGTTTTTTTATATTTTCATTTTAAACATGGTTATATAAAAATAACAAGATTTTACATTTTCTATTTATTTTAACCAAGCCTTCTCAGAACAGAAGGGTAAAGTACCTGAAGAGGGATTGACCTATATTTTTACGATTATTTTCTCATTACAGTAGCTGCCTAGAAATCAGATTTTCACAACAATGCTATCAGACAATTAGAAGATACCCTTCCATTCACAATTTTAAAAAATCCAGCATACCAGTACATGCCTTGAGGCATGATTTATATTAAAATTCTATATAGAAACATTTTCTATTAAATCAGCTTCTCAAAGTTCATGACTAATCAAAAAAGAAAAAAATTATAAAATCTGAAAAATTACAAATTAAGGAAATTTGAGAATGTTTATTTGGCGATATAATTCAAAAATGTATCTCATCAAAAATTCTAAAAATAAATATAGAAAAACAATATTTTAAAAGATTTACTTTCTCAACATAAAATATTGATTGCAGAACAATATTTTAATACTATCCTTATATATTGAGTTTTGCCTGTTGAAGAAATGAAGGTAGAAAGATATATTAACTTTCTGATGAATATGTGAGGAAACGTCTTATAATTAAGCTGCAAATGGACTTGGAAGATGGAGAAATGTTGTAAATATACATTTAAAAAAATGAGATCTATTAGAAGAAAATACTGAATCAAATATTAAATAAAAACAAATTAGTATATTTGTAAAAAGAGATGCAAAATACAATAATCTCTGATTAATGAATGAAAAAAAAAATTCCTCTAAAATAGAAGGTTTTAAATCTGGCTGTAGTTGCATCAAAAAATAAACATTTCCTTTTGTTCACCATTAATAAATTTTTCAAATTAACTAAAAATTTCATTTTTTTATTATTATTATAAGTGATTAATACTTTAGAGTATATTGTTTAATACTTATATATTGTTTTGGAGTTTCATATAATTTTATGAACAAAAAATAAGAGATAAAGAAATTATACAAATTTAAGTAATTGTATAAGAAATTACTTAATATAAAGTGATAAAAATTAAAAAAATATTAAAGGCAGAAATTACATAAAATTATTATTATGATAAATAACATCAATCACTCTTGGAGTTTATCGTACTAACTGTGATTAGTCATCAGTCAACATCATACTGGAGAGATGAAGACTTTTTCTCTGTGCATAATAATTTCAAAGTTATAGTACTGCAATACCTCAGCAAGTTATTCTAAACTAAGGGATTGTTTACTTTGTTCCACTGAACAACTGAAAATTCATTTAATCAAAAAATAAAAACATTATCAATTAGCATCAGTACCATTAGCACCAGCTTTCTATGGTTAAACCAAAAAAATTAATTCATCAATTTCAAGGATTAATACAAGTGGATTCTTCCCCAAACATAAAATAACTATAAATATATTTGTAAAAGGAGTTTTTCCAGTACATCAATAATATTACTCATATATATAATAGTGGATTACAGTAATTTGGGGTCTTAGGTAGTGTATTTTAAGGGGTTACTTTATTAATTAATTGGCAAATTTCATTTGATGTTCCAACATATTTTTAATTTAATATGATATAAATAAACAAATGATAATGTAAATAAATCTTTATAAAATTTACTCATTATTTTGTATACAGTCAATAAATTTCATTTTTTTCAATATTAATTTCTATCTGTTTTTTTTTAATTTCATAATTTGTTATAATTTTGTATAGTATTTTTATTATATCAAAATACTTTACAAATATGAACTTAAGGTTATGTTCATAATTATAATAAGAACTTAATAATGTGTAAGTTAAATTTAATAATATGTAAGTAATATGGTTAAAATAAGAACTTTCAAGATAGAAGAATATTATTCCACCACATAACCCCACTTTCTTTTGTAGGTGTCCCAAATAACTAATTACATCCTCGATTTTCATGAAAAAACATATATTCATTCATGTGCATGTGATCTCATTCTACCATACAGCAGAGAAAAGAAAATTTTTTATGTTCAGCATCATCCACAAGTGATTGTTTGTTCCCATCAGCAAAGAAATAATATCACCAATAAGAAATAATAATATAATAATAATAATATCCATTAAAATTTAATCCTCTTGCATGATCAAAGTTTTGTTTCAATCAGAGAAAGCTGTCATTATAAACTCCTATTTTTAAACTGAAACAGTACACTGTTTACACTGAATTACACTGTTGTTCTGAAATTCAAACCATTTGCATTTTTTCACCAAATATTACATATGATTTTCTTCTATTGCTGAAACTAAAGAAGAAAGATTCTATTTAATATCTCTGTAGTTAACAAGATGAATAAAAAAATATATATATTTAAAAAATTACAATACTGCAAAATTTAAAAGAAATTAATTGAATCTTTAGATTTTTAATAGCACTATGATGTTGTTGACTGGTCTCCATTAGAAAGGTCCATGCACACAATGAACAGAATATGTGTAAGGTAATTAAAATAATATGGCTTTAAAGTCTGATAGTTTGATGGAATCATGGACATGAAGTTACAACTAAATGATTTAAATGAAATCAAACATAAACATCAGACAATTCATTGCCAAATGAAGATAATCAGATATAAAATATCATTACATGAATATCATATTTCTGGAAGATATACTTTTGGCTTTAATTTTGAAAACCATACGAAAAATATAAAATATCATGAAAAGTAAAAAACATTGTACTAAATCATAGAGGAACATGGCTAGTTTGATGGAAATGGGATTAAAATAAAAATTTGAATTATTCTAAAATTCGAATAACCATTCAACATCTGAAAAGAAGGAAAAAATGAAAATGACAATTTTGAAATTAATTATTAGGATTCAGATATTGTAATATTTATAGTTTTATAATAAAATAGAGCATAATAAATAATTTTAAATAATTATGTAATGATTTTAATTAAAAAAAGTTAACAATTTTACAATTAATAAATAATTTTAATAAATAGCAGAATTTAGATCTTGTACAGTGAAAATGTAAAAGAATACAATTTGCATATAACATGTTTAAAGTTTTTTTAATAGATTTGTTTTCAATGATATATTCTGCAGCAGTAAAGACCTTTTCTGAATCAAGGGCCTTAAAATCTTATGCATCTATGATTGTGAGAACTTAATGTATGGACTAACATAATTGAAAACAAGTCAGAAATAATTTTTTAAATTAGTTTTGACTTATAATTAAACAACACAAATTGAAATTCTAAACAATAGATTGACAATATGTTAATAAAAATTTCAACAAATTAAGAGAAAATTTCAAATTATCAATATCTGTGAATTAAAAACATTTATTAACCAAGTTTCACTATATATGTTTTAATAAAAAGGAATAAAAAAACTTATGAATAGCTTTTAAGCAATCACCACATACAATTTAAGTAAACAATTACATGTATAAACTTAAAACAACTAAAAATCATTAAATTCATTAGTAGCATCATTCCAGTATTCACCCAAAAGTTTACCTAAATCTGGAATCTTCCAAGGAGGAGATTCATATTCAGTGTTTTCAGTTTCTGTCTTTATTCTTTTATATTTTTGGGCTAATTTTTTTATTTCCTTTACTGAATCTTTTGCATTTCGAAAGGCAGCGTCAGTTAAAAAGTCAAATGTTTCAGACCATTCGTCATTGCTTGAATGAGCCATATAACATATAGACCCTGCTGTTAAATTCCCATCTATATGATACTCAGGTGTTTTCTTTATTGGGCTTACATTATCTTCAGGTCCTGATACAGAATTTTCTAGAGCAATGGTTTTATTAGTATTCTGAATGTTGCGATTTACTTCATCTAGAGGAGTAATTTTTTCTTTTAAACTTTCACGAAGTTTCCTGTCAATAGTTATCTTAGTATCACATTGAGAAAAGGAGAAAGAATTCAGAGGCTGTTTATTTATTTTAATATTTTGCTCTAGTTTTTCTAAATCTAAACTCTTTTCTGATTTCATTATTTCAGCAGGATTCAATACAGACTGATTACAGTCATTGTTTGTAGCATCTTTCAAATTACTGGAAAGTAATGTTTCCAAATTTTTAGAATCATTTGAGGATGTATTTATATTTACATTAGAAGGAGGGGAGATTTTATTTATTATGGAAGTACTCTTAGGTGAGTTTACTGCAGAAGAAACTAGGTCACTTTGATTATCATTTGGGGTGAAATGATTGTTATTTTTCTTTTTACTTCCAGGAGAAGCTGATTTTAATTTCTTCCTAGGTTTATATTTATAATCTGGGTATTCTAAGATATGAAGTCGACGCAATCTTTCTGCTTCTGCAATGAATGGCTTTCTTTCTTCATCTGTTAATTTTTTCCATCTTACTCCTAACTGTATACTTATTTCAGCATTGTGCATAGTTGGATTAAGTTCTGTAATTTTTTTCCTTTCAATTTGGCTCCAAACCATGAAAGCATTCATAGGTCGCTTAATACGTGCAATTTTCTTTTTAGAATTAACTGCATCAGTGTAAGGAGTCAACGAATCAGGCACATATAAGGTGGCAAGTAGTGAAGAACTATAAGTCGGGACTTCGCTGTCACTCAAAAAATCGCACTCAGGATCCATTGGAGAACCGATTCCTTCTGTGAATTTTTAACAAGTGATGAATGAAATTAAAATACAACTATAAACCCAAGTTTTAATGTCTTTGAGGATTAATCAATTTTTGAGAAAGTAAAAGTGCTTTAACCAGTAACATAAATAAAAAATGTAAACCTTTAATATGAAGCAATGCTTTGTTTATTTACAATTTGGAAATAGATTGTTGCCAAAATTGAACTATTGTTGTGTAGTAACTTTTCACTCGCAGTGATTTAAATTTGATAGTGCTCTAACAATTTTTCGGATTTCATTTTTAAATAAATTACTTTTTTTATTTGATCATATAAATTAAAAAGATTCCATTACATGTGGTAAAGGAATTAAAAATTTTAAAATGAGTCAACTGATTAGGTTTAAAGTTGGGTACCTATAAATATCAAGTAAGAATTATTTAGATTTTTATCAATAATTAAAAAAAAACTGAGACTGAATCTGCTTTTTAAATTTTTTTATCAAGATAAACTTGTAAGAAAAAGTTCAGATTCCTTAATATATTACAGATTTTGGAGAATCCTTTCTGGAAAATCTTACATGAAATAATGTAACAGACTTTTTATACTTTAAAATGATGCAGTTATGAGTTGATACCTGTATTGCAAGCAAGTTGAAGAATATTTCAGTCATAGTAAAACGTCTTAGAAATTTAAATTACTCTCCTCTAGAAATGGAGAAAATAATTTTTCATTTCAAGGAGGAATTGGAATGAAATTCCATTATGAACTTAGCTCTCTAGAATGTTATTATAATTTATTTTGAACTTCGAAACAAATTCCTTATAATTTATAAACTGCATTTCAAATATAATTTTTCCTTTTTATACTACTTATCATTTGAAGTTGAATGCCTCTTAATTATTGCAAATGTAACTTTAAAGAAATTGCAAATGATTTATAGTAGTTAATTTTCTTTTTGTTATAAATGTTAACAATTTGTCATGCTTTTATTATATTAATCAAATATTATTACTCCTTTTATATTTCATAAATCTCGTCCTTTTCTGGTTGCTTCTTTCAATTCGATGTTTCTTGTGAGTGATCAATCATCAATCAATGTCTGAGCAGAAGAAAAAGGCAGTTTTTCTTTAGAGCTGTGACGTCACATTTCGCTGTTGTATGTAGACGACATGATGCACTTGATATTGTCAATTTGATATTGAAGTTATGGGATTAGCGATTTTATAAATGAATGACTAGGCTCTGTTTTGAATGAATTTTAGCGTACATAGTACATAATTTTAGTTTGAATTCAAGCAACAGTGAAAAGAAGGAAACTACCACTTTCCATTTTCGGGTGCGGTAAATCTTCGCATATTTTTACTATTGATGTTTATATTAGTAATGTTGATTTAGGTACGCTTTACCAGTTCCTTTTTTCACAATTATTGTGTTGTGTATTTAAAAATTACCTGAATAGTAGTCATACCATTATTTGATGGAGTTGTTATTTTGAAAATAACTATATTCTTGATGTGTCCTAAATGAAGCTTGTCATTTGCGCGATGATCTCATTTGTTTCTTTTAATGAATATATGTTTGGAAATAAAATTCTTTATCCTATTTGTAATTATATAACAAATCTTTAAGTAATTTTGTTTGCTATTTTTAGTGAATTAATATTCTGATGTATTAATTTTTAATAACATGTGAAGAAAAAAATATTTGTCACTTTCATATCGTGCAATTTTATTTCTAAGTTCGACCGATTTTGATCTTAAAATTAATGCTTCATTATTTTATGTAGTTAAAAGATGTACTACAAATTTCGCAAAATGTAATAAAATTTTGTTATTTAGTTTTGCTTTTTTGTGTATCTATAAAATAATCAGTTTTTTATATATTTTTCTTACGGAATAGTTGCTTCAATGAAGGTGCTTCTGTAATATGTGCATTCTGTGAAATGAGGAGTGTCTGTTAAAGTAAGTTAAATTTAATAATTTTTCAAAATGTTCATGTGTATGTTTAGGTGAATGTATACATTTACATAAAAATTATTGTTATGTGGAAAATTTTGGAGAATCTGCATGTTTTTGCACAACGAATGTACTTATATTTTGAATCATAAAATAAATATATACATATGTATATATTTATTTTATAATTCAAAATAAATAATGCATTATTAATAAATTATTAAATAAATAATGCATTAGAAGTATTGAATATTTTTTAATATTATTAACAAAATAAACCATCGCACTTAATGCTGTTATTAAATCTCATCAATTTTAATGCATATTTTGTTTTTTATGAAATGATACTTTTCTGGGTAATTTATAACAGAGAAGTACAAATTAATATTAGATTCATATAATGACATTAAACTTGAGCTTAAGTATTAATTTTTATATATTTTTATAGTTTTAAACTTGTATGATATATTTTCATTTCTAAGAATAAATAATTATCAGTTTTTGAAAAGTATTCAGCTATTTTACTTAGACGCTGTGTAAATAGCAATTTTTTTAGAGTAAATACTAAATACTCTATTTTATATTCTTCAGTTTTTAAATACTGTATAATACAATATTATTAAACTATTTGTAAAATTTTCAATCCATTATAAATTTGTATTACAAAGGTTTATTAAAAAGTCTCATACCTTCAATAGAAGTACATAAATTTCTAATAATACAAAATTGTGAATTGATTTTAGGTGAATTTATAATGTATTAAGGATAAATTGTAAGCATTTTAATTTAAAATTTGCAGATTTTAGAAAATAGCTACTTTAATTTTTATGATAAAAGTAAAAGAATAATTACTTAATCATATGGAAATAAAAGTAATCAAGATGCAGTAATTCTAATAGGAAGGCAAAATTCAGTTACATTGAAGTGTCTAAATTTTACAAATTATTTACTACCTACTTTTTTAAATACTTCATATTTAGTGTATTGTATTATCTATATATTCAAAATTAGCTATTTATGTCTTGAAAAAATAAAGTTCTATTTAAAACAAAGCACTGTCAATATTCATTTGATTATTTTAAAAGTATTCTTATTTTTGAAGTAATTTCCCTAAATTGAAAATATAACTATCAAGTATGAGGAAGACAACATAAATTTTTCTTGTGTACTTTTACTAATTTTAAATAATATATATATATTTTTCTAGTATAAATAAATGAAAAATATTTGGCCTGTATTAGTCTTGGGATTTGACATACTTATTGTAAAAACATTTGATTTTACAAGCTAGCAATTAAAATAAAATTTTCAGCAAAAGTTTTATTGACTTGAAAACAAATGACTTAAATATTTCATTCAATTGTAGCATTTTCGGTTCTTTTAAATAATAATTTGATTTACAGATATTGAATTATTAGGTTTTAGATGTTATGTATTAAAAGTTTATTAGTGACTCATGAAAAATATATTTTTATCAAAACCATTTAGTACTTGTGTATTAACTGCTTGCCAAGGAATAATCGCCAAGAATTTCATGTTTATCTATTGACTGTATTTGCCAGTGACATGCGGTTAAGCCTAAAGTTTACTAATAGTATGCAATTAATACACAAGTATTAATAATTTTGTCTATTATAATTGTGTGAATAAAATTTAAGGATGGTAAGCATATTGTAGTACAGTATATAATATTATAATTGCCCATATAATTATTGATGTAAATCATAAGTTATTGAAATCTTAAATTCTGAAATAACCTTAAGTGACATCCTCCAAAAGGTGCAAAAGTCTCAAAAAATAGTAATCCTCTTTTCAAATTTTGAGGCAATCCGTATTTTGCTGTGTGTAACTTTTTATTTATTTTTTTATTTTCTTCTGACATTTATATTTGCAAATTGCAAAAGAAACTCATTTTTAAACACATTGATTTTAAATATTTAAAGAATCGAAAATATTTTTATTTGCTGGATATTCTGCAACTATTTTAAAAACACTGTGAAATTAGCTTATTATTAATAATGATCTCAGTATGGGAAAAATGAATTTTCGTGTTCAACATTGCTGCTGAAAATTTTGTGTTCATAACTTTTTAAAAATAGTTGCCTCTTTTTATTTTGCAATTAAAGTAGCCAAACTTGAATGAATTGAATATTTTTTAAATCCCTTCAAATAAATAAATATATTCTAAAAAATGTTCTAGCATAATACAATGATTTCTTTTGGGAAATTTTTTTAGTTCTAGTTTTTATGTGATATAGTTGGAAAAAGTATATCTAGCAATTTCTTAATTAGTTACTCCAATATTGGCTCTCGAGATTTAAATTTGTTGAAAATGGGTTTTAAATACATGTAGCAAATGTTGCATTGCTGTAATTTTTAATTATATATATATATATATATAATATATATATAATTAAAATTGAATTTTTGGAAATATATATATATATAGTGTGTATGCCACCCATAAATTTAAAAAATATTTATTAATATAAATTTACATGCCTAGAGAATTATTCAATTTTTTTAATGAATTAAACATATATATTTTATTTTTCCAGGAACTTTATAATGGCTTTAGATGAAACTAAAATAATTTATCATATTGATGACGAAGATACTCCTTATTTGGTTAAACTTTCAATTCCACCTGACCGTGTTACTCTAGGTGATTTTAAGAATGTTCTTAATAGGCCAAATTATAAGTTCTTTTTCAAATCAATGGATGATGATTTTGGGTAAGTGCTCTTAAATCTGCTACACTTCATCGATACATATGCTTTAATCCAAAGACATTTATTTGACCATTTGTGGCAATTTAATTTAAAGTAGAAAATAATGTACTGCAATTATTTTTTTAGGTACTTGGAAAACCTATGGATTTTTATAGAAATATTTTGAGAAATATATTTTAATTTTTTTAAACATTTTAATACAAATTATATTTTTTAGATGATACATTATTTGTAAATTATCAAAACAATGTTATTTAACTAGCTTTTTTTAGCCTGTGTAGAACTCTACACACTTCATGTATAAGATTGGTATAACTTCTATACCAATAAGGGTTCTTATCATGTTTATCAAATATGAGATATATTGTAATCATCGTGTTTTACTCCTCTGTTCTGTTGCATCACTAGATATATAATGAAGAAATAGTTTGTGAATGAAAAAAGACAAAATTCAAAAAAGATGATTCCACTGTTGGTTGTCCTGTGTCCTGAAATGAATAGATTATGTTTATCTATATCTTAATTCCTTTATGTAGGATATATATTAATAATTCTCCTCAACTGTAATCTCATTGAATTTTGGACTGTAAGCTAGATCAACATTACTTTCAGAAATTAGATTGCATGATGCATACTTAATTCATAATAGTATTTAACCTGATGTTTAATTGTCTCCCCCCCCCTCCTTTAAAAAAGTACTTTCATCTATTTGGTAAATTTATCTTGTTAGAGATGTTGGTATTTATTGCCACTATATGTTCTCTTTTGAAGCATGAATTGGTACATCTAACTAAAAAAATATTAAAGTCAAGATTTTTTTATTTTTTATAGTCTTTACAATTTCTTTAAAATGTGTTTTCAAAAGTTATAACTAGCAAATCTTAAAGCTTCTTTTGAATTTTGAAATTTTCAAGCTATTAGAAACATATATAGGAAGTCTTCCTTCCTAAATATATATTTTTAGCTTGTTTTAAATTAATTGTGTGTTCTTTTCATTAGTCACTATTTTCACATTCACATTTTTAAAAATTTAATTTCTGAATTTATAGTTATTGGATTGGCAAAGCTTGTATAAATTTATCTGTTTAAAGATATTTAATAACTGCTGATTGAAAATAGTACTTGGGTATTAAATGTCTGCCATAGACTGACTTTTGGCTTAACTTTATGCCATTAATTAACTTTGGACTTCGTTGTATAACATGATGGAAATAGACAGTAGATTCATATGAAATCTTTAGTGTGTGTGGCTTTTTTTGTAATTAATTACTAGTTAAAATAAATATGGCATCTGTGGATTTTTTTGCAGTTAATTGCTAAAATATGGTTAATACATAAATATCCTAGAAATTAATATTTGAAAATTCATATTCAAAAAGGAATCTTGAAATTAATCTATTAATATTGTAGCCATGCCAGATATAAATCTCGTTTAAATTAAACAAAGGAGAAAATACTTATTCCCAACAAATTTAATATTAAATGAGTGACATATTTGAAAGAAATCTGATATTCTTATAGATATTTTAATTTTATTGGAAACACAGTTTTGATTAATTTGTTTTGGCATTTAATTCAAATTGTTCACTTATTTAAATGTTTATATTTTATTCAAACTTTGTCAGAATGTTAAAAAATAAATTATCATGATTATAATAATATAGATGCACTACATAGTAATTTTTCTGTAAAATTGAACCAGCATGTTCTTCTCTTTCTAAAATAAGAATCTGGTGATAAACAAAAAAGTTTTTATTTATCACCAGATTTACGAGTCTGCAAAATATTTTTGATTTTATTCATTTTTGTGAAAAGTTCCAGAATTTCGCTTTTAGATGATTTTTATTATTTATCATTGCTGCACACCACTTTTAAATTGACAATCATGCTCAGAAATAGATTTTTTTTTTAAATGTTTAGGATTACCATATGAAATCAGTCATATGTTTGGGCGTGAGAATTGTCACATTTTTTCATGAAAATTTTCAATGTCTGCAACCCTTATTTGCTCATCACAGCATATATATATATATATATATATATATATATATATATATATATAT
>JAPMOR010035964.1:197244-317897 GCA_026543865.1 Argiope aurantia
ATATATATATATATATATATATATATATATATATATATATATATTCTCAGAATAAATGATAGCTATAGCCATCATTTGCTTTACATACATATAATTTTTGCCTACATATTGCCAAAAATCAGACTTCTATAATCATCATTTGTGGCAGAACATTAATGAATAAAGTATAATTTCATTGCCAATTTTTAAAGATTATAAAGCTTTTTTTTTTTTTTGTCATAGGAAAACGTTATATACATTTAACATTTCTGATTTAATAAAATCATAAGGTCATGAAATTAAGCATAATTATGGATACCTTCCTCCCCCCCTTTATAATTAAAGAAATTCAACTGTGATTTCAGAGAGTGAAATGCAAAATTTTAATTCTATAATTTTTTTTCCTTCTTCTTCTTCTTTTAAACTGATATTTGTATTATCAGCTTAATTACTAGGAAGTTTTCTTATTTCAGAATCTTTTTTTTATTATTATTTGTCATTAATAATTTAATTAATTTATTCCTTACAATAGGGTTGTGAAAGAAGAAATTAGTGACGACAATGCAAAATTACCTTGTGTTGGAGGCAGAGTTGTATCATGGGTATGTCATATTTAGCTGTAAATTAATAATAAATAATTAAAATAATTACTTAGTATAAACCGTTAATTGCATTATTTTCTCCCATTTATCTAGCTTGTCACTGCTGAAGGCAGTAGTTTGTCTGATAGCACATCACAGTGTACCGATACAATGTCCCAAAGATCAGAGTTAAGGCTACCCTTAGAAAGAACTGTTGGTATCGGAGACAGTAGACCACCTTCTTTCCAGTAATTAATTTTTATCATTGTTATCGATCTCTTTGTTATTTCCTCTGATTAGTTCATCTTTATTAACTTTCTAACAATTTCTTATTTTTAATTCTTATGATTATCTTAGTCTTATTGTTATCAATCTAATAAAGATGAATGCATTATGTTGGTGCTCTGCAGGACAAACCATTAAACACTAGGACTAATAAATGTAGAACATATATACTTGGGAATGTGAAATTTTAATTAGGGAAAAACTAAGTGAAGTTGTAATGTTTTTCACTCTTGAAATTATTATAACACTAGCCGCCTTTGGCGACCACACGGTTCGCCAGTATTACCGCTCGCTACAATTTTCAATTAAATATTTTAAGTAACTGGTCTCTTAATAGATTCTCAAACAAAACATTTTTAATCTTCAAATTTTGATAGTCATACCAAACTTATACTGTTGCTTAGATCGTTTCGTTCAATTTACTATATATATTTTGCTAATTTGTTGTCATTTCCGGTAAAACTTCAACTTTAATTTAAAGTGGAGATGATGAAATTGTAATTAATATAAAGATATTTTTTAATAAAACCAAGCGTTTTATTTTATTTATCATCTTTATTGTTATTTATTTATTATTATTATTATTGAATATGAGTGCTGCAAACAGAATCGCTCGGTATTTAAGTCTTATGTGAACTACAAAATATTTTTCATAATTTAGGTAATATCTCAAAGAATAATTCAACAAAAATTTCTCAGATTCTGCATAAAATTCAGTTTTTAGTTTTGCTTTCAAAAGGATTGAAATGAAATCAATAATAATATTTTGTTCCGGCCTATAAATATATTTCAAAAATTATGAAGTCTAAATTTAATGCAGTAAGGTATCATATTCTGAGAAATATTCTGGACACACCAAATTTTAAATAAATGAATGAATGTTTTTATTTTCCACGATCAACTAAGACTTATTTATGAAGTTTTAAATGTTAAAAATTTAGAAAAACTCACCATTTTCATAATCTTAGGCCAATTAATCTTGAGAAACCTGCGCGCTGATTGGCGTATTTTCTTTGAAACGATCGATGAAAAATCTAAAATTATCCTTTTTTTATTGAATAGTGATATTCAATTTTTCATTAATCAGTCAGTGTAAGTGATTGATTTAGTTGATTGGAAATTAACTCTTTTTATTTAAAATATTAGTGTTTCATGAACATTTTGTTAATCATGATTTCCACAGCAGAAGCTTTATGTAAAATCTAAAATTCGTTATTTATTAGAGCATTTATTGAATCAAGTTACATAAAATATAATCATTTTCCATTTAGACTATTTTAGCAGATCTGTGTCTTACTAAAGGTTTACAAATTAGCTGTGTGGCCATGATTTGAATGGATATCCTGTTCATATCAAACAAAACTTGCCTTAAAATAAAGCTGATTTATTTGATTAATAATATAGAAAGTGTAAAAGATCATAAAATAATTTTTCTTGAATTTATTTTTTAGAAAAAATATTTCATATTTGTTTCATTTCCTACAGACACATGCCGAAAATTATATTTTTGCAGATTTCATTTCCAAAAAGATTTAATTTATTTTTAATTGGAGCTTTAATCAATGTGATGGCAACACTTTGAAAAAAGCTAATTTTTTCCCATGAATGCGAAACGTGCTTAATCTTAATTTTTATTTTTTACGAAAAAAATTATTGAAAAACATAGTTAAAATATCTATTTAAAAATTCATCAAAAATAGAAATTTAATTTTAAGATTAAAACGTTAGTATCATTTAAAAGATAAATTTTTGATCTTTAACTTCACGTAAAAATCTTTTTTGTGCAGTAATATTTTCGGAAGTTATAGCAGAAACACGTCAAAATTTCGCTTAATTTTTAAATAAATAAAATTCTATTTAAAAATTCGAAAAAATAACCCCCATGTGCACATTCCCGGCCTCCAAGGTATACATGTGCCAAATTTGGTAGCTATAGGTTGAATGATCTGGGCTGTAGAGCACCAACACACACACACATTGAGCTTTATTATAAGTATAGATAAAAATAATTTTTGCAACATCTTAAAATTCAAAAAATTGTAATTTCAATGTTACAGCTAATTGCATTCATTATAATTAAAATTTTAAGCATATTAGTTAATATATATTTTACTGTGGGAAAGAAACTCAATTAATTTTCATTATTGCTATTAATATTTTGTCCTGTGTTATTCCTTCATTGGTGACGCTAAAGGTATGAAGTTATTGCTTGGTTTTCATAATGAGTAGGTTTCTATCTAAATAATATTTTTAATAGCTCTTTTGAAATTTATTGTACTTGCAAATGACATTCAGCTTTACAAGGAAATGTTGATGAAGTTTAATTGTCCATTTTTAAATATTGCTATTTTTAAAAATTTTATAATTAGATACAGTAGAAATAATTAGATATATAGAAACATATATTATTTATATTCACTTGAATATTGCCTTCTTATTGTAGTGCACTAAATTTTTTTGTTGAAACAAAAATGTGGCGAATAATCCTTTGAGTTAATGCACAAATTATGAAAAATATTTTGTAGTTATACAGTTTAAACAGTTCTGTTTTTCAAATTAAAATGCAAAAGTTTAGCTGAATGACAAAAAAAAAAAAAAAAAAAAAAAAAAAGGATATAATACTTAGTGAATGGAACAATGCCGGGAATTTAAATTAGTACATGTCATATATCTCAAATTTTAAGTTAAAAAATATTTTATTGTGAAAGCTGTCAAAAGAAAGCCCTTTAAAATATTCATTTGAAAATTTTAGAAACTATTAATCTTGATGAACCAACTAATCATCAAAGATAGCTAATGTATAATATTTATAAGAATGTTTACAAATATGTTCTCTTAATTAAAAGTACTCATCTTTAGATAAGTATCTTTGAAAAAAGTAATAAACAATCTTTCACTTATTCTTTGTGTGTGTGTGTGTGTGTGTGTGTGTGTGTGTGAATATAAATTATCATAATAGTCGCAATATTGCATTGTTATTAAAAAATACCTTTTTAGTCATTTATATTATAATCTTTGTAATCTTAAATTTCACTTTCTTATTCCTCATGTAAACTACATAGATATTGAATAGAATCCTTCCTTAGCTTCCAATTCAATAATAGAGAATCGTGAGGTTAATTGTTTCAGGAAAATATGAAAGTGGCTTGAAATTCAGGTGTAAAATAATAATAAAAGAAAAAGAAAAGAAAACCTATTGTTGAAATTATATGTAAAAATATTTTTTTAAAAAATTGTTCACATTAAGAAAAGATTTGCATTATTGAAAGATAATTTTAAAATGGTGTATATTTAATTTTACATTTTATTTTCAGAAAGTATTGCAGAAAAGTGTTAAAATCTTTAATTTTCAATTATTAAAAACTTCTAACTAAAATTTTAAAAAATATATATTTAGATAGCACATTCTCACTCTCGTAAGCCTGTGTGAGGCTCTAAGTAATGTAGTCTATCTTAGAAAATGCTAGTAAACACATTCTATTACATATAGAGAGCTAGGTGATTAAGAAGTAATGAAAACATTAAGAAAGTATTACATCTGAGTATTAGATACTATAACTTCTGTTTTAAAACAAATTATCTGTATGTATATTCATTGCGATGAAACTAATAAAGTAAAAAAAAACCTTGAAAAAAACCCTATTAAATCAGATTTATTATTAATAAAATTAATTGATTTTATATTTAGTCTATCGCTTTGCTTAAAGAATTAACATTAATTTCCCTATAAAACTCTCATTATCAAATATTTTTAAGAAAAGATAATAATATTTGTGTATTTACTTTTTTCAATCTTTTAGTGCTCCTGCTTTAGACCATAGGGATTTAGGAGATACTTGTACAGAGACTGAGTCTGTCATTAGCTCAAGGAAAGGTACTTATGTATATTTAGTCTAGAAAACATAAATCGCTTTGAATGATTTTTAATGATAATCTCATTGTTTTATGTGCTTTCAGATCTCCATTCACATATGCATCGTTCAATGAAGCATAGAGATAAACATTTTCATGATGATCATGGTAATATTTTTCATTGTAATTAAATGTCTAATTTGTAACTGCTCTTTTCTTTAATCCTTTGGCTACTACTGATGACGTATATATCCACTCGTATTTTAAAATTACTATTATGATAAAAATGACTTAGAATCTCATTGTACTGTACTTTAGTTCTGGAAGAAAAGTTAGAATATTTGCACATAGTTCAGTTTTAGTAACTTACATGATACTGCCTGTTTTCTTGTCAAAAGCCATTGTTTGCTGAATTTTTTTTTTTTTCTCCACATGTGCATTTACTTGTTTTGCATCTGTTGATAAATAGTGCCATTTTTTAAATTATAATTTTAAATATTGTAAATATATGAATAACCTATTTTATATCTAATGATAAGCTGCTGAGGGAAAAGAAAATATTCCAAATCATTTTGTTTTATTTGAAACGTATTCTCTAAATTACTGTACAGTAAGAGAAAGAAAATAAAAAAAAAAAAAAAAAAAAAACAGTCAAAAAATTAGTTGTTATTTTGTGAATAGAATCAAAATGTTCTCTTTTAACTTTAAGGTTTTTGTCAAAATTTAAAAATCTATCATATTGATATATTTTATGTAAATGTAATGAAGCTAAAATAAAATGCATAGGAAAATGACTAAATAATTTTATGCTTTCTTCTTATCTATATGTATGGTTAACACACATATTTATTTCTATTCCACTGTAGATTTCTTTCCTTTTAAAGAATAAATTCAGTTTTTGATTTTAGTATGCTTGTTTGATTGTAATTAAATTTGATCCCAGTTTAGCATTTTTCTTATAGAAATAAATGTGCAACTACATGCCTTTTTAATAATTTGTAAAATAAATGAATTTATAAACAGTTGTAATTTTGATATTTTTTTTAAAAATTTCTATAATTTTTAGAAATTAAATATTTTTGTACTAATAGTGTCATGTGGATGTCCTCCAACTCGAATTAATGGCCATGCTAAACCCACTCATCCTCATATACACTCTCGGCATAGGAGTGGTCATGGCTATGAGTCTTCCTCAATGATGACAAGTGATATTGAAAGCACCAGTTTTCTTGATTCTGAAGAAGAAACAACTAGCAGGTAAATTATGTTTCTTATATTAATTTTCTGTATATATATTCTTTTTAGGCATTTATTCCTCAATACATTCCCATCGCTGAACCAAGCTCTTTTTTGTCTAACATCTGAAACATTTCTTATGGAATTGTTATTTTTATGGATTTTTCAACTGCAAGTTTATTATGTAAACCTCTTTTATAATTGGTTTTGAAACTCTGAAGTGTTTAATAATTATATTTTTGACTTTTATATTTTATTTAATATGATTTGTAATATTTTGTTAGAATATCAACTACAACAGAAGAAAGTAGTGTTTCTAGGATTCATCCCAGACATCGAAGGCGGCGGAGACGACACAGAATGCCGCCTATGAGTCGAGTAGGTCTTCTGATTGCAGAGATTCTTTGTTTAGACTTTGACTTGTAAATTTTTTATTTGAATTATTTTAAATAATTGAATGTAAATATTTTTCTTATTTAGACATCGTCTATCAGTAGTATAACCGATTCTACAATGTCTCTAAATATTATAACAGTCACTCTAAATTTAGGTAAGTATTGCTGTTATTTTTGATACATTAAATTTTAGTAGATGTGTACATATGAAACCAGAATTTTATATAGATAATCTTTTTTTTTTATTGTATGAAAGTGTTAAAAAATATTTTATTCAAAATATTGTCCATTGCTAGTAACATTTTTTTCCCCATCTTTTTGACAAATTATGAATGCCATGTCAAAAAAACCATTGCTCTTGAAGCAAACCAGTCAGCGAGCCATTTTGATATATTTTTGTTAGAAATTTGGCACTGCTGAGGAAGTGCGTATCCCATGGATACAAATAAATTGTTAGATGGAACCAAATCTGTGAGTAAGCCATGTGTGCAAATATTTAATAACTGAACATCTCAATCGTTTCTTAACCAATTTAGCTGGTTAAGATGGTGCACTTTCATGAAACAAAATCAGTGTGTGTTGCCTTTCTTAATATTCAGATTTTTTTTTTCTCCCGATGTTTGATTCAAGTAAATCATTTGTTAGTAGCATTTGATATTCATGGTTGTTGTATTGTGACTTATGGTACTTTACAAGCCTGCTGACAGTTATCTGTCAAGAATTTAAGCCAAGTGAGCATTTCTTTTCAGTAGCACCAACTAAGGAAAAGAGTATGACTTGGCTACTTCATGCGGTACATTCGCTTGCACAACCCATTTTTACAGGGGGCATATTCACTCAGACTGAACACAGAAGAACAACCATATCTGAACTGGGACTCAACCCCGGGTTGCCCAGATCACAGGGAAAATGTGATAACCCCTATGCCAGGATGCTGGCTCATATTAACAGTTTTTCCAAGTTTTAGCAGTTCATAATAAATCACATCCTTCTGATTAATCACTTAGTATTTTCTTCTTTTCATAGGGATTTGGTCTTGTAATCAATATGGATGTTTTGCCTTTATTTATCCATTTTTCATCACCTGTCATAATTTGTTGGAGAAATGACTTTCTTTTCAACCTGGCAAGCAGCATTTGCAGTTTTTTGGGGGTGGGTGGGAAGGGTTCTTGCTATTGTTTATTCAATTCATTCATTTTCCGACCTTCTGGATCTTTCCAGCTGCTTTCAAATGTATGGAGACAGTTTCTTGTATTACATTTAATTGATCTGCTAGTTTTTTGTTAGTTTTATGCATCATCTTCATCTAACAATGTTTGGAATTTATATTTTCAAACTTTTTCATTGGTCTTCTGTATTCTTTGTGTCTGATGTCAAAATCATCAGTTTGAATTCCTTAAACCACTCGGAGCACTGTGATTTACCAAGAGTATGCTCACCTTATGCTTCAACTAGCATTTGATTTGATTCTGTAGCAATTTTCTTTAAATGGCAACAGAAAATCAAGGCTGTCTGCAAATCATAGTTTATAAACACAAAACTCAATATGTTGAGTTCTATTAAAAACTGTGGTATTATATGAAATTTGTATTGTTCCGAGTTGAAAATCTTTATCAGCTGTCAAAGAAATAAAATGGCACCGATGATGCAATTTTGAAAGTAACTACATTGATGGGCCAATTCCGGTTTCATCTTTGCACACCTGGTATATTTGGATATATTTAGTTTATAAAGCATTTCTTCGTTATGTTTTTTGTATATGATGGTCATGTTTTTTTTTATCTTTAATATTTCAAATTGCAGTATACTTTCAAATAAAATATGGAATTGCTTCTATTAAAATTATTTGTTATATTTTTGTTTAAAAAATTTCTTGTAAATTAGAAACTCTGAAATTAATGTTTTGTGTAACATTTTCTTCTTTTCAGACACTGTGAATTTCCTAGGTATTAGTATTGTTGGACAATCAAACAAAGGCGGAGATGGAGGCATTTATGTTGGTTCAATAATGAAGGGGTAATTATATAAAATATAATTTGCTAATTGTTTTTAGGAGTAAATTATATTTGGTCTAAAATATTAACTTAGATGTATCTAAAACACATTTTTACGTAATTGATAATTATTAGTCTAGTAATAAGCTATTGTCAATTCCCAAATATAGAAAACTTCCACATATATTTTTGGAAAGTGCCTTGATAAAAATTGAGACTTTTTTTGGGGGGGGCAATTTTTATCTTCCAAGGCTTTGTCAGAAAGATACTGTGGGAACTATATATTGTGAATGCTGTCATATATATTAAATATTATATTCTGCTGTTAAATGCGTTTTGAAATTTTTTAGAGGTGCTGTGGCTTTAGATGGTAGAATAGAGCCTGGTGATATGATATTACAAGTCAATGATATCAATTTTGAAAATATGAGTAATGACGATGCAGTTCGAGTTTTGCGAGAAGCTGTTCAAAAACCTGGGTATGTTATACTATATTTAATTTTTTCCCTTTTATTTTAATTATAAATATTATGAGAATTCCTTTGCCACTGGCCTTTGTTCTGAATTTTACTTGCAGTCTTTAAAAAGTTATGTATATAATTATCTTTTAGATTTTGTAACTTTTTTTTCTGTGAAACAAAAATTTGGAAAGAACATTAATATTATTAAAAAAAATAATAGTGCTCATAGTTCTTTTATTATATAATTTTGCAAAGTGACCAATTATTTTGAGATGTCTTATAGAACAGAAAAGGTTTAATAGTAGAATGGGAGAAACAAACTAGTAGGGTTTGACTTTTTATGCTGTTATAATAAATTTCCCCTTAAATTATTAGTTTTTTTTAATTGAGAATTCAAATTTTAATAAACTGTAATTTATCTGAAGATCTACTTGTTTCGAATTACATATTTCTCTGGTTAAATTAATATTTCTCCCTATTTTTTTTTTTTTGGCTTTGAAACTTATGATAATTAAAAAAAAATTCCATTAATTTAATGTTTTGTTTTTCAAATTTAGTCCAATCAAATTGGTAGTTGCCAAATGCTGGGATCCAAATCCTACTGGTTATTTTACAATTCCTCGCACTGAACCTGTTCGTCCAATAGACCCTGGTGCTTGGGTTGCTCATATTGAAGCCACTAGGGGTAAGGCTTTTTTTTTTCTTCCCCTGTTACATTATATTAGATCCTGAAAGTAGAAGATCATTGTACTCTTAAAGTTGATAACTATATTTTTCAAAATTTTAATGGCATTATTTTGATTTTCATGAAATCATTCTTGATAAGTTTTCATTAAAGTTAGTTTGTTGAATGAACGATATTTCTTAATTTTTTATTTTTCAAAATGTACAGGTGAGATACAATTTATAAATTGCTGTATTATTTATTCATTCACTTTAAACGTTTCCATTTTTTAAAGATTATTAAGTTATTTTCAAAAGGAAATGAACAAATTTTTAATGTCCTATATAAATTTAACTCTTATCTTTTTGAATATTAATGATACGAATTTATCAAGCTAGGAATTTAAATAACAATGAAATATTTAATATCTCAATTTCCATCTGTGATAAAGCATGTAGTTGGTTTAGATCAGATCTATTTTAAAAGCAGAATTTTGATTTTTTTTTTTAGGTGAATTGAATAAATTTTGTGCTTATGACAAAATGTGTTTCTATTCTTTAAAAATTGCATCAAGTCTATGCATATCAAATAAATAAGTCTTTACTGTTTTACAGTTTATAAATTTCAAACAAAAAACAACTTTGATTCTTATTATTTGCTTTATTTAACTTTGCATTTATGTTATATTATTTTATTAATCTATCATATTTAGATCTTTATGTTTATGCTGTATTTTTGTATTATTTCAATATAGCTCACATATTTTTTAAATAAAATCTTTTAGCTGCTGACTACCCGCTAAGGCCACCATCTGTTAGCACTCTTACTTCAACTAGTTCATCAATTACCAGTTCCATACCCGAGTCTGACAGTAAGTTTCGTGACATTTTAAGTATTGCTGTAAGTTCTTATGAATATTTTTAATTTTAAAATATTTTCTCCAATTCATAGGACCATTTCAAGAAAATAATTTAACTGTAGAATCAGACATGCTTTCTATCGTAAAGGCAATGATGAATCCAGAATCCGGTTTAGAAGTGAAAGATCGAATGTGGTTAAAACTTCTTATACCCAACTCATTTATTGGTAATTTGTTTTTCATTATTTCTGTATTGTTATTTTTATTTTAAATTATTTGTGAATACTTTTTTATTTAAAATCCTTTCTGTTATGGTTATGAAATTTGTAAAATAATTAGCATCATTAATTCTTACACTTTCTCGTATCTTTCCTAATTCTTTTGGACTAATTGGCTTTCAAATCAATTCAAATTAATATAAATTATTATTATATCTTTAAGCACATGTAAAATATATATATTTGTTTATCTCTATGATTATTTTATACATTTGCTTTTCTTCTGCATTTTCAGATCTGCAGATTTTTAATGTATACTTTTTATAGTGACATTTTGATTTACATTAACTTTATTATATCTAGGTGCTGATGTTGTTGATTGGTTGTTCACTCATGTCCAAGGTTTCCAAGATAGGAAAGATGCAAAAAAATATGCCACCTTATTACTTAAAGCTGGCTATATACGTCATACTGTAAATAAAATAACTTTTTCTGAACAGTGTTATTATACTTTTGGAGATCTTAGTACAAGTAAGTCATGTTGAGTATTAATAAATCTGAAAAATATTAATTTAGAAATTCTACACTGATTTCATAAGCTTTTTCTTTTGAAATTATTAATGCATTGTGATATCAAAATGTTAAAAATTTGTTAATGTATTTTATTTGTAATCGAGTGCCTGTTTTGATTTATGTGTTTGTTTGAAACTTTTTTCTTAAAAAATTGCTGCTTTATTTTATTGCAATTGCTAATTACACTCTATCTTATAACATTAATAATAGCATACATATATACATTCAATTGTGAAAACTTAAGATTGAGTAACATATTTATATGTCCTGGACTTCAAATAAATATTTTAGAATTTTAGTCATTTCAATACATAGTAAAATTTTAAAATTTATTTGAAAAAAAATCTTTTAATTTCTAATAACAAAGTATACAAAAATAGATTGGTAGTGGGTTGTTGAATGACTAATTTTAAACATCTTTTTTCAAATAAAATTAAATTTTTAATAGAATGTTGTAATTATGTTTTCTTCTTTACAGTCAGATACATTTTTTATGTATATTATAAAACACTTATATAGTCATATCATGATCTGTGTCTTTTTGTAAGTAAATTTAAGCCTTTGCCCTTGTTAATAATTGGGCTTTACTCAGTTATACTGCTGATCATGAAATGAGCTATTCCATAGCACAGTGATGCATCATATGTAACAAGTATTTTGTTCTAACAATTAGAACTTAGTATGAAACATTATATTTAATGAAACAAGCTTACAAATGTGCAAATAAGCCTTAATGATAACTTTTTAGAGAAAAAATTGGTTATAAAACTTTGTTTTAAACAGAGCAAAGCATTGAACCATATTAGTTTCCTATGAAAATTTTTTCATTATCACAAACTTCTTATATGCTCATAGTCTAGCATCAAATATGATTGAAAAATGTAGGTGTTAATTAATCTACTAATTTGCTTTCTCAGGCATATTAAATTTCTGGTATTTGATTTGTTTGTCATTTTTGAACAAAATAGAATTATAATTATGAGCATCATTTCCTATCGTAATTCAACATTAAAAATTATCCTTTTGTTAATGCTCGTGATTTTGTAACATTTACAGTTTGATTCTTAATTTGTATATTTTTTAAATATTAGTGTTGTATATAAATTTGTATTTACTTATTAAAAAAAGGAAAGAGTGTCATTTAATTTAATTTGATTTGAACCTGTATGAATTAGCAAGTTTTTATAAGTAATCTTAATATGTATAATGTCTGTTAAAACTCATTTCAATTATAGTGTATGCTGATTTGATTTTTTTTTTTTTCCTTTCTTTATCCTTTGCAAATCTCTCATTATGATTCCGTTCAGATATCGCTGCCTTGAAAATAAATGAAGACGATTCTGTAAGTGAAGCTGATCGTGACACACTTGGACCCCTGCCACCGCCTTCTGGTCCATCCCCTTGGGGAAATCAGATGCCTTATTCTGGTAGCTACATCCCTCCAAATACAGGGTTCATGCCTTTACCATTCAACTACACTAATGACAATAATAGTAGTTGCAAGAACTTTGTACGAGAAGGTAGTGTCCACAGTGGTTCAGGTACATATAATTTTTTTATTTAGAATATCACTTTTATATTATATTTAATGTCTCTTTGATTTGATATAATAATGAACTATATTCAAGTTTTCAAATATCATGTTCAGTTTATGAATTTATGGAAATTTATTGTATCTTTTTTTCCCCCCTCTAATTAATATTTAAGAGAAAAATTTTGACACTATCAAGTCTTCCTAAGCAAATCTGATTCTCTAGATCAAAACAAATACTATCTTTAAGAATAAAATAGGATATCTTTATAAATGAAATTAAATGTGTAAATTTCTTAATTTTTGTTGTTGCTGATGAAGGGAGTATTAATGTTCAGATTTATACATAGTAAAAAGGTTTATAAAATTAAAATTTATTTTTTGTGTTAAAAAAAAATCTAGTACTGAAAGAGAGTTATTCTACTGAAGATTGTGTTTTGAAAAGGAAATTGATTTATATTTACATAATGTTATTACAATTATTGTCAGTAGTTATCCAATGTTATTATGATTTAAAATTAAGTCAAATATCCTATAACAATGCTAAAAAATATTTTTGAAATTACTAAATTGAAATATTTTTGAAATTACTTCATTAAATTCTGATTTGCTCATTAAAATTTTTTGTATGAAGGGTTAGTTAGGCTTGTCACAGTTAGTAAAGAGCTAATTAGGTTGTATTAATCCTATTGAAGAACTTTATTCTAAATGTGCAACTCTAGATAATTAATGTCAACTATATAATGCTTTAATTCAGGCTTGCCATTGTGAAAAGTAATAAAACTAATAATATATTCTTTTACTTATAGTTTGGAATCCAATAATTTCATTTCATGTATAAGCAACATATATTATTATTACACATATAATATCATTTACTTACATGAAAATACATTGTTAAAATCTGAATTAATTAAAAGAAATATTAAAAACTTTTTTATCTGAATGTTTATAAAAGCATGACTGATATTTTGCTGGTTTCTTCTTCACCCCCCCCTCTAAGTATTTAAGTGGTCTTAACATCTGAATGAGTTTGAAAAATGAACCAAAATAGAATTAAAATAAATTTACATTCAAAAAGAAAGATAAAATGAATCTGGCCCGAAGACTTTTTTAAGGGTCACCCTCAGGCAAGGATTCAAACCAGGGATTTTTTCTGTGAAGGGTCTGACTCACGTCCAACCAACTGACCCTTTGTGACCCGAAAATCCCAGAAAATTGTGGTTTTGGAGACAAAATTTAGTATCACAAGAAAAAAACATTTTCAAAAAACAATCCAGAAAAAAACACATAGCAAATCACGCCACAAAATACCAAGAAAAAAGAACCAAAATCATTTAAACCAGAAAGCTAAGTACTTACTAATTGAAAGTATAATTCCAAAAGGCAATGTGAGATGTAAACTTTTTAGAGCAAATGCACTTTGTTAAATTGAACCAAAATTAAATTTTCCACGTTTACAGCTATATATGCTTACTAAGTTTTGTCATAATGTAACGTCATCAAAGTTGAAGCGCCCTCTGTTGAGTCATAACTCAAAGCCAACGAACCGTAGGAAGTCAGACAGTCCTTCTCTTATCAAAACCTCTATATTGCAAAAGTTTTTGGGGAATTCGTTAATAGTTAAGTTCTCAATGAGATTGTTTGTTGCTAAAATATACGAACTTTTATTATTGCATATTTTTTTAATCCTGTTAAATTGTGAAAAAATCAAATTTTTGAAAATTTTAGAGTGTAAATTAGAATGGTAGTTACTAAGTTTTATTATTTTAAAGTTAAAATCATCCCTTTTATCAAAAATATCTATTAAAGTTTTTCCATTATTAATTTCAATATTTAAATCTAAATAATTAGCTCTAAGTTGATTTTCGTTTGTTTGAGTCAAAATTAAATCCTTTGGGTAACAATTAATAACATTACTAGGATTATCCAAATTTAACAAAATTAAGTCATCAATGTATCTCCAGTCTATTATTAAGTTGTGTTTAATTATTTCTTTTACATAATAATGTAGGGAAATATTAGCTAATACACTCGAAAAGGCTGTTCCTATTGGAATCCCCTTTATTTGTTTATAGAAATTAATTCCATTAAAAACATAGTTTTCTTTAATATTAAATTTACACAACTGTAGCCAATTAGTTTTTGTAATAATATCTCTATTTAAATATTCGTCATATATAATAGTACAGACCTCTATTAACTTTTCATGAGATAGATTAGTGTACAAATTTTGGGTATTTTGGTAAAAAATTTGGGGTATTTTGTGGCGTGATTTGCTGTGTGTTTTTTTTCTGGTTTGTTTTTTGAAAATATTTTTTTTTTTTTTTTTTTTTTTGTTATACTAATTTTTGTCTCCAAAACCTCAATTTTCTGGGATTTTCGGGTCACGAAGGGTCAGTTGGTTGGACGAGAGTCAGACCCTTCACAGAAAAAATCCCTGGTTTGAATCCTTGCCTGAGGGTGACCCTTGAAAATATCTTCGGGCCGGATTCATTTTATCTTTCTATTTGAATTTTGAATGTAAATTTATTTTAATTCTATTTTGGTTAAGCTCATTTGTGTTTTAGTTGTAGCAGCATTAGTGCTCTCTAAATACAATGTATATTTTATTATATAGATTCAGGAAATTTGATATAGTTAATTTTCATATTGTTTATTTCTGAATTGATAGTTGCTTTTAAAAATGAAGACATATAGAAAATTTTGTTATCTAAAAATAATTGATACCTTTAAATTTCTTAATAATATTTTTATTTCAAAGGTGGTAGCAGCAATGGAGGTGATTTAATGCCAGATAAAGATAGAAAATCTGGTAGCCCTGGTGGCAGTGATTCTGAAGTAGCCAGTCAGCATAGCTGTCGCAGAATTACTAATCCAGTTGACTGTGGACCTGGAAGCAGTGGTAGTGACCGTAGTGCCAACACGAATATTACACAAGATGTTCCAAGACTGGATTCAATACCTCCTGAACTTTCTGGTAGTTCTCAATCTTTTAGAGCTGCTATGGGAAATCCTTGTGAATATTTTGTTAATGTAATATAATGTACACATGTACAGCACAGGATCCTAAATACAGTTGACTGTAATATAGTATATTTCCAGATTTAAGTATTCTATTTAAGTAATTTGAAGATACAATTTTTAATTAAAGCTGGATATATATTAATGCTATGTTATGATTTTTATTGTGTAAATTTTAAAATTTGTATATTGCAGTCATTTGCAGTATTATGTAAATCATATACCTGTATGCTCTGAATTTTAAATTAATGTCTAATTTTATACTGTATTTAGGACCCTCTTCTGTATTGCATTTTTTAAAAACAAATTGTATTTAATGCTTCAAGCTTTTATTGAGAAAATAATCATTGGAATTAATTCTTAGAAATTTTTAAAGTTTTTATTAGTTTTTAGCTTTTTAATTTTTTAAAGATAGTTTAAATGTTTATAAATCAATATTATAAGAATTCATCAAGATGATATTCCCTAAAAGTACCACAATTTAATTTTTTATTTTTGTAAACTAAATTTGAATATCTTTTGAAATACAATTTCTTCAACTCATTTGTGTAAAACTTTTTTTTTATATAAAATTCAACTTTAGTGAATTTTTCTTCTAGTCTTTAAATTGATCTTAAAATAACTAAGATGCGTCATTTGGATAGATTTGTTAGATTATTTATTAATATTTTATGAATAAAATTGCAAACTATTTTAGCATTGCCTTTCATATGATAACTTGCAGTAATACTAATAGCTTTTTTTTTTTTTTTGAAATATGATAATTCGTTTTTATAAAGAAGCTCGGACAATAGTAATCATTCGCCATTAGTTATATTTATTCATTTGAATGTAAATGCTTGAAATCTTATATTCCACTGATTTGTGTAGTAATGAATTCATAGTTAATTCTGTGTACTTTTCTTTCTAAATATTAAGGGAAAAAATTTAAATATATTTTAGTTTGGAATAAAATCTATTTTTTTAATTTTTATTTATTGTTTTCTATGGTTTTATCAATTTCTTTGGATTTGTTTTAAATATTATTTATCAAATATGCTTTAACTTGCATACATTTGTAACATTTTAATTATATTTTGGTTTTATTTGATAAACTAACTTCTTAGCTTTTAAATTATATATTTCTTTTCTTTCTTTCTTTTTTTTCTATTATATATACCCCCCCCCTTCACCATCTATTGTTAGCCAAAATTCTTCTGAACAAAACAATTTAAATTTCATTATGGCAATTATTTAGATTGATAAGAATTGTAAAATTTAAAAATAATACCAACTATTATGTAATATTTACTTTTTATTTACATTATTATGTTTGCATATTCCGTTATGAAAAGAATAAAATGATATCTAATTGTGTATTTCCTTCAGAATATATATATATATATATATATATATATATATATATATATATAAAGTTGGTTTTATTAAAAATCTTAATTTAAATAGCCATTAAATTGCTTCATCATTTTATTTATATTATTTACTATGACCATACACACTTTTTAAAAATATGTCACTTGTTTAATAGAATGCTTTAAGAAAGTTTATATTTTTATGAACATTTTCAATGAATATTTGTAGTTTTTTTTTGTTGCAATTTCTTTTATATTTATTTATTAAAGCACACTAAGCTACATTATAACTTGTTTTATAATTGAAAAAAGATTCGTAATAATTTGGTTAAAATTATATTCATTGCTTATAAGCAATTTATTTGATATTAATTGCAAATTAAAAATAATCTAATAATGATTTACCATAATTTCTTATTCCATCACAATCATTATGTGAATGATTTATCAGGTTTTATTTGGCTTACATCTTTTATTGCAAGTTTCATTTATTAAAAGAAATTTATTTTTGGACTTTTTATTATTATTATTTTAACTTTTCTTCAGTTTCATCTCGTTTGTAACTAGCATTGTTTATCATTTTCTTTTTATTTGAATTTTATTTCATGAAAATTTTTCGTATTATATTTCAATCCTTTTTTTTTTGTTGTTAATTTTTTAAATAATAATTAGGATTTTCAAATATATTACTAGATAAATTATAGAGGTAATGTTTTTGTGCATAAAATATATTTTGTCCGTTTATTTCATATTTATAAAATAAAATGCTTCATGTGTATGCAAAATTCTTTTTCATGCTGCTTAATATAGTTGAGGATGATATATTGGAATACCGCTTCTCTGACAAGGGGATTGTATAGCTATGAAGCCATCAACCTGAAAAAACAGTTTTTGATATCAGTATCAAGGTCCAAGTATATTAACTTGTACAGTTCAAACATGTGTATCATTAATATTGTATTTTGTTGCAATGATGTACTTATTGTTATTTTTCATTATTCATTGCAAGTATGTCTTGAAATGCATTGCATTGATATTTTCAAATATAATTAATTTTGATATAAAAAAATCTATTTTTTAGTTCTTGTTATGTGAGAATAATTCTGTGAATGTGGAAAAAAATTTTTGAACTTCACCAAATGTTTATTTGTTTCATTAATTCTTGTAAAATGTCTTATAGCTACTAGAAATAATATTCTCTGTAAATTTTCAATGAAAGTGAATAAATATATCCATATTACAGTAAAAAGGGTGGATAAATAAAACCAAAGGGCAATGTTAAAAAGTTTTATGTATGTGCATCAATTTTAAAAAAAATAATATATAAGTGATAAGTAATCTTATTTATTAAATATATCTTTGTAATTTTAAGAACTTTCATCATAAAGTTCACTTTATGATGATTGATTCTATGCAAGAACAGTTCCCATTATTTAAGGTTTTCTGCCATGCATAGAGCACGAAAATCAATTTAATGTAAACAACAATTTAGTCATTATTTAATGATTAATTTATTTTTATAACCTTATTGAATAAATGCCAGACACTTTTTTTTCATTGTTATAATCCCTTTTTTATGAAAGTATGTAACATTTATTTTGAATATATCTTTTATTAACTTTGTCCAAATTTTAAATTTATTCTAGATTTAAATACGAGCTTAATGCATTGCATATCATTGAATGAATTGAATTGAATTTGTTTGATATGTTCCAGACTAATTTTTAAATTTCACATAGCTATCTGAAATATTGCAGTTTTCTCTTGATCCTTTTGTCAATCAATTTTGTTTCAAATTGTAAAATTTTATACTGTGGTAATTTGTTAGGAAAAATGCATGTTAGATATTTTTAATGTTTATTATAATTTTGTATACTTATTTGCTAACTTGCTTCATGGAAATATTTTTTAATCACTTGTAAATTCCTCGCAGTATGTATTTTAATTTTTTTCAATATATAGGAAACAATTTTTAAAAATATTACTTTGCCTTTCTAGTCAGTTAATTTCGATTCTTTGCTTGAAAAAAATTATTTCATGAATGAAATGAAAGAGCATTTAAAAATATGATTGAAATTTGAATGATTTCTGACTAATGGTACAGATATATTTTCCCAAAGAAATCTGTGTGTGCAATTTGAATGTTTTCTAGGGGCACTGTAAATATCAATACACTTTTTTAAATGCTAGTTTGATTTTTTTTCAGTTAATATCTTAATTACATTTCAGTTTAAATTTTAGATCATAAATGTTTTGTCCATATTTGCATTTGTTTGTGTAACATTTAAAAAAAAAGCCCAACTTTTGTTGCTTTTTAAGATATCTTTGTAGGTATGTGTAACATGGAAAAGGCATTTATATACAAATAAATCATAGAAAATTTACTTTTCTCTCTTCCTTTTGTATTTAGTTTCATTTTTAACTAACTAAAGTAATCTTAATTTTTAAAAAATATTTCTATTAAATGCTTGTTTGAAAATCAATGAGTTAAAAGGAAAGGGGTATAAACTTCATTTTACCATCATACTTGTTAATTCAGTATTTTGATCTTTGATGATTTGTAGCTTCTAACATTAAATCCCATAATATTTTTTTTAAAACAAGAAATTATATGATTATTACTAAAGGATTTTGCTTGAAACCGATATCCAAAGTAAAATAACACTAATATGTTAAAGAAAAAGAATTTTGTGACTTATTTTAGATTAATGTTTTCTCCACACTGGAAGTCTGAGCTGCAGTCGTACTAGAATTTGTATTCGTCATGTGTAAAAAATATTCTCTTTCAAATCAACTTTCTTAAATTCAGAAAGACAGCAGTGATCAACTGGCCGTCTTTTAGTATGAAACATAATTTCCACTGTGCATGCGAGTTTGGTGCATATTATATCTATCAATGAAACATCCTAGTAACAGTATGGTTAGCAAAAGTTGGTGGATAACTTTATTCATTATTAAGGTCTAAATCATGACTATCACAAAATAATTCTTTAATTATTACTATTGGATTATTAAATTAATCTAAACTATAAAATTAGTGGTAAATTTGAGAACTATGCAATCTTTTCTGCTCATAATGTCACTGTAAACATCACAGAAGTCTGTAATCAATGATTTGTTTGCTTCTGTTTATTTGATTTCATAAGATTATTTTTGTAATATATTTATTTCAATAAACTTAATTTTTTGTGAAATTCTAATCCTCACAATTATATTGGTTTTCTACCTGTAAGAGTAACTTAAGAATTCGATTGCTCACAGATAAATTGAATCAGTATTTTGAATAGTCCTTACTGACAAAATTATCTTGTGAAAAAAAAAAATGTCATGACATTATCAAAAACTGACAACTGAAAAAAAAGTCATGAAAGTAACAGTTGAAGCTTTAAAGTATAATTGGTAATACTTTTTTAACAACATGTTAACATTCATGCCACAAAAAAAAAAAAAAAAAAAAAAAAAAATTATGCTTGCTCTTCAAGTTACATATGAATTAAAGACCTGTTAATAGATGTTTGAAAAGTGGTTTCACTTTAAATACAGAGCTATATAATTACAATTAATGTATTTAAAACTGTATCTATCTGACTATTAAACCAAATATTTTTTTAAGGAATATATGATTATATATATATATATATATATATATATAGTTGTCTTTTGTAACTGCCAGATTATATAATTGTTTGCCAGATTATATAATTTTTAGATGAATAACTAAAAGCATATATAATTAATTTTACATATTAATTCTTTAAAGAAAGCACAATTAGTATTCATGTCTTTGGAGTTTGCATTTAATTTATATATTATACTCAATGAGTTAAATTTGGATTTTGTGCTTCAATTTGAATTAAAAAATTATTATATAGATAAACAATTTTTTTTTCAAAACTATTTTTCATAATTAAAGTATAAGGGAGAAAAAAAATCAAATTTTGATGCATAGTAATCAGTATTATTCTAGATAAATTTAAAATAAATAATTTCTCTGTTTTTTTTCTCCTGTGAAGATGATAAAATCAAGATAGTTGAACATTGTTTTCTTCTGCATGCTATTTCCTTCAGTTGAACATTTTTTTCCCCCTCTTTCCTTGAGTAGTAATTTCTAAAGATCTTATATCCTTCATGTGAACTCTTTAGCCTTTCACATTACTTTAAATGTATAATAAGTAATTTAAAGGCTTTGGATAATTTGTGAAGAGATTGATTGGAGTATTTATATCAAAACAGTATATAATTTGTCTATAAAAAAGTATTGGAAGCTTATTACAGAATTTCTAATGCAGAGTTCTTTTCCAAAACTCTTATTTTCTGAAATTAGTGTAAAGTATAATGTCAAAATTAATACTCATAATTATGTCAGTATTAAATATACTTATCTGCTATCATTAGATCCCATCTAGGTAAAGAAAAAATTTAAGTTTTATTTTGCTTAGTAAAATAAGTTATCCTAGCAAAATATCTTATTTGAGTTGCCAATCTGGAATAACCTCTGCCTACTTAAAATTACTAAATTTTGAATGCTGTATCTTGTAGACTAAATCGTATATGTCATTATATTCAGATATTAATTTTTTTTATAAAGGAGCTTGAAGAAATTTCTTAGAGAAATTTGGATTAGTATTCAAATTGTAGTAGAAATGTAAGTTAGAGTCAATATCTTATTGATAGACCATATGTCTATTGCAAGTTTCCATGCATAAAATTGATTATTGCAACCCATATAATTCAAGAATAGTAAATGTTAACATTCTGTTTGCAAAATTATGATTTTGCAAACAAAATGCATGCATGATTTTTTCCACTACAGTTTTCAAATAGAGATAAACTTCTAGTAATTAAATATATTTTTTATCTGTCTTGTTAATCTTATTCTAATCAGCATGATTGAAATTTATATAATGTAATTTCCTTTTGTATTGCTTCATCTGAAAAAGGTAAATAATAGAAGGTATTATCCTTCTAAAAGGAAATCCAATACTATGCATTGCTGAGGTTACCTAGTAAATGGTGTGTGAAAACCAATTTTGTTTATTTCAATTATTGCACTTTTAAAGCTTTTGCAACATGTCTTAACTGCAAACCCCTTCTAAAAGAAAATCCAATATTGTGCAGTGCTGAGGACTTGAGTTGTGTAGTAAATGGTACGTGAAAAAATTTTTTGTTTATTTAAATTATTGCACTTTTAAAGCTTTTGCAATATGTCCTAACTGCACCTGCACTTATTTGCACATATAGAAGTAGAAAAATGTACTTTTTTTTAGCCTGCAATAATTTTTAGAGTTTTGTTAGATTTAGTTATTCTGCTTTTTTGCTTAATTGCCTTTGGTTTGTGTTTATGCATGTTCTTTTGACGGTTGCAAATAAATGTGCTTTGTGGATCTGTGGCTTTTTCTAATCTTTATAATGCATTAATTGTGAAGGTTTCTGCAATGCTGTACATTTTCTTTGCTTTCATTAATAAAAAATTATGGGGAAAATTAGTTTTTTTTTTTGTGTGTGTGTGTGTGTGTGTGTAATCTATTGTTTTTATTTTTCAGAAGTGAGAAGGGAATGGCTATTGAAACAGATGGAACAGAATAAGAGGGCTGTTCGCCCACTCCGCGGAGGACTGGCTTGGACTTAGAAATAGAGGAGTAATGGATAACATTTCGATGTTGTATATAATCAAGAAATTATTTATATTGGAATAAATTTGATTTTTAATTTTAAGGCTTATAAATATTTGTGCACATTCCATCACACTCTAGCTTCTGAATAAATATTGATATCAAACAGTACTTAAACTGTTCTACAATTAACAGGTTGTTTTACATAACTACATATTGATTGTATTAATGTATTATTGCAATTTTAAATTTTAGATAAGATAGTTATTATTTCATTAATTTTAATTAAAATTTGAAGGAATAGGTTTTGAGGATCTAAACTGAAATTTTATAGCATGGTAATGTTTTAGCCTTTGGGTAATAATATGCATACAAAAATTGTATTTGAATCGCAACATATGCTAATATAAATTCAATAACTAAAATAAAAGTGTTGTTGTAAGTTAATCTTAAAAATATGAAGAAAATATTTTGAATAATTTTAAAATTATCATAAAAATTATAAAGAAATAATATTAATTAAATTTGAAAATCATGTAAAAATGATTTTTGAGTAATTTATTCAGAAATTATTAATCAAAAGCCACATATATCATATATGAACTACGTACTAAATATGATTTTTCTAGATCCAATGAACTGTCTTGCAAAGCTTTTTGAATGATCACTTCCCATCTATATATCACAATTTACAAATTTTATTACCATATTGTCATCTACAAAAATCAAAAAAATATGTTCAGTATTCATTTCCTTCTATTCACCCCACAATATCTGTCATTAATTCTTTTTTTTTCTCCATTTTTTTTAAATTTATAAGTATATTTTTTAATACAATAATTGTTGCTCTAATTTTTTTTCTTGCTTATTTCATTTTATTGTGAAATTGATAGGCGAATTTATATGTATGCTTCAAGAGGATCTGTTTTTATTAAATAATGCAAGTTGAGTACTTTTCAATGGCAGTTAATCTATACTTATATAAAGCTCAATGTGTGTGTATGTTGGCGCTCTACAGACCAGATCGTTCTACCAAATTTGGCACATGCATATCTTGGAGGTTGGGAATGGGCACCTAAGGTCCCATTTTTTAAAATTTTTGATAAGAATTTTAATTATTAATTAAAAACTAACTTTCCCGCCAAAAAATCTTTTCATTTCCCCACCGCCAAATGAGTAAGGCTTCAGTCCCCTTCCCATGCTAACGAGAATAGGCTGAATATATTTTCGGCCGATTATTTCAAATTATTCTGTTTAATTTCTTAGAATTTAATGCATTTAAAATTAAACATTGTTAATTAATCTTTTAGATTCATTCTGAAGTACTTTTGAATTAAAATAAAACAGAATAAAGGAAATTAAAAATTTCTAATCTGCGTAGCGTTACCCTAACTGGCGTAGAAAATTGAAGCATTTGTGTTACCATAATTGACGTTGAAAATTCACGCATACGCTTTCTGTTCTGATTGTTGACAACTCTATTTTCAACGGATACGGACTTGGTTTTGAAGACTTAACATATTTTTCTGACCGTTTATTTCAAACGACTCTGTTTCTTTTTTTAGAGTTTGATGCATTTAAAACTAAACATTGTTAATTAATTGATCTGGTCATAATGAATATGAGAAAATTTTGTAGAAAACTTCTTGAGGTATTACATAAATTAAGAAAGATATTCTTTATTGCCTGTAAGGTTTTAATACTCAGAGACTCTGCTTTCAGTGCTCATATTAAAAAATGTTCTTATATTAATTGCAATTTAACCATTTCCACTTTAATTTAAAGCATAAATTCTACGGGAGTTAAACAGAAAATTAGAGAGATACAAATTACGCTATGGCTAATGGCCTTTATAATATTATGAATGAATTATATAACTATCAAAATGTGAAGCTTTAAAATATTTTGATGAAGAAGCTATTAAAATAGGAGTTACATAAAGTATTTAATTATTAAAATTTTAACAAGCATTAAGATTGGCGAACTGGCTGGTCGCCAAAGGCGGCTAATATTTTAATATAGCATTCATAATTGACAAATTTTTCAAACCTCCATTTCATATACATTTAAATAATCATATTAATTTTTTTTTTAAAAATCAGTATCATTAAATATGATAAAATTGAATTTTTAATGCTGTTAAAGAAATTATCTTTAAGATAAATATCTTATCTATAAAAGGTAATTTTAAAAATTTGAATCTTGACATTTAATGTTGCAGGGTTGAGTTGAAGAATTTTGACGAAATTCTGATATAGCTGGTATTAAATATCTTGGCCATAAAATAGACAAATAATCTCATAACGATGCTCTTGAAATGATGAGCACATAGGAAAAGAATGTTAAAAGCATCTAAATGTGGTTATAAAATCATTTTAAAGAGAAGTCACTGCATGGTTACAGTTAGAGGACAATGATTTGGATTTAAATACCGTCAATTAAATATTTTATTAAAAAGGTAATATCCCTTATATTGCTTTAACTGGAGTGGTAAATGTATTGCTTTATTCTCTGACAAAACTGATTTAGGTATAATTTAATGTAAAAATTTCATTGCTATATATTCCTGGTCTAATTTAAACTGAACTTAACTACATTCATTTCCTGGCTTGGCAGTCTTCTAATTTAGAGCAAACCTCTTTACGCCATGTCCACCTTTCCCCATTCTCATAGCAGTTTGTTTTGTTTTGTCTGTAAACATTGGAACTTTGTCATGAACAACAATTATAATAATGGAAAAAAAAAAGTCGATTTTTCGGCTGTCATGAACAATACATTTCAACCAATATTTTTTAAAATCGAAATATGCATAATTATAAGGGATTTTTTTTTGTTGTAATTAGTGCCGACCACTGTTATTTATTGTCTAATATAACATAAACCGGACTTTATTTTTTACTAGATCCAAATTATTAAATTAAATGCGTGTAAATAAATCTAATTTATTAATTTCATATTATATTCCCATGATTCTCTTACTAATGCATATCATCTTGCAGTGACTAGAGGACTTTATATTATCTGAAGTCTAGGATTAATTAAGATTCATGAAATAGAGACAATGCATTTTAATTGTGAAGTTTACGACACAAAATATATAAAATTAAACAGAAAATGTTACAATAAATATTCCGAACAGCAACTAATTGTTTTAAATTGTGGCAAAGTTACTGACAGTAGTATGAGTCATTTCTTCCTTATTTAATTCATACTCTCACCCTGTTCAATACTGATCTGTAAGAGAATTGATGTAGTCCTTTTTTCCTCTTATAAGATATCGAATTGATCCCAACATCAAATTCACCAAATGTGTATGAAGTACATTTCTGGAACATAAATTAATTTCATTATTATTATTTTTTTAATCAGCCAAACCTTATCTGGATCATTATCCCCATTTGGATTACAGAAACATCACAATGTTTTTGTTTTAGATTCTTCAACATTTATTGAAAAAGATGAATGAAAAATAATGTTGATTGGAAAGATTACATTCAAACTTGCCAACTGCTATTATTTATTTATTTATAATTATTTATCAACAATGGTTTTTCTTATTAATAAAGTTTTTGAAAGTAATAGGGTGATGAAAGATGTCAAAATTGGATGACGGAAAGAAGAGTATTAAAGGTTCCTGTTAAAGGCGATTCAAAATTACAACAATGAAATATTTTGTGCTTCGTGATATAATGGAGAAAACTGAATAGGAATATTGGTTTTTTTTCCTTTCCACTAATTGAATCTAAAATTTGATACAGAAGTGTAATATTGGCAATAAGACCATATATTATTATTCATTTGTCTAAGTGGTCTATAAAACCATAAATATACAGACGAGAGAACCTTGCTTGCCCTGCTTAACAAACTACTTTTTGAGCTTCCTGTGAGCGGTTACAAAGTTAGTAAAATAGTTGAAACCTTTAATGCAAGAAATTCTTTCGCAATTAGCACAAAATGTCCCAACGATATTTTTCCGCATTCTGAATATCGGACAACATCGTTTGGATATCGTATATTATTTTGTGCCAATAGAGTTAGTTAACAACATAAATAATCGTAATATTAAGTCTAATAATTTGATTTAACAAAAGCAAGGCATCAAAACTTATGAACGATGATAAATGGCGAAAGAAAGTGACCATTGAAGGCAAAAATGTGGTTAAATCCCAGAAGTATTGGAAGCTTTAAAATTGATTCGACGTATTTTGCTAAGTTAAGGCAAATTTTTTACATTGCAGCGTTTTCACAAAAGATTTTTTTCTCCCTTACGTAAAACCTCGTGGGGGCACCTCGAAATGAGGATGAGATGCTTCCGGTATGGAGGTTAAATATCGCCACCCTGGAGGGTACACAAAAAGGTGAGGTATCTGGTTCCTCCCATCGATGAAGGGACGTATTTCCTTCAGGAAAGGTTGTACCGTGACCGGTGATAGCCCTTAGGACTCAACCATAGAGATGACGAATATTTTAAGAGCAGTTATTACGTAACCAATTTGAAAAAGTCACAAATACCAGTGATCAATACTTTTCAAAAAGAGGTGTAATTCAAATCCTTGGCATGATCTTATTGGGGATATTTCGATTAAAGGTCTTGGATCACTATAGAAAGTAACAATCGATACGATCTGTCCAATGGAAGCTCTCAATCAAGAATTCAATCATGCAATCTGTGAATAGGTTGAAAAGTGAACGAACCGATTGTTCTTAGAATTATCGTATCATTGAATCGCATATCACTGAAAGTGGAGCTATCACAGGAAAGTGTTCATAATTGTGAAGTCACCGCTGCTCTTGACCTTCCGATATTCGCATTTGACAATGCGTTATCCCATGAAGATCATATCTAATTGCCTGTGACATGACTCTCTAATGGCATACATTCCTTTCACTCTACAGGCGCCATCTATTGGCTGAATATAGAACTAAAGTAAACATTTTTTAAAGAATTACTTTTTAAAAAAATTTAACTTTAAAAAAAAATGATTTACTCCAATAAATATATTAAATTAATAGTTTAAAAAATCAAAATTAAAAAGTAAGCTGAAATAGATAATTCAAACACACGTTACTTACATTAGTAAATTAAGTATTAATTACAATTAATAAATTCTATATTTAATACTAAGTAATAATTTTAATTAATAATATGATTCAAATAACAGATATTTGGAACAAACATTTAAAAATAACAATAGCAGAATTACTTGTTATTCAAAAAAATCGTGGATTATGCATCTCTATTAAGAGATGTGATAAATAGCAATATAGGAATTATCTTGCAATTAAATAGTCAATATTAGAAAGCAGATATAAAGAGAAAGTAAAAGAGCGTAAATTAGTATAGTTGTTGTCTGTTACTTCTCTGTTATAAATTTTGCCCAATAACGACCTTGGAGATTGTCTTGGCAACTTAATCGTTGATTGCACACATATCTTTGGCGATTTTTTTTAAAGATTAATTATTTACTTACGATTATAACACAATTTTCCGAAATCTCTGAACATAAAGAAAATTTCAATATTTTCTTTCAAATTGTCAAAATTATGATAGAACCTTTGGGGATGCAGCCTTTGCAGCTGAAAATTCCAAAACTGTATTCAATCAATCAATCAATCAATCAGCAAGTCAATAATGTTTTTCACTAACTTCAACTTCAGTGTCGAAACAAAGCACTGCAAACCACGATTACTGTAAACTAGGAGAAAGGTTGATAGATGTGATGGTGGGTGGTTAATCCTTCCTGTTATATCAATTATTTGCTTTTGGTATCTTATTCTCAAGTTTAGAGAAGGCCTTTTTTTTTGCTTCTCTGCATATTTATACTCTGCTTAATTCAATTTGTCCGAGGTAAGATTGTTCCTTTATACTTTGTGATTTTTTTCATCGCAAGCTGAGTCATACATTTGTATCAGTGCAAGACTATAGTGATGAGTCCTTTCAACTAAATTCTGAATCTTTCCCCTACAACACGATGCCTCAAATTACTGATATTTATTTTTCGAATGAAAAACCTGCCAAGGACCTTGTGCTAAATTTAAGTCAGAAACATTACGAGGAAATTAACGTTATTTTTTCTAATGCGAATGCTTCTTCTCAAATACCGCGCACAAACCCCATTCTGATGCAAACTTTCATAAAGCAAAATATTGACAGGCATTCAAATATCACGAATATGAGATTTACCCGGCAAGGGAAACTAATTTTCACTACAAAGGATCCGAGATGCGCAAAACAACTTCTTAGCTTGGAACAGATTATCGAGACTAAGGTTACTTCTAACGTTATTTGGGAAGGAGTAACTTCTAGATTTCTGCTCATTGATTTGCCCACGTGAGTTCCACTCAAAGAAGTTGCAGACGAACTGCGAAAGTTTAATGATATTGAAATCAGAGAGATGAGACGTTTTGGCAAACAAAATTCGACACAGCAAATTTCCCCAATACTCGTAACAATTCTGGATACTTTCGTTCCAGATACAGTTAAACTTTGGCTTACAATCCAGAAAATTCGACCTTTTATCGATCGCCCTAGACAGTGTTCAAAATGTTACAGTTTCCTACACCCATCTAGGATATGTCCGAAAGACCAAATTTGCCAATTATGTGGTGCAGAACACGTCGGAAATTGTCAAAACCCAGTTAAATGCATTAATTGTCAAGGTTCTCATGCTGCAACATCTAAAGCGAGTCCCTTGTACGCCAAAGAACAACAAATTTTGGATCTAAAATGTCGTAACCACCTCACTTTGGGGGAAGCACGACGAATATTTAATCCATCATCTAACACAACTTATGCAACTGTTACTAGATCGAACACGGAATCTATAGACTTTGAAAAATCTTTCAACGACAAAATGGAAGCCATCATCAAAAACATCAACAAAAAGATGGAGCAACATTTTAATGCGCTATTCGAAATATTTCAAAAGACGGTCGAGTCTATGGTGCAACAGTTAATTCATGCGATTGACAAAGGTGAAAAAATTAAATCTCCATCCAGGAAGAAAAAAGCTTTACTTAATGCTGCGAAGAACTACGCTGGTTCTACTAGCCTACCTATGCAATGGGATGCTGGTGGCCCTGCTGGGACTTCGGAGTTTTAAAAAAAAATCCGCTTTGTTTTCTTTTTGCTGGTTTCTGTTCTTTTTCCGCTTTTTTGTTTTTTATTTGTTACGTTTCTTTGCAAAGCGCTGCTTCAGTTTTATCTTTCTCAAAGGCTTGGGTTTTTTTTTAGTGTGTGTGTCACCCCGGTATTTGGTTGACATCTTGAAGAGTTTGCAAAATATTTTTTTCCTTTTCTGTTGGATTAATCTATTAGGATGCGTTTTGTTCAGTGGAATTGCCGTAGTATTAGGAACAAAAAAATATGGCTTGATATTCCCCCCTTCTCAATTTCAGATTTCTGGATTTTTCAAAAAACTTTTCTTCGTGCTGAAGAAGATTTTCGTTTCTATAAAAAAAAGGTTTTTTAGATCTCACAGGGAAGACAGACTGGGAGGGGGCCTTTTAATTGGAATCCCCGATCATCTGACGGCATACATAATCCCTTCCGAGGTACCTCAAAATTCGGACGTGGAAATCCTCACCGTTAAAATCATTACAAGTTCTCTAAACTTTTGTATAGTTAACATTACGCTCCCACAGGTTTTGACATTGAAATTCTCTGAAACTTTTAAAACTCACTTTCTGAACCAACGTTCATATTTGGTGATTTGAATTTACATCACCCTTTTTGGGGCTCAACCACTTCTTCCAGACTCAGCAACAATTTTGCCGATTGGTTAATGGATTCAAATTTTGTCATTTTAAATACTTCGAACCCGACGCACATTACTCCTGCAGGTAACCAATCACTTCTGGATCTTACCCTTTGTTCCAAATCCCTCTTCTGTAGCTCAGATTGTTTTGTTTCTGAATCATCATTTGACAGCGACCATTTCCCCATAATTTCCACTTGCAAAGGTTCCTCACAGAAATTAAATTGCAATCTATTCTATTTCAATCGGAAAAAAATTTTGAAGATACAAATCTTAACCTAGACTCAGTTTCATCAAACATTTCAGAAATCATATCCAATAATACTAGAAAAATACCTTTAAACAATAAACAATACCCACCCTGGTGGGATAAAACCTGTCACAAACTTTACAACCTTAAAATCATATATCGAAAGAAAGCATTAAGATGCATATCAACTAAATTTTGGATTCTACATAAAAAATTCGCAAGCAGATTCAAATTTTATAGTACGCAAGCAAAACAAAAATTTTGGGATAAATTATGTAATAGCGCAAGAAAACCTCGTTTATTTTATTCTATCTTAAGAAAACTGAATCAGCAATATGAAGATAATAACTCCTTCAACACCATTTCTATTAACAATTCTTTTATCACAAACCCATTCTAGCAAAGTAATCTGTTCGCAGAATTTTATGCCAATAATTCCGTTTCTCACGAACCATTACCAATCCAGTTTACGGACAATCAGGAAAGCGAATTAAACGGAACACTACAAATCGAAGAATTACAATTTGCAATTAAAAAATCAAAAACAACCCCAGGTCCAGACAATATTCCCGCATCCTTTTTTAAAAAAAATCAAAAATGAAAATTATTACATCCTTCAACAGATTTTTAACACATCATATGTTCCCAAAACATGGAAACACGCACTTATTATTCCAATTCCAAAACCAAATAAAGACAAGCTTCAGATAACATCATATAGGCCAATAGCTCTAACATCTATTTTTTCCAAAATATTTGAACGCATTTTATGTAAGAGAATTACTGATTTTCTTACAAAGAACAAAAAAACTTCATCCAAAACAATTTGGTTTTTTACCATACAAGGACAATAGGGCAGCCACATACTCATTACATTACAGCATTACAAAAGTAAAGAGGGAAAAAAACATTTCATTGGTATCAGTCTCGACATCACAAAAGCTTATGATTCGGTTTACATTAATGGATTGATATATAAATGTTTGGAATTGGGCATCTGCGGTAAGATATGCGCTTGGTTGCATCAATTCCTTAGTCACCGTACGTTCCAAGTGCGATGGAGACAAACACTCTCCGACATAAGAATTATAAACAAGGGACTGGCACAGGGTAGTGTCCTCTCGCCAGTCTTATGGGCAATCTTTATATCGGATTTTTTTGAAACTCTTGAAAATGAAGTTGATTGTCTGATTTTTGCGGACGACATATTTATTTTTTGCTCGCACCAGTCTATTGAACTTATAACTAAGAAATTACAAAAAACAATGGAAAACATACATCATTGGTGTACGTATTGGAAACTTTCAATTAATGTAGAGAAAAGTTACATAGCCGATCTTTCAAACAAAATTAATTTTACCCACCCAAATATCTTATTAGCAGGAACGAACATCCAATGGAAAAACTCAATTACATTTCTCGGAATTCCTTTTTCAAAAAGAAATCAAAACGGGTCGATCATCAATAAAATTAAAAATAAAGCTTTAAAAAAATCAATGCATTCAAGGGTTTTGCATTTAAACATTATGGCCCAAGAACAAAAGATTTAATCACAATCGCAGAAAATAGCATTTGCAGCTTAATTTTTTACGCCAGTCAAATTATCAACAAATTTCCCGAAACTCACATGAAAGCATGTAATATTATTCAAACTAAAGCACTTCGCATTGCACTTGGTGTTCCACAGTGGACACCAAATAAAGCTCTCCTTTACATCTCCAGTCAGGAAATTCTTAGTGAAAAAATCAAACGCTTATGCTTACAATTTCTCATTAAGCAGATTTCTATTGGTTCCTTCTCCTCCATCTACAAATTAGATATAGAACATTTCAATCTTGCTCTCATTGAACAGGACAAAAAAATTTTGGATAAAATTTTTTCTGATCTAAACATTAATTGGAATAGCATTATTTCAGATCAACATTTTCTACAACTTCCAAGAGAAAATTGCAGCATTATTATTTCAAAATACCCTTTTCAAAACAAATCTCTCCCACACTCAGTTATTAATGGTAGTTTTCAAGAAACGCTTCAAAAGGACTTCAAAGAATGTTTCATAATCGCAAAACTTAACTTCAATCGCTGGCATTTCGATTCTGTCTCAATTTGCTTTTCGAACTCACAACATCAACTCAATTTTTACAGCTGAAGCTCTTGCAATTTGCCAGGCTCTGGACTATTTTTCCGTTCCTGAGAAACCTTTACTTCTCCTTACAGATAGCCTTTCAGTTCTTACAGAACTTAAAAAATTTTCTTATAAATCCCCATCCATCATTCATAAAATTGTGGAAAAATCCCAGATTAATTAACACATTACTTTTCTATGGATCCCAGGGCATTCAACAATATTATGGAATGAAAAAGCGGACTGGATCGCAAAATCAGTAACAGAAATCAACCCATACATTGAATGGATCGCATCGGAAGACATAACCTCACACATCAAACAAATCTCAAAAAGAAAAACAACAGACAGCTATAGACAGAGTAAATATTAAGAAAGTCTTGGAGAAATTCCAGACATAAAAAATATTACTAAATGGACAAGAAATAGAAGAGAAGACATCATTTGCGCTAGAATTTCTACCAAAACAATAATTACACCTGGCCTTCTACATCGTTTTAACCTGTCGAATCAACCAAATTGCGAAACATGCCAATCTTTGAATAATTTGGATCATATCTTGCTGCACTGCCGAAAATATTCAAGTATCAGACGATGCCTCTGGACGAAGTTGGGCTTCAACTCTCTTTCACCCAGTAACTTTAAACAACTCACGAGCAAAGCATTGCAGATAAAATGTCTCTCCATATTTTCCTGCAACATTTGAAATTCTTTGACATTTACTAATTGGAAATATTGTTGAACGCTGGGATGACAGCCTTTGTAGCTAAAAATCCCCGAATCCCCCTCAATCAATCAATCAATCTTCAGTGTCAGCAATTCAGCATTGTTTATTTATTTGATGGTAAAAGCAGGGCTATTTAGGTTTGGGGATAAAAGCAATTATTCACTCTTACAAACTTAAGGAATTTGAGGTTATGTTTTGTAATGCAAGCAAAAATAGTCCGTGAGAAGACATCTGAATTCCTGCAAAGTAATGCTATTAAGGTAATAGATTATTCTATTATTTATTATTCATTTAACTTTTTTTTTTGAAACTTCAACAAATTCTAGAGATTTAGGAAAATTATGAATTTAATGCAGTGGTTTTTATTTTTACCCTTATGTGAAACGATAGAAATAGTGAAAATAATTGTGTGGTTTTGAAGGTTTTTTTCCCCATCTGTTAGATTTTATTTCAAGTTTTGAGAATTGAGTGTATAAAAATTAAAGCTAGGAGAAATTATCTTGGGAGAAAGTTTTCGTAGATGAGATAGTAATTTGCAAATCATTACTTTTTCTGATTTGTTCTAACAATTGGATATTTGATATAAATTAATAGAATGGACTAATTGACATCGGAACTAAAATAACTGGTATTTTCGAATTAAATGTCATTAGTTTATAAAAAAACGCAACAAAATTTATAAAGCAGCCCTACACAATTTTCATGAAACATCATGTCAATCTTATTGCACAGTCTTCCAGACAGGTAAAAGTTGAGTTTACTAAAGTTGTGACTAATTTTGAAGTTGAAGTAAGACTTGAAATATAATATATTAGTTCAGATTGATATGAATTAGAACAGTTTAAGAGGAAAGAAGTATTTATTTATATCATGTTTCTCTACATTGTGGAGAAAGAATATTTGATAGATGATTAGGTTAAAATTATTCAGCATTCAAAATCTTTTGATTTGGTTGAAGTTCTAAATATCTTTCAAATGGACTTTGTATTTTTCCAAGTTGTTATGTATGACACTATTTCTTGAATATGATGTGTTTGTCATGATACAGATAACCTTTTTCCTGGAATTTAAATTTTCTTTTTGTGTGCTGTTGCTGCAAACCTTAGATGTAGGTTACATATATCAAAATAAGAGACGGTTCCTTTTTTGTATTTAAAGGTTTTTGTTTCTTAAAGAGAGGTGAGAAATGTCTGCTAATGAAGGAAATTATTCAAGCTTTTACATTCTAAAATGTATTGGCACTGTAAGTGACCTGAATATTATTTAATATAGAAGCACATACCATAAGACAGTTGAAATGCAAAGAATGTTGTAATTACACACTAGACTTTTATTGTCTTCCACCGGAAATGAAACAGCATTACTGACATAGTATTTACACTTTTCTTTAAACCTAAAAAGAAAAGAAAAACCTAAAAGAAAATTATCTAAAAAGAAAAGTGATGTGTCATTAAATTTTTATAATGATTCTTTAGTTCAATGTTTTTTGTTTTGTTTTTTTAACTTGGATGATGAATCACTAATATATTTTAAATGATTTTTTTTTGTCAAATTTTGTTGAGAATTCTTTAAAATGTTTGAACTATATATTTTATTGACTTAAGAGAAATAAATAGTAAAAAGAATATCCAAGAGTAGCATTTTCTACCATTTTTGTACTTTTGTATCATTTTTATTTCAAAATTGTTGTTCACATTAAAAATATATATATATTTAAATTTTGTGTTTCAATATTTATCTCACAGTAGGCTTAAAGAGGATAGGAACTGAAATGGAAATCGGATGTGATTGTGATATCAATCAGTACTGAGGATTAATGCACCTAGCAATGTTAATTAAAATAGGTTTATTGTAAATTGAAGATAATTGTGATAATAATCAGTACTGAGAATAAATGCATCTAAAGATGTCAATTAAGATTTATTAGAAATGGCTAATATATTAGATTTGATGAATGACTGTAATATTTTTAAATAACATTTGTCATGGTATTTATTTAAGAACAGTTTTTCATACACTAATATCTTTCTAAGAGCATTCAAATAGTTAGTAATTTTTATAAAATTAAATGGTTATTTGATCTTTTTTTTCATATATGCTTCAGTAACATTTGAATTTGATGTTTGTTTTCTTATATCAATGTCAGATTGAAATTCCTGAAAAAGGAGAGAAGACAGTTATGCATACAGATATTAGACTTGAAACAAGCAATGGTGAAGTGAAAAGTGAGCCCAAAGAAGAATTCCTTCCATATGAAAGAAAATATTTTGCATTACTTCATAGATGTGAACTTGTGAAACAGGTTTGTATATTGTTGCTTTCATGTACAGTTATGTCACTAAATAAAACTTATCATATCTTCTTATATCAGATAGTTATCTTTATTAATATTTTGTTTTGGATCTGTTATGCATATTGGGCATATTGTTATTTATATTTTGGTTTTGTCTTTACTTTTGTATTATGATTTACTATTCATTTCAGTATTGCCTTTTGACTAACTACTTATGTTTATATTCAAAAATGTGAAATCTGTCGATATATTTCTTAAAATGCTGTTATTATAATTTTTCTAATATCTTTAAATTATTCCTTAGAGATTAGATGGCATTTTACAACATTATTATTAACATGTAAGCATCTTCCATACACCCTCTGATTTTAAATTTTCTGTCTGATAATAGAGTAATGAAAGACTTGTTAATAGAATATACTATGTGAAAAAGCTACTTCGCAGAAGAAAGAAAGAACGAAAGTAAGTTCTTTTATGTTTAAAAAAGTTTTCAAATGGACTGGAGGATTTTCTTATTATTTAAAATGTTATCCCTTACAATGTAAACTATTATTGTTATCATTCCTTCAGTTTATATATTTTTTTTCTGAAACAAATGTATTAATATTCATACTTTTAAAAAAATAGGTTTTTAATGGACCGTTTAGATAGTTATGGTGATGATTACATGAGTGTAGCACAATCTTTATTTTCTGAAGTAAGTATTTTTGTATTTATGCTCTATAATTTTTCATTTTAATTCTGAAGATCTGATGGTTATTTGTAAAAATAATAAAAAGGCTGTATTTTAGGTAAAATTATCTGTTAATATTTTTCAATCTATTTAAATATTTTTTTTCAAAACATTTGAAATGAAAAATGAATATTTATTGTGAAAATATTCAAGCCATAATGATCTTGATGTAAATTCTCAATTTTGCGACCAAATGTTACCAAATATTTACTTCTGTTTGAGTGTCAAATACATTAAATCTATAAAACATGTCTCTGGTTTGATTTAGAAGTGCTTTTTTGTGTGTGATTGTTGCATGGTTTTTCCTTGTTATTTGTTAACAATGTTCAGGCCAGAGAGCTGCTTATTAAGATACAATACAATTCTTTCAAAGATTTATTGTAAATATAGACCAGGAGCATATTCATTTTAATTAGATTAAATGTCCTTCAGCTGACTTGAAAGTTGTAGCAAAGATTCCATGTCAAGCATTATATCATAGCTCAAAATTATGCAGTCTTTTCCAAAAAATTCATAAGTAGTTCAAAAAAGGATACTAACTTTAAAAAGCAAAATTGAATTACTGTAAAAAAATTATAATGAGATTCATATACAACATTGATCTTCAAATTGGATTCTGGTGAATCTTAGGTATTACTAGTGTGTGTGTGTGGGGGGGGGGCAAGGTCTCTTTTATTAAAACTACAGATTCTAACTACTGATACTATTTACTACTGCTGATTCTAACAAAAACTTCAATCTGAATATTATGTCTATCTGCAGATAATAAATACATAGCTAGATTTCAATTGTTGGTGTAATAAAATGCAAGCAATACCAAAATGACAATCTATGCTATCATTAAGTAGATAAATAAAATAATATTATTCAAATTTAAAATCCAGTTGTATCTCTTTCCTTTACTTACATTATTATCGGCACCTATACAATCTAATTACAAATGTCTAACTTATACTTTTGGAGATGTAGAATTCTGTTATTAAGATCATATATTTCCAAGCTGTAGTTCATCTAAGACATTTCAAGACCATTGACATAAAGCTAAGTGATTTGTAGTAGATATTTAGTTTCAGAATCATATATATATATATCTTTTCACAAAACTATTTTATAAGATTGACAAGTATAATTTTGAACACTGAGAATGATTTAAACTTTTCAATTTCTGTGAAAATATGATGTATAAAAATGATAATTTATATACGAATCTAAATTTTTTAATTCTCTGTTGAAAGAAATATCAAGTAAAAAACTTTTTTTTTTTTGATGAAAAACATTAGAAAACAGAATGAAAACATTGGGATATAATAAGTTTTTTTTCATAGCTATAGTATATGCTTTGAAGTTCTGGAGTTAAAATATTATTTCTGATCTCTGTTATTTATTATAATTTATTTTAAATTAATAAGAATTTATTTTTAATTCTTTTTCTGAGATGGTAGGCGATAGTAGTCCCACTAGAACACCTCAGCAAAGTGTCAAGTCCGAAAATCCATCTTCATCTTTTCTAGTGCAAGTAAAAAGTGAACTTGACTCATGAAATTAAATTTTATTTGTGCATTTATGTTTATTTTTCGTCCAACAGGAATAAATCATATATCATATCTTTGTATCATCTTGTAAATAAAGTTCTTATTTTTGGAGTTTTAATGTGATCATATTTCTTATTAATCTGCTTGTACTAATTTTTTTATGTATTTTTTTTATCAAAACACTTTTTTTGTGTTTATTAATTTATAATGAATTGTTAATTGTGATTATTATTTAAATTTTGTTAATTTTTAATTCAATGAAAAAAATTGAATGGAAATAATTCCTATCACAAATATTAATTAAGAAACATTAATTTAATATTTATTTAACATTTAACTCTTATTATATCTTTACTTTGGATGAACATTGGTTGAATGCTGCTTATATTCTTTAATTTTACTCATTGTGCAGTCTTTTACACCGTACAAATAATTGAATGCGATTTTGTTTTAATTTTTCAAAAAGTTAAATTCTAAAATGGTAAAGATTTTTATTATTTCATTAAAATTTGCTATAAAATTTCCTCATAAACATAGAAACAAAAGTAAGATATGATATACAATATTATCTGGCTTTTGTATTTTTATCTTTAGAGTTTTTGTATTGCAAGACTTTTTCTTTGATTTTCCACAAATTTTCTATGTTCATGATATATCAAATTTACATTATGATAATACAAATTTACATTGAATTTGCATGTTTATGATGTATCAAATTTTATATTTCCTACCATTTACTACATATCAAGCAGTTTGAATGACAAAATAAATAAATAGATGAATAAAAAATAATAAATAAATGAACTCAAAGTAAAATGGTACCATAACTAATTGAAAATGTTTTAAGTGACCATGGCATTATCTGTAGAGTGAGATGAAAGTTGAGTTATACTGTATCAGCTCGAAAGAGAAATCAAGGATATAAGGAATAAGAGCTGCAAACAGAAATCCATTTTCTATTAATAATTTTGATAGACAATTTTAAGTTTCATGTGAAAAAGTATTTGATAGTAATAACAATATATAATATTATTCATTAAAATTTAAATGTAATGAATGTTAGCAAACATTTATTCTGTTTAAACCATTGCTAAGTGTCGCAATGCCCAGATAGTAAAATCATGACTTTGTAACTGGACAGCTCCTAGTTTGAAACCCAATTTCATTCAAAGAATTGTCATGCAAAGGGTCTGGTGCATGTTAAATCCATCAAGGCCAAATAATATCCAGCTAGTGTGATGCAGAAGTTGGACAAGGTGCTTATGGCGTCAGCTCAATTGTCATCCTCATCATTTAACTGCTATTCAAAATCATGAATAGCCTTTAGAAATGATTCAAAACAAGCCATTAACATAATTAAATTAACTATGGGAGATAGTCAAATTAAAGAAATATATGATACAATATTTCAATCACCCTTCTCTTAGTCAATGGACAAGCTTATTTACAATGGCTGAGTAATGTCTACTATAATTTTAATTAGCTATTTATTTAGAGAAGTAATAAGAACGAGGTATTCTGTATTAATAATGTATATTCGTGCAACATTTACATTTTTTAAACTTTACTTATGTGTTTCCTGGCTATTTGCACTTTCTCGTAATTAATAGTACTTTTTCTTCGGTTCCTCGAAAAGTATTAAAATGTTTTAATACTATAATTTTGACTTTCTAACCTTTCAAAAGGAGGTCTGGATGAAAACATTATTTTATACATAAATTTCTCCTTAAACTGAAATATTTTAGTAAAATTCTTTAAATAAAACAAAAGCATTTTTTTCAAAAACTATTTTTATCTAAGTGACTATTTTTTTATCTACTATTTTTATTTATTATTATTAATTCAACTATTTTTATTATCATACCTTATTAGTTTTTGTATCGCTTTAAGTCGGCAGAACCTCCACCATAATGGAAAAAAAGTGGTAATTAACAAAAAAAAAAAAAAATAGACGTAGTTACATCAGTGCAGAAATAATTTTTTGTGCACTTCTATTCTGTATTCGAAATTTAATAATGAGCAATATTTCAGTATCTATCGAGGATTCTTTCTTCTTGTGATACAATAGGATGCACCTTCGTCCGGAACTTATTCCTCATCCTCCGGTATGGATGCTTCAGAATGATAATAATGCTTTCCACAAAATCGAAGACAGCAACTAAGGAAATTCCTAACCATATACCTACATACCCTCCTAGGTAGCAGAAAGTTTCTATAAGCTAGGAAAAAAAAAACATTTTAAACATTAATGTTTAAAAATATAGTGAATAAGCGGCTAATCAGCGATCTGGAAATATTCGATAAAGAATAATCAAAGAAGTGTGTAAAATCTGCTTAAATTCAATTTACTACCACCTATTGGCACCATCGAAAACGAAGTGGAACAATCGATGCATTGTATAAAGTGGATATGACGAATCGGCAGCTGACCTTAACTTCAGACAGACGAGTGCAATTTCGGAAAGGGAGGAAAGAATGAAACGGAGAGTGGGACAAAAAGAAGCCTTAGTATAATCTTTTGCATTTGTTACCTTACTTTTATTGATTACTAGCCGCCTTTGGCGACCAGTCAGTTCGCCAGTATTACCGCTCGCTACAATTTTCAATTAAATATTTTAAGTAACTGGTCTCTCAAACAAAACATTTTTAATCTTCAAATTTTGATAGTCATACCAAACTTGTACTGTTGTTTAGATCATTTCGTTCAATTTACTATATATATTTCGCTAATTTGTTGTCATTTCCTGTAAAACTTCAACTTTAATTTAAAGTGGAAATGATGAAATTGCAATTAATATAAAGATATTTTTAATAAAACCAAGCGTTTTATTTTATTTATCATCTTTATTGTTATTTATTTATTATTACTATTATTGAATATGAGTATTGCAAACAGATTCGCTCGGTATTTAAGTCTTATGTGAACTACAAAATATTTTTCATAATTTATGTAATATCTCAAAGAATGATTCAACAAAAATTTCTCAGATTCAGCATAAAATTCAGTTTTTAGTTTTGCTTTCACAAGGATTGAAATGAAATCAATAATATTTTGTTCCGGCCTATAAATATATTTAAAAAATTGTGAAGTCTAAATTTAATGCAGTAAGGTATCATATTCTGAGAAATATTCTGGACACACCAAATTTTAAATAAATGAATGAATGTTTCTATTTTCCACGATCAACTAAGACTTATTTACGAAGTTTTGAATGTTAAAAATTTAGAAAAACTTAACATTTTCATAATCTTAGGCAAATTAATCTTGAGAAACCTGCGCGCTGATTGGCGTATTTTCTTTGAAACGATCGATGGAAAATCTAAAATTATCCTTTTTTTTATTGAATAGTGATATTCAAATTTTCATAAATCAGTCAGTTTAAGTGATTGATTTAGTTGATTGGAAATTAACTCTTTTTATTTAAAATATTAGCGTTTCAAGAACATTTTGTTAATCGTGATTTCCACAGCAGAAGCTTTATGTAAAATCAAAAATTCGTCATTTATTAGAGCATTTATTGAATCAAGTTACATAAAATATAATCATTTTCCATTTAGACCATTTTAGCAGATCTGTGTCTTACTAAAGGTTTACAAATTAGCTGTGTGACCCTGATTTGAATGGATACCTTGTTCATATTAAATAAAACTGATTTATTGGATTAATAATACAGAGAGTGTAAAAGATGATAAAATAATTTTTCTTGAATTTATTTTTTAGAAAAAATAATATTTCATATTTGTTTCATTTCCTACAAACACGTGCCGAAAATTAATATTTTTGCAGATTTCATTTCCAAAAAGATTTAATTAATTTTTAATTTTAGCTTTAATCAATGTGATGGCAGCACTTTGAAAAAGGCAAATTTTTTCCCCATGAATGCGAAACGTGCTCGTGCAGCTTAAATTTTATTTTTATTTTGTACGGAAATTGTTGAAAAATATAGTTAAAATATTTATTTAAAAATTCATTAAAAATAGAAATTTAATTTTAAGGTTAAAACATTGGTATCATTTAAAAGATAAATTTTTGATCTTTAACTTGATGTAAAAATCTTTTTTGTGCGGTAATACTTTCGGAAGTTCAGAAACATGCCAAAATGTCGCTTAATTTTTAAATAAATGAAATTCTAATTAAAAATTTAAAAAAATTACCCACAGGTGTACATTCCCGGCCTCCAAGGTATATACGTGCCAAATTTGGTAGCTGTAGGTTGAATGGTCTGGCCTGTAGAGCGCCAACGCGCGCGCGCACACACACACACACACATTGAGCTTTATTATAAGTATAGATAAATGATTGCATTAAAAATAAATGATAGTGCATATATCACAATATCATCGTTGATTATTAATGATTGCATTAAAAGAAATGAGTTGAACTTGTTTACAATTAAAAGCCACTTACTTCGAATTTGGGTGTGTAGCTGTATGTTGTGATATCGAACTTATCAAAGGAAAGTCGTACGTAAATATACTGTTTCCTAAAAGATAAAAGAAAAGTTACTTATACTTAAACACTTAAGATTCAATCTAAAATGGTCAGATCGAAAGTTGGTAATTAACGCAATGGTAAAATAAAAGAGAAATCTTAAGAAATATTTTTATTGATACCTCTGATAGAGTCAATTTATAAAAGATAACTATCACATGACAAATGATAGTTATTGTGCATGGTATTGAAAAATAAATGAGTGTTAGCGTATAAATCGAAAATTAAAGGAAAGAATGTCGTACTGTATGATGAATGCACATATACTTATCATCTGACACCTTTCATTGTACTTAATTGTTTAAATGTTGGGAAAACTTTAAAAAAAAAATCTTTGTGGTTCTGCTTTTTACTGTAGAATTGCAAAAGAATAAAGCAGTTGTCGTTTTAGAATGATTTTTCCTCAAATTCCCGCTTAAAAAATTCTCCTCTTAAAAAGGATACAATAAAGTTAGATTTACTAAGCATTTCTTTCAAGTGAAAATTTTACATAAGCTTTTTAAATGAAAAAAAATCGAAAAAGTAACTTTTTTGGAATTTAAGCAAAAAAAAAAAAAAAAAAAGGGGGGGGGGGATAGGAAGGTAGATAACAATTCCTTTCCCTTCGACTTGAGTTCATATTGGGCATCGTTAGTTCCAACAAGCATTGGATTTCATCTGCATTCGAACCAGTTTTTGATTTGCTTTTTTGTTTATTTGGTGAAATATTTGAACCACCATTAACTGAAGTTACCGCATTTATGTTATTATAAAGAACTTTCCTTTATTTTTTAAAAAATTTTCATTAATATGACAATTTGAATTTCAAAACTTCCAGTGAGTTTATTTACTTTAAAATCTAATTTCCCAATAACAGCTGCATCTTTTTAGATTAGTAGAATGAGTTTATTTTCACTGCTTTTGTATACGTGGCCGATGTAGTCTTTTGATTATAAGTTTCAGATGTAATGAGTTCTCTGCACTAGTGTTTCCTGTTCTCGAATATAAACATAGCGTTTTTTTAATTGCATTTTTTTTCTGGAGTGAACAGGTCAGGAATGCGGAAGAGTGTAGTTGTGACAGAATTTCATGGAATGGTTCTATTTTTTTTTTTTTTTTCTATTTGTACGTTGTCACAGTGTGTCGATGAAAAACTGGGTTCAAGTAGACTGGGTTCATGTTTTTATTATTTCGGGTTAGGTGAATAATTTTTATTTGAAATATTTACTCAATTTTACCACTTTTGATGTCAATCCAGGTAAAAAGCTCTATAACTAATTTTTTGAAATCTGGGTTCACAGGAATTCAAAGATGAAAAATACTACAAATATTTTCCGTAGTGATAGATGAAGATACTTTTATATCCAATACTTTTTAGTGATATTCAATGCAATCAATAAATAATGAGGCAAAGGATATTTCACAGTAATTATTCTATGGAATTCAAATGCATTGTCGGCAGTTGTTTAGATATTTATCTTATTGTGATATTAGATACAGAATTCCATACATCTTTTGGCAATTGTTAGAATTAATTGCATATACACTCTAAAATTTCATCCTCTAGTTGAAACAGTTGCAGTGTTTTTGAACTCATCCAAGACTTAGAAGTCACATAGAGGCAGATTTAGAATGTGAGGAATGACTCTCAGGGTTTTATGTTTAAATGTTCATCGTGTTTTCTTTACTTTTTATTTTTTAGTTATCTGTGTGTATTGAATGGCGTTATAGGAAAATAAGATGATACCAAGAAAAAATCTTCCACAATGTTCCGATTTGATTACCTTTTTCCTCTTCGCCAACGTTTCACGATACCTTTAAGTGTAGATTGTAGTTCTGAGGTACAGAAATTTGATGAAAAGTGGCCCTTTGAGATTCAAGAACTAAAACGTTACCTTTCTTGCATTAGAATTTTTCTGCAAAAGGATAATTCGTGTGCTTCCCATGGCAGATTTCGCGGTTCGGATTTGATTTTAAATTGGTGGTTCCAACTTTTCTGCAAAACGGTAATTTGTGTTTTTCTATTCCAAAATTTCGTTGTTACAATTCGATCTCAAAGTGGCGATTCCAATTTTTTTTTTTTTTTTGCAAAAGGATAATTTGTGTGCTTTTATTGAAGATTTCACTGTTTAGATTCGATCGCAAAGTGATGATATCAACTTTCGAACAACTACTGAGAAAAGGTCTCCCTCATCCTCTTTGCCACACTGCAATAGTTCTGTTTCGTTATTTGTCGACTGTACCTAATAAGAGCTGCAATTTACATAAAGAGCCTGGAGTATTAAAAAACTCTCCTGGTGTCGTGTAACTCGTGTTTATAGTTGTGTTGTATTTATCAACATCCTTCTTTGTTTCCTTTTGAAGAAAGGGTAAATGTTAGGAATGCCTGATTTTTATTGTAGATTTTCTCCAATAATTTTCAACTCAGTTTAAGTACTAATTTTTTAATAGATTTTTTAAAATATTTTTATAGTAATAGGCAGTTTGTGCCAACATTTTATGTGTTTCTTTGTTTCCTATTAAAAATTCATCATACTACAAAATAAAGGCAGAAGTAGTCATTTTGGTACTTGCTGCTTTCAGTCAAAAGTGCAGAAAAGGGGTAAAAACATACCCCCTATTTGTTATGCAAATCCAAAAAAAAAAAAAAAATCCTTTTGAACAGCTACAGGAAAATAAAGGAAAAAACGATGAATAAAGTTCGAATTTAATACTAAACTCTTTCGCTAATCACCTCAAAATGATAATCACATTTCATTTATATCAATTACCACTTAAAAACAAACAAGCAAAAAAGATACTCCAAGAAGTTAAGTACGCAAATGGGACGAAGTGCTTAACCAGTTAATTGCTTCGACTTCTTCGGAAAATGCGTATCTAAATTGTCATAAACATATATGTAATATATAGATATTATATAAATATAATAATTAATTATAAATATAATAATTAAAAAATTATTATATAAATAGTGATTTAATAAACTTGTCATAACGCAAAATGTTGTACTTTTTCCATGACGAGTATACACGTCAAGAAAAGTTAACTGTTTAGAAATAATCTCGAAGAAATTGAAAAACGGATTCATTATCATCGCCTGAAAACAAGTGTATCCGGAGTGAAAATTCTTGATTAATTGTTGACGAATAACAGCTCAAGAAAAGTTACCGAAGTGTATTTAATTCATCATTCGAAATAAGCTGCAATTTCATAAAATGAAGTAGAAGTAGATGTATTTTTTGTACAAATTTAAATCTGTGATGAAAGCTGCGTGCATCAGCTTACTTTGTCATAAAGTGGTCCATTATAATGACTCAGAAAGTGAAAATGTTCCTTTAAAAACTTACTATTTTAAGTTTCATTGGGGATTGTATGCATCAGGTTTCGTCATGGAAACAGACAATTAATGTTATATAATACTGTGAATTATGAATAAGGCAGAATACCTGTACAAAAGACATTCTATTCCAATACTGAGTTTTCTCTATAAAACGATGCAAGATTCGACGCATTTGAACCTCACAAGAAATATTGAAGAAACTTCACAGAACAAAACTTTAACTCTAGACCAGATTTAGTACCTTCAGACTACTATTTGTTTGGATTAAAAAAAAATTCACTACTTTAGAAAAAGGTAGATTTTAAAAGAAGATATATAGAAAATTAGCATTGGTAAGTAATATATCAGATAGTTATTTTTAGAAAATTTCGTTTATGTTTGATTTATTCTTATAAAAATAAATTAACTCAATTTATAATAATTTATATATAATATTTTCATTTTGTAATTTGATTCTATTTATTGAATAGAATTTATTTAAAAACAATATAAAGTTATCTTAGAATTTTTTCTAAATATTTTTGATCGATACAGTTTCGTTTATATTTCGTTATAAATCATATTTAAAAAAACTGAAAATTAATTTTAAGATTATAAATTTTTATTAAAAGTGCATGCCCATGTCAAACGCTTTCGTAATGATTATTAAATTTTCTTTTAGATTTTTAAACAAAAGTTTTGATATTTTTTAATACATGCTTACTGAACAATTTATAAAAATTTCAATGCTTGATATCTTGATATGTATCATTGATCTAATTCTTAATAATTAAAAACTTCTGGGACTGATCGAAGGATAAGAACATTAATTTCGGACGTTGAAAGAGTTATATTTGATATAAAAAAGTGTATGCAGCACTTGAACTGCACTTACCATGAACGTCTGTCGGGTATTTGTGCAAATACCTATTAAAAAAAAGAGAAATAAATTGCTTAATGATTTGTATTATTGCTGAAAATGAAATCATAAAATTTACTTAAAATATGCGAGATCATTATAAGAAAGTTAAGTTTCTTTCTTTATTACAAAGTTTCATATAAATGAGAATTAATTCTCCTCCTGCTTTGTGTGCGTTTCTTGATATATAGGGTATTTCAGAAAATTCGAAGCTATTTTAAAAATCAACAATTTGTAAACAAATAAAGATAGAAAATTGTTGTTTTCGGTCAAAAAAGAAATACCTGATTTCCTTTCTCATAAAAGAATTTGTTTATTGCATAGCTTAGAATTTAAACCACTTTCTAGTTTTGCAACTGCCAGGACGCCTAACACTTAATAAAGCATCACAAAGCATATGACAATGAATTAAATATCGGCCTGGAAAACTTCAGTATGTCATAATATATTTAGAACTATCGGAACATAAATCATTCTTTTCGTCGCATTTCTACTCTTTCTGATCGTATCTTTATTAATAAATAGCCGCAGCTGACCGCCAGATGACACGCCAGGATAATTAGTTGTGTTTACTTTCAACCAAATTTCTTATCCATAACTACAAAGATAAGGTAATAAATTGTCTAAGGAGTGATTAGTAGAATGAGAGATTAGCTGTATGGGGCTAATGAAATCTTAATTGAAGAATGTTGCAATACTTGTATGAAAAGAAAAATTTTACTATTACATCCTCTATATTACTAGATCAGCACTAACAATCAATAACGTTACCATTGTAAAGTCTTGGTATGAAATTATATTAAGGTAAGAACTACATAATGAAATTTCGCAAATCACTACTTGTTTTACTTTTGTTGTTGAATTTTATATGCATAGTTGGATCTCAAAGCCAATTCTTCAAACTCAACGTAGTAACTTTATAATTGAGGTAACATTGTAAACGAATTAAAGCAGTTTCCGGTCATTATTTAGCAAAATATGGCGTCAAATTATTCTAATTCCAATTTTCAAGCAAAATCTTTGCAAATAAAGACAATGAATTAAACGACTTTGATTGTTGAAGCAGTGATATTTAAATATTTCGTTAATTTTTTTCTTTTTAAAAATCAGCTCTTTTATTGTCAATTATCCGAATAATTGATTACCTGAACAGAGCTCGATACCAGAGAATGCAGTTGATTAGAATAAACTGTACCAAAGCTATTGTATGAAAATTTTAAGCATTTCAAACTGTAAAGCAATTGTAGTCACTGTATTAAAAAGAGAGGAGATGATTTTATATAATGATGAACAGAAATATGATATATTCTTTATAAAAGTAATAAAAATAGTTGATAAATTTCCAATGGTTCAATAAAATCAGCGTACTATTATTCATATATTAAAAATAAGGATCTTGTTTTTAACACATTGATGCCGAAAACCGGCCTGTGCTTTACAGATAATATGTAATTGTACCAAACCATCTATGTTATTAAATGGCATCTTCTCAACTACAGTTAAAAGATAGAAAAGGAGTCATCTAAAGAGATAGATGACCCGAATATCAGGCGTGAGTCGTGACAGCGAACGTGTTAAACTTCTAAATATCGTTAATACTTGAATTAATTTGTTTTATGATTTTTCAATTAATTTGAGCGGCTATAGATCTGGTTTGAATGAATTCATCATGTTTTAAAAGTGCTGCTTTTTACAGCTTGTTCAAAATTCTTTCACTTTATTCGAAAATTAAAATGTGTCAATTATTTATTATTAGGTGAGAACATGAATGTTGTTTTGGTTTGAGATTTTTGAAGCCATAAGATGCACGGGCAGAAAATTGGCGATTTATCGCTTTTGAGGCATCAATTTTTCATTTTTAGGGTTATAAAAATGATAAATAAGGCCGTCCAATTTGGTGACTTCTCGCCACAGAAAGTTACAATTTACCGCGAATGTCCGTCATATACCCGAGTCTCCTGTCTAGCCAATACAGAGCAGGGTGGTAAGGAATTATTGGATGGTCACGCAATTGTTTCAATCTGGTTAATGACTTAAAAAATATTGTTCTCACATGATAACTTGAAATTTGCGATTGCATTTTTCAATTTTTTTTATATTAATTTCATTTCATACAGACATGTGAGGAAAATTACATTTTCTACGTTTAATTTGCAGTAATAGTTATGCTATTTATATTTTAAGATAGCTAAACTCTTCTGGCAGAAAGAAAATTCACGTTTCTTGTGACCGACAGCAACAAAGGAATTTGGAGATATGTCTTAGAGGGTTAAATTATTAAATAAGTGAAGCAGATAATTAAATACCTTAGGACCCCGAAGACTAGATTTTTTTTTCAGAACAATCTATTTGTGCACTTTTTGTTGATTTCTCAGGGCCAAGTGCTCAAACTGAGTGTTAAATTAAAGCTAAGCATTGTTTACATTTCAGAAAATTATTATTACGCTTTATTTCATATTTTCAACTGAGTGTGATCAACTTTTGTTCATTGTTTTTATAAGGACTCCAACAAGGTTTAATTTAGTCTTGTCTCGAAATAGTCAGTAATATCACATGGAACTTATAGAAAATTATTACAAATTTTCCGGGCCATCTTATTTTAAAGTAATACCATTTATATGAAGAAATCAGTTTTTGTGGAATGTATGTGAAATTCTGCCACTTGTATGTTTTTTGTTTTGGAAATAAATTCGTATTATCGTCTTGTAATAAAGTTCCTTATTATTTCTAATAATAAGGAACTACACAAATGTTCGACTTCACAGAAAGCACAGAATAATATTATTCATAATATACTAAAATGAGTAAGAAATCTACCTCTTCAGGCACTTGTATTTCTTCTTTCGTAATTTCATAAACCTTTTGGCTGAAAAGAAATAAAATCATGATGTTTATCATAAATAATATATCATGAATAAAATAAATAAAATAAAGAATAATAAATAATGTATAAAATCATGATGTATGATCATCTGTATATTTACTAATGACCAATATGAGTGTGTTGGCGCTTTACAAGTCAAACTGTTTGATCTAGAGCTATTGAATTTGACATATGGGGTATAGAAATGCACAGTTTAAAGTAATTAAAAATAAAGCGGAGTTTTGCCATTTTCACCATAATTTCTGAAAATATTAAAGCTCAAAAATGATTTTTTTATATAATCTTAAAAAATCTTTTCAATTATATCATTTTTGGGGGGTATAATTATTTTAAATTTTAATTTATTTTTGAAAAACCTTTTATGCGTGTTTTACAATAATGTTTGCATTGTTTCTCCTAGTATTTCATACTGACTTTATTCTATTGTTGATGATCAAGATGTGATGATGTCTTATTTTTTCATATTGAGTAGGTTTCAGTACAAGGCATGGTCCAAACCGAATTTTTGGGAATTTTGAACAATTGAAGTTTTACTTCAGGATTAAGCAAACGTAAAAATTTTCTAAAGTACATCCGCTTATGTATAATTTAGATTGAGTTAGAAATGTTGTCAATTATTTTTACAATTTTTGCATAAAATCACTTTAATTAAATTAAAACTTATTTTATTGTTTACTTTAGTACTTTAATTAAAATACAATAAATTAAATTACTTTTTGAGTTGTTTTATATGTAAGATCTGGAAACCATTAACAAAATAATAAATATATGGTTAGTTACTTGAATATGTCAAGTTTAAAATTAATATTAATTTAAAATTAATAACAAAGTTTTGGAGGTTAGGGAGGGCAAAAAGAGGCATCCAAGACTTGCACTGCATAGAAGCCACTCCCCTAGAAAGCTTAATGATGGCTGTGTGATTGCATTATTGTACTTCAGGGAAAAACTGGTTTTCAAACATACGGTGATTTAGCATTTAAATTTATTTGTCAGTTTTCAACTGAGTAATGTTATTAGAGAAGCATTTCTTTGACGAATAATTGATTTTTTTTATAGTTGTTAACTTTAATTTTAAAGTTTTCCCTTTTTTAAATTTTTTCATTAAATAATTTTTTTAATTAATAAATAATTATAAAGTTCCTGTCAAACTTTTGATATGTTGCATGTTCATTTTTGTTGATTAAATACCTATTTATTGCACGCTTAAAATTGTTTTCATATATATCTATGGTTGATAAATTTTTAAAAATTCAGGCAATTAGAATTGTTGCATAAAAATATTTATCTCTTTTTCTGTTTATTATATAGACTCTTTCAAATTTCAAGCTAAAAAATGTGCGCAAAGCCAAGATAACTAAACTTTGTTAACCCTTAACTGGGGACATGCGGTCTGTGAGACCGCTAGCGATGGATTTTCTGTCACCCCTATTCTATTTTTAACTCAATTGAATAGATTGACCTTGTAGCTTCCTGTTTTGTGACCTTCAATATACGTGCACTTTTTCAACCGATTTCAGCAGATGTTTTAAAAAATAATTCAGTTATTTCTTCGAGCGCAGTCTCTTAGACCGCATCTCCCTATTAGTGTCCCAGTGATAAACAAGGCTTAGCAGATGGCGCTAAAACTTGGGTCCCGTAATATCACCCAGTTTACTGATCCTATTATGAGGCAGTGCTTCAGACACTTTTAAATGAAGCAGAAAGTGATTTTAGTGATAAGAATAATTGTACAGAAGAGTTTTTCTATGAAAGTTCGCATTCAACTGATTTTGATATGCATGTTCAAACATAATTAATTTTTCTACTGATAATGTATTTTGAAAAATTTATAAAATATATTAATATACCAAGATATATATATACAGAGTTTATAGGTTGATTTTTATACTAGTTCTTAACCTGTATGTTTAAAATGCCCTAGAAAACCGTGCTATGAAAGTCACACAAGCCGATAAAAAAAGGGCCAATTTTACCCATTGTTATTTTTTTATTTTTCATATGTTAAATTTTACATTATATTGTTTTCTATATACCTTCATATACTGTAAAAATAAATATGATTTAAAAAGTAAAAAGTAATATGAGTTTTCAAGAATATTATTTATTGTAACATGTAATTTGAGAAGAAAATGCACGTTCCAACGCATTTACTTTTTTCAATGATAATATATTTTGAAAAATTTCTAAAACATATTTATATACCAAGAAAAATATCTGCAAAATATATTGGCAGTTTTTCATACTACTACATTCATTAGAAAATTTGAGTGTAAATGAAATGCGGTCTCGTAGACCGCACCTCCCCAGTTAAGTCCTATAATTTCACCTCTCTAGTTGAGGGATAAGTTAAATTCTAGATGGCACTTTTTGAAGTCGTGCAAATTCTCGTCATCCATTTCGTCGGTCTAATACCTGTTTTCAGAGAGCAAAACTCGAGTTTCTCCTTGATGGCTCCTGGAAACTTTGCTAGTGTGCTAGGAGCTTTAGAGAGTTGGAAGGTGCAATTTCCTGCATTGTTTATGCTTTAGGGAAATGCGAAAAATTGAAAGATTATTGGAACTTCTACACTTAGAGAAAATTTAAATTGAAACCGCTCTGAGGATCAATATATCCCAATCCTTTTTACAAAATAGTTTTTTGGTGGAATCAAGTCGTGATTCTATGAAAATGGAGATATGAAGCTGAAATTTTGAATCAAATCAAATTTAAAACTTATATAAACTTTTTTTCTTCTAAATATGAAATTAAACCAGTCAGATTTCCAGTCTATGTTTTTAATAAATGAGAATTATTGGATAATTTTGTTTGAATGATTTAAATTTATAGCTAAGACAAATCAATTTGCATTGAAATTCTGCATCCTTATTATATGATATCAATAAATCATTAATGAATAATTTCATTATCCTTTTTATCTGAGAATAACTTGGTATCAGTGGCATAAAGGAAACGAATTTTTACCAAATACGCATGATGCATATAATAACACAATTTATTCTTACAAGTTATACGCATACAAATAAATAACATCTTTATATAGTATTTGGATTTGTAAATTGCATTTATGTTGTATAAATCTATTCTATGCGGAATATTTACAAATTTTGCTGTCTGCAAATGCACATGCTCCATACCGATTCCGGAAAGTCACTTGATTGATGTAAGGAAGAACAATATTTTATGAGTGTGAACTAAATAGGATCAAAACAAATCAAACTGACAAGATGAAACACGAATCACTTGCTTACTTTAAAAATGGATTTTATTGCTTCACATCCACAATAGACTGGAAAATCAGAAATACTAAAAAGTAGGATAATATAATCCAAGAACTATTCAGTAGTAATACATTAACTTCATCTTTATACTATCGCTAAACAAATCAATAAATAAAATAAAAAATAAATTCACCCATAGCAACAAAGAAAGCAGGAATCGTGCTTCATCGGAGTTTTCGAGAAAAAAGAAATTGGATTATATATCTGGATAGAAAACAAATTGCTGACTGAAGCATTGCATCGCTTACATCGGTTCGGTGCACTCTACTGTTATACATGGTCTTATTTAAAATATACATTAATTAGATTCAGGAAATTTGTTTCTAAAGAATATTTGTTGAGATGTAATATTTAAAAATGTTTGAAATCATTTCTTACTCGCATCCAGGCCTGCATTTATCAGCACATATTTTTCCGACTTTCGTTAGACTTTCGCTCATACCATCAACATCTTTATCTGTAAATAAACATGTAACATATTTAAGCGGTTAATGAAAGAATATAAGGTTGTACAGTTGTTTTGAATGGAATCTTGCAGAAGTTGTGCGATTTTTTTCAAATAATAACTGTGATTACAAATGAAGTAATTCATTATCGAATTTCCATATATTGAACTTGGTAATTCATGGAAAGAAATTCAAATTATAGAAATTTGCCTTATGTAGAAATCTAAAAAGATGACTGCAATATTCTTATAATTTTCTTGTTAAAACAATAATGCCAAATTATTATTTTAGGATTAAAGAAGACTTTAGAAAATTAAACTGTGTAGTAAATTTATGTTAAAATGTACAAATAATTGCGATTTTTCTAATTATTAAATTATTGATATTGCATATTAAAAAATTTCATGTATTCATTTCGCAAATATATTTTTTACCCACTTTATACTCCCTTTTCTTTAAGTTGAAGTTCTTTTTCACTCTTATGGATCATACTCTTTATAAGAAATAAAGTAAAATTTTAAAGAAAAAATTTCGTACAGAGTTAAGAAATAATTTCTTAGAACATGATCTAAGAATAACACGCGACTCAAATATGAGAAGTAATTATTTCCTATCAATTTGACGGAATTATTGATATAAAGTTATATCTAAACGATTTAACTGAAATTAATTATAATTAATGTTCCCGGCCAAGCAACTGGTCACCAGAGATGACTATTACAAAGCAATTGGAAAGTTCCTTTTCATCATTTTTATCTGAATGATTTTGTCTACAATAAATTATGAAACTACTTTTACTAATAGTTTTCTACAAAAAGGCAATGAGAATATTTTGAATAGAAATCATATCTTACAGCCACTTGAACACACAAAATCTTTGCATCCTGTTTCACATAAAGGCTCGTTATGAGGATAAAAATTGAAGAAATCAACGCATTTTCTCTGTTTGCGAATTAATTCTAGCTTGCAGTATTCAATGCAATCCTAAAAAAAGAAAATCAAAGTCTACAGTTATTTATCGAACGTTTTTATATTTGTTGTCAATTTTACACAGAATTTTTTGCTCGATTCTGGTGATAAATAATAACAGTTCTTAAAATAGAAATTACAATAACCATTTAATAAATTACAAATATAAAATGATAAATATTTTTTACAGACCGCTAGTGAAATTGGTCCTTTGTTTCCGTTTTTCTTCCATTCTGTTAAGTAGTCTGTACAATCGGTACTGTAAGGGGCTGGCAAAAGTTTGAGGATTCTCTAGAATATATAAATTAAAAAGATTATAAGCTGCCGAAGTCTTTTATACTAGTAAAAATGGATTTTATATTTTATGTCCATTTTGAAATACTGAAATATTTGCATGTGATGGTGACATAGAGGCGAAGGATCAGATTTGGCGAGTTGAAAGCATAATTTTCGCTAATTGAATACATGTAGTTTAAATGGATGTGAGTGCATTTTTCTTAAAAGAAATTAATTTTCTTTCAGATGTTATGAGAACAAGTGCATGAAGAGATGAAATGATATAAGTAATAGGCAAGGTAGACAATGGGTGCTAGGGAATGTTAAATTCTGATGGTTTCGATAATAGCCAAATCTAGAGAGTGATCATAGATATCTCAATGAGAGACAGAAACTAATCAAGGGAAAGCATAAACGCATATGAATAGAGTGCGCATACACTCCAAATAAAAGAAATAATTATTTCTCTGCCACCGACGGATTAGAGTTTAATTTCGCTTAGAATAATCTTCCGTTTTTTAAAACAACGCTAAGAAAATTTTGGGACGAACAGCTTATTTTTGAGTCGAGGTCAGATGACGAACACAACCCTCTCCAAACTTCCGCACTACGCCAACGAGTGGCCATTTGATTCAAAATACACCATACCAGCTTACATGGCGATTCTTTGGTGCAATTGGGTCTCGAATCTGGGATCCTCCGGTCCTGAAATCGAGACCATATCACTAGGCCACTGTAGCCGATAGTCAAATTAGATAGATTATATATTTTAAATCATAAGTCGAATTATTTTATGGTCTCTGTCTGTACTAATAATAAAAGTGAACGTGGCGCCATACAGAACAGACTGTTAGATCTAGAGCTGCCAAATTTGCACATAAAACTTTAGAGGGTGGAAATGTATATTTCTGATTTAAATTTTTTTTATTGGCATTTTAATTTATTAAAGAATAAGCTATATTTTCTCGATTTTTACGATAAATTCCGAAAATGTCATAACACAAAAATTATTTTCACGATTTGAAATTCAAAAAATTATCTTTTCAATGTTACCAACTTTTTGCCGTATTATTTTTTCTATTTTTTTTCTCTTCTTAAAAAATTAATTTAATCTTATTTTACTACAGTATATTTAATTGTTGTAAAGAAACTCACATTACTCGAGTATTGCATCTGAATTGTTGTAAAGAAACTCATTATTACTACAAGTGTTTAATCGTGAATTTTTTCCCCCATTGTTAACGATGAAGGCAGAAAGACACGATTCAGTTTTCTGTGAGGCAATTTAATTTCTGTTTAAATTAAGTTTTTAAGATATGCTTAATTTACAATTAAGGCTGAGCTTTAAAAGAACGCAGCGATGAAAATTTTTTTTAAGTACGTCTCTCGTTAAACAGTTTTAGCTAGAAAATTTTTGCATCTTCATGTTTAATAACTGCCGTTTCAAATTCAAATTCAAATTCAAATTTTAGATAAGATGAAAATAAGTTTGTGAGAAGAATGGCAAGATGTTGTTTTAACATGTTAAAATAACATGTTTTATATGTAAATTAAAATTTAGAGTTAAAAAATATTTTGCTGAGCAAACTATCAAGAGCAAAAAACGTGAATTTACTAACTGACAATTTTGGCAACCACCAGTCTCACCAAACCAGCTGATTTTCAAGGGTAAGTAGCTTGTAATATATATATATATATTTTCAAGATTATAAAAGTAATTGGGTATCAGATTTCAATCCATAATGCAGATGCATAAATTAATTGAAATAAAATTCCAAGAATTAATAAAATTGAAATTAATTGAATAATTATCTAAGAACACTTATTATCCATAACTGTTTACTCAGTATATTCACCAACAGAAATTTTTTACTGCGACTTCTCACCATTTCCCAATTAAAAGATTAAATACGGAATAACCATATTCAGGGTTTTCTAACCAGTAATTTTGTCGGTTTCCCTTTGACTTTAAAAAACTGATTTGAAATGATAAAATATTAGGATTTTATAGAAATATAACCAAAAAACTCACCTCTTTGATGTAGTACTTGTATCTCATACCCGGGTACATGATGAAACCATTCACGAAAGGATTGGTCAAGGTCATCGGGGAATGGAAATCGATGTACATGGCCACGAATTGATCACCTATTTGAGGGAAGTAGTCCGTTTTGTTTGTCAGAAGTAACAGGTTGATGACTAAAAACATTTATCGAAAAAATTTCAAAATTAATAATTTGTTTCTGTTTAAGCCAAAATCAAGTTCTGTTTAAATGTTTAGAAACAGTGATAATAGTGAGGAAAAAATAACTTGCAATCGACAAAAGTAATCGCTTTTTAAAGGAAAAAAAATGAAGAATTTATGCTCTTAAAAATAATAATAAAAAAGCGAATTACTTTTAGCAGTTCTTAACCCGTTAACGCCAAATTAATTCAAAGCATACATTTCAGTAAAATACTATTAAATTATTAAGAAAAAATTAAGTTAATTGTGAAGGAAGATTTCATTTCTTTAAACGATTGGTGGTTAAAGGATTTGATTAGAGCATCCAGTATTGTGTCCATCTCATTAGTTTTAAGATAAGGAATATTTTTACGATTTAAGCTTTGGGATGAGATACGAAAGCCTCCAAAAATAGTTTTATTGAAGGAATAGAGCTTATTTCCAAAGAGTTGTATGAACTGCCTCAATTCCAATATAGATTCACTTTATTAAAGCTGTATAAATATAAGATAATATTACATTCTATCAAGCCTACTCCTTTCCGATATTGTAATTTATGTTTTAGACTTTCTTCTATCTGTGAGATGTGCATGCATGTCAAATTAAAGGGTATTAACCCTTTAATGTCCAGTATCCTCATTTTACCGGTCCAGATAATGAAGATAATTAACCTTTCTTTTTCATGGGTAAATCCGTCATAATCCATTTTTTTTTTGCATTTTTTAAGGGGACCCCCCCCCCCCCCCGAGAAAATCTATCGGAAATCTTTTAAAACATTTTTGTTAATAGATATTCATTAAAAGGTCTAAAATGAAGTAAAATATAAAAATAAAGAATACTTTAGATTTCCTTTCATCATCTCAAAAGGCCAACCAAAGTAAAAAATAAAATTTCAAAATGTCGACACTTTGAATTAAAAATTTAGCTAATGGATATTATATGCTAGTTGAAGTCTATTTAAGAGTTTGAAAATGCATGTACAATACATTACAAATAATAATTTGGAAAAAAAGAGGAACAATGAGCTGTGATGAGTTAAGCTGCGGAAAAGGAAGATTAACTGTCTTAAGAATGCGTGGCGTTAATTAGTTAAGGGAATTTCATAATATGAATTCACATTGGAAACGAATAATTTATGTATCTCTTTGATAGGCAGTGACACAATTCTTCCTGTAATATTTTTCACAAGTTTTGACTATGTCCAGACATTCTCATTTGGGGTCTGCTATTTTTAAACAGTAAAAATATATATTCTGTATAATACTAAATATTATACAGGATGGATACAATATTAGACGATACATTCAAAACATCTATATACTAATTCCAATCCTCTGAAGATTATCTCATTCCATTGTCTAAACTTGGGTGGTAATTTATTTTAAACTTTTTGCCTTTGAATTTTATTATATGTTTGAAAAAAAAATGTGCCAAATAATATGCGAGAATGAATTGTAAAAATTGCTATGTGCATTTATAAAAATATTTCTTAGAAATACATTACTCAAATGCAAGTTTATGTTCCATTATAAAGACCTACACCTGCCTTTGGAAGCATTCGTTTTATTTCCCATTCAATACTTTTCGAGTTTGACAAAATACAGACTTATTAAAAAAAATTGCACAAATTACAAATGGCTATTACTTATTTGTATACAACGGAAATGATTACAAAATTCAAACAGAATAAAAGAAGAAAGCTTAAAGCTTTGCTTGGAGGTATAATAATTGTCCTATGTGACTTTCCTTTGTCGTTAGTGTCTTGCAGCAGTCAATTTCACGCCAAACAATGGGAAGAATGTTTACAGCCACTGATGCGGCTACTTATCAACCATATTGCATATGGTTGGCCATCTAAACTTTCTGAAATTATTTCTTGGGTCTTTATTCGTCTGAAGATGTATTCTATACTCTGTCTTAACACTTTTTTATACATAATAATGAACGAATTGAAGGTATGGATAGGTAATTCTTCGCATGGTAGAATGAATTATTCTTCACTTTTAAGGATGCTCACATAAGGCAATCATCACGTACGCTAATAAAGCATTAATTATTCTGTATTGTATATAGATTTTTACATGGAAGTTATGCCATTTATAGTAGGTGCAATTGCTGTGAAAAACATTGTATGTAAATCTCTAAATTTTGAACAAGAATGTTTATTAGTTATTTTGTTTAATAATTAAGCTCTTTGCTAAAGCTTCAGTAAGGTGTAGTTATTTTTTTTGTTATATATAAAATAAATTTACTAAAAAGTAAAGGAGTACAAAGTTTTCAGTTCCTTTATTCCCATGATATTGGCTGAATACTGGCTAATGTCGGGAAGATATCGTAACAATGTTGTTCGGTATTTTATACTAATAGGGTATATTCTAGTTGGTCAGAAAGGTGGATGGGTGGGAAGTTTTTAAAATCATTTGCATCATTACGAATTCGTTGTTTATAAAATGACAGAGAAAATACTACTTAGATACAATGAAATAGTTTAATTCCTTACTTATAATGCTTTTTTAGCTGTAAATTAATTTCAACGAATGGTTCGTTTGCTCTTTTTGAAAATAAAAGAAAGATCCAAAAATCTGTATATAGTTAATAAAAATAAAGATAGATTTTTTTAAAGCATGAAGAAAGACTTTTTAATGGATTTTAAATTGGAATTTACCAGTAGTAGATGGCATATCCTGAATTGTAGCACCAGGCAGATCCCATATGGAATTGAACATCAAACAATTTGTCCTCGTAACTATATCACCTTTGGTATATGGTGCTCTTCTCGCCTTCCTGTAACAACGTATCATTTTGATTATGTGTAAAATTTCTGATGACAACCAATGAAAAAAAAATGATAATTTTCTGTGCAAATTCTAATGTGATCCAAATTGTATCTTCTGTATAATTTTAGCTATCTTATTTAAAGTAAAATTTCAAAATGCGCCTACATTGAAAATATAAAGACATATTGAAATTAATTTCATTCTACTAATACATATTCTATTTAATAAGGGTTTAATCGTTCACTATAAAATTTCTTTAAACAGAAAATTGTAAATTAAGTTATAAAAAAAGAAAACTGAAATTTATTTATCCCTTTTATTGAATTTAAATATACCTAAATAGTAAAAATAATTTGTAATCTTATTTTGAACATGTTTATTAAAAAGAACACAATTTTTCATAATTTTTTTACACTTTTGTGCAAATTGAGATTCATGATCTAAACATTTGTTTTTAAACTATAATACACTTCCTATTACATGCAAGAAGAAAGGCTGCTAGTATTTTTTCTTGTGAAGCTCTCCTATATTGACGAATCTTTATGAATTCTGTATGGTTGAGTTGAAGGTTCGGCTTCATTATTTTTTGTCACCTACGGCCTTACTTACCGCCTTTTGGATATTTAATATTAATGGAACTGTTAGGCACTTCTAACTCACCTCGGAGTAAATGACTTGCTCCATCCAAACCAATTTGGTTTTAGGGACGGAAAATCCACAGACCACGCAATACAGCAATTAACGGAAAAAATTCATAATTTCAAACAACAAAACGAACACACCCTGGTAATTTCTTTAGACATCCAAAGAGCTTTCGATAATCTGGAATTCTCTTCCATCCGCAATAGCCTCGATAAACTTAAATTCAATTCAAAAACTACAGAAATACGTAAAGATGTCCTAGAAAATAGAGAAGTCTTTCTTCAAACATCTCAAGGCACTACCACCTGGTCACAGCAGAAAGGCTGCGCGCAAGGATCCTGTTCTGGACCAGTTTTTTGGAATCTTGTCACAAACGAAATTCTTTCTGAAAAATGGCCACCTAACATTCACCTCCAGTCATTTGCAGACGACTTTGTTTTTGTAGTAGCTGAACCAACAAGAGCAAAACTGAAATCAGCCGCCCAGGATGCTCTCTCAATCTTCAAGTGCTGGACCGACAAGCATCACCTTTAAATCTCCGTAGAAAAATCATGTAATATCTTGATAAGCAAATTAGTCAACGGGCCAACAATTAAATGGAGTAACGTAACAATAAAAAGGCAACAATCTTTAAAATATCTCGGTGTTACCATCGACAATAAGCTTAACTGGATTCCTCACCTCCTTAACACCAAAACGAAGGCGACTCTCTTATACCAAAATCTCAGCAGAATTGCTGGCTCCACATGGGGTCTGAAAAAAGAATTCAGGCGTCATCTCTACTTCACCGTTGCCGAGAGAATGATCCTACATGGAGCATCAGCTTGGGCCTATCCTCTCTCATCCCGACAACAAAGAATCCTAATCTCAATACAGAGAAAATTTCTCCTGAGTATTTCTGGAGCATTCCGAACAAAATCCACGCCAGCACTGCAAGTTATCGAAGGAATTCTTCCACTTCACATCAAAGCGCAAGCAGAAGCAACCTATGCAAGAGTAAGTCGTCTTCAATTACCTAGCCATTTTCAGAATATAACATTCCATCCTGAGAACTTCGAGATGAAATGCTCTCACACAAAACTTTCCCCTCAAACTTTCTTCTTGAGGACATAATTTCCCTCAAAAAGGAATTCCAACCTACAAACAAGACGGATATTTTTACAGATGGATCCAAAATCGAGGGAAAAACCGGCTTTGCCTACTGCGTATTCAAAAACGAACAAATTACTCATCAGTGGCTCGGCAAACTGAACGAAAAGAATTCTGTCTTTCAAGCAGAGCTGCTGGCCATTAAGGAAGCATGTAAATGGGCTAGCAAATACGATCATAACGCTAAAATATGGAGTGATAGCGAATCCAGCTTAAAAGCGATCAGTTCATTCTCCACCTCAAACCCAATTGTCCAGTAAATTCAAGCCATTCTGCTCCACCAACCTTCTATCAAGTTAGGATGGGTGAAAGCACATGTAGGCCACAACGGAAACGAGGCTGCAGATTCCCTAACCAAACAGGCCATTTCTGCAGGTACGTGCGTTCAATACCCAGCTCCTAGAAGCCATCTGAAAAGTATTGTAAATGAATTGGGACAATGGCTCAACTGGCAGAAACATCCCTCAAATAATCTCAAAAGTGTCCTTTAACCCATCATCTTGGAATAGGCTTGACATTATCTTTGCAACTGGCCATGGCCCTTTCCCTTCATATTTCAAGAGATTCCTATTTAAAGGAACTGATCAATGTGGCTGCGGCGAAGTAGGTGATCCCCTTCATTATGCCACTAGCTGCCCTCACACCACATCTTATCATCTCAAAAAACCCACCCACGACCTAGAAAATATCTGGTGGACCAACGTCAGGAGAAACAAGATGTCCAAGATTAAAATTAGAAATCTTGTGCGATTCCTACAAGAGAACGAGGAATTGATTTCTCCAGACTCAAGCCCAGTATAAATTTTCGTTTCATTTCTCAATCAAGCTCTTCTCCAGTATATATTAACTTCAACAGATTTCATCTACTCATGCTCCCCACCGAACACCTCTTTCATCATTGTAATATTGTATATAGTTACTTTTTATGTGTATTGGTGATATTTTATGTCTTTTTATGTGTATTTCTTTTATCTTAATAAATACTCCCACGTATATCCTTTCAACCGACAGGGAATCCTAGAGATTCCAAGTTCGGGGATATTCTGTGGCGAAAGAAATATTTTAGGTTTATTATATCTGTTTGATATAAACATTTACTTTGTAATTCACGACTCTTTTTCTCTTTTTTTTAAGCTGTGATGTTTGTTTGATATGCATAAGCACATGTTTAAATTTTCTTCCTTAAGCGTATATCAATTCAATTAATAGAATTTATGGTTATACTACAGTGTTAATATCTGGAACAATCAAATCCTTTCATGAGGTCTTATGAAAGTCTAGTATTTGATGTTTTGCTTACCAGATATGGCCAATTGGAAATTCTGTTCTAATTCTTCAGCCTTTAGTTCTAATTCTTCAGCCTTAACCAAGGCAAATTTATTATCAATTTAGAGAATATAATGAAGTCGTTTCGCCCTCAAAATCTGACTTTTCGCTACCGACAGTGCCAGTTTTGCTTACCAAAACTGACCTACGAGGCATTTTCCTTCCATGTCCATTCCTGTCCATTCTTCAATCAATCAAGACTGATTTCTCAACCTTATTGAGAGTATGCATCAGATACATCGGTTCAAAGTCTCACAATGTTTGCTTGCACGGACAAAATTAAATTCTCTGAGGGTTAACCAACCCGAAGAAAACATTGCAGGAAAAAATATTAGATGATTTGCCTTCATACCTAGATTTGATAATCTATTCGAACCATTGCTGACATTCGGTAATGCCTACTCTAACATAGTTCTGTCCGAATATAAAGGATGATGAAGTGCTTGATATGGACGTCACTCAGTAAAGGTTTTTTTTTCTAGACGGTGAAAATGAAGCTTTTGTTAATAGATTTAACAAAGAATCTTTGATTTTATCTGACAGATCTTAATGCATGAAACGCACTTTTTATGTTCTCATATACGATGTATAGAGGAAGTACCTTAAAGCCTTCCTGAGTTGGAAAAGCATATTTTTTGACATTAATTCTGTCTGTCCATAAACACGATAATTTGAAAATGCTTTCAATTAATCTGATAAAATTTAGTATATGGGTTGACGACTAAATTTGTAAACTCCTATCAAATTTTGAACGAAATCCAATAATCGGAAGTCTATCTATCTAATTGATTGAGTATACACGTAGACGCGATAACTTTAATATGTAAAGAGCTAGGTAGATAATATTTAGAACACAGGTTTAATAGCTGAAATATGGATTCTTATAACATTTTGTACCAAATGTTCTAAAGGGTTGTCTGTCTGTATTTTCGAATGCATGTGTACTTGATGACTTCGATACAATCAATGCAATTAGGTATGTGATCTTCCACTACAACTTAAGTTCAGAATCAAATTCTGGTTTCACTCAGACGGTTAGAAATCAGGCGTCAAAAATGCATATTTGCATGATAGTGGCTAGATTCACGCCAAATATATATTTCGCAACTATTTTCCATGTGACATGCAAAACATCCCCAGCCTTAACAAAGGTCCGCAATTTTATGCGGGGGAGGATAAGACCTTAATTAGAGAGTATGTGAGAAAGTTCCAGACCATTTTCGCTGATTAATTTTATATTATCAATGAGGATCAATTTGAATTAACGATACCAAAGTCAACCACAAAAGAATACGTAAAAGAGTCGAGCAGTGAGGTAATAATAAGCTTAAAGACATTTTTAAGTTAGATTTAAACAGTAATTAATTTTGTATCAGTTTTGAAGATAAATGTTATTTATTTATTTATTTTTTTGTATTTTAATCTGATGCAATTTCATCAAGTTTGAATAACAATGCTTTAAGGAATAGTATGCATTTGAAGGGCTTTTAATGTTTTAGGGCCATTAACGACTATCTATGATATCAGGAAATCGATGATTTTCATACCGATTGGTTTAAAACATACTTGGCCAATTTGGCTTTTTCCCCTTCGAGAATTCAAAGATGAATTCTCGAAGGAAGTGACAATGAGGCCGGTTCGTATTTTTAGGTTCCATCAGATAGTTTTGTTTTGTTCATTATCAGTATAGAGTATCTTTGCTGTACAAGACCAATTTCTAATGTATTTTACCAAATTCTTCTCTTCTGCCCCAATCTATTAATACAGTGTAGATGTGGCTAGCTGGAAGGCACACTACATCTCGTCTTTGAACTGTTTCCGTTGATCTGATAGAAAAGAGATTGATAATCAATAAAGTATATGGAGAATCATTTCAGGAAATTCCTGGTAAATGATGAAAATTGCTTTTAGCTTTTAGTAATGGAACGTATTACAACTCATCATTTAAATATTCAAAATCACAACTAAATTATGATATTCAGTTATATTTACTCATAAAAAGCTTTTATATTGAAATACCAAGCAATTTACTCTAATCTTTTTATCTATCTATTGAAATTTAATCTGAACCACACAACTAAACGTTTCCTGTCTCTTTGGTATCGAAAGAATCACAGTGCGAATTTTCATAAACTGGATTTTATTTTATTTATATACTTTTTCTATGCATTTTTTTCTTTTTAATTCAATATTACCCACCCAAAGTGATAAAACACTGACCAATCCAATAATATTCATGAGAGTTTAGTTGGATGAAAGTGCAAGTAAGGTTTAGTAATTTGTGCAACATTATATATGAGTAAAGATTAATCAATTGAAAATAATCTATCTTCAGTTCAATCATATATATCTTCACAAAGCTATAGCATCTACAAATATGTATAACAATGTATTTTTAATTTCGAATTTGCTGTTTCCAAGTTTTATTTTTGTTCCTGATTGCTTTTGCAGTAGTACCACAACATCTATTTAAAATATTAATAAAAATTTCAGTCAATTACTTTACTAATTACGTAATTGATCTAGACGATGAGAAATGCACAGTGCTGAGTACTCACGAACAAGTTGTGGTTGGTGCTTCTTCTCCAATCAACATTTCACAGCTTTGAATCATATGATTCTGAGGAATTTCGGGGATGGCAGTTGCGTTTCTTCCATGCATAATCTCGTGGATGATCAAAGACTGATCCGGAGGAATCTGTGAGGATATAAAGAACATTTCTTTAATCCTGTGAAATCCGTCAAAAAATATCCAGATACCGCTCTTTCATCGTTAATGTGTTAAAATAAATCAAATATTTTAATACAGATTGTTGAAATAGAAATTAAAAATCCGATTCAGAAAATGGCAAGTGAGTTCTACTACAGAATATTAATTATTTTTATTTTCAATGGAATTTTCTTTTTATTAGTTAAACAAGAACCCACGCTGATTGCAAATGTAATTCAATAGCAAATCCAGTGATTAGTTTTTGTATACGAATAACATTTTCATTCGATTGGCTTAAATTACTCGCTTTGCGCATTAGTTCGATGTGTTTCCGACTAGAGGAAATATATTGATTTTTTTAACATCAGTTTTTGAATTCTGGTGATTACTTCTTGCTTTTATGAAACAGTTGTCAAAGTCTTTTTTTTTTGTCTAAAATTTATTTTTACACAATTATAATTTTTCTCGAAATATGCTTCTTTGAAAGTAAAGGCTTTGATTCTCTATTTTTATTACTCCAATACTCCATTTTTTATTATTTATTAAGGAGATAATTTATTTTTCCAATTATTTTTACGTTTCCTTAAGATATAAGTGCTTCTCTGAAAAATTATGTTATGCAGATGATAGTAAATAGACGTCAAAATAAGATTAACTGTACAAAAAATGATGAGTTTAGCTGAAGTTCTCATTATTCCTTTAACACTCATTTTAATTTCAATCATAAATTTCAGTTCTATTAAATTATATTAAAAAAACGAGATTAAGATTGTTGCAGAGCAAAATTAAATTCAAAATTTTTTTAGAAAAGTTACCGAAAGGACAGCAGAAGATTATTAAAATTTTACTAAATGTATCTTAAAAGATTTTTAAATAAAAAAGAAAAAATAATTAAAAGGAAAATGTAGCAAAATATCAAAAAATAAAGATTACTTTAAAATTACTTGCATCTGATCAAAAATAAATGAAATAAAAAACAAACATTCAAAACTATGATATCTTGATTTTAAATTCTGGCTAATGGATAATATATGCTTCTTGAAAATTGCATAGAAGATTTGGAATACATATTAAATTGTTAGCTAAAGCAAAAAATAAACTAAAATACATTTATTTTAGCCATAGAAGTGAATTTTAACTGTCCTATAAAATGGATGCTGGGTATTTATGGGTTAAAATGGCGTATACTTTCACAAATGCATTTTTTTTACCACCAAATTTCTTATTTCAAACCAAAAGAAATAATGGTTATTTATATTTCATTCATATATATAAATATAATTTGAAGCATGCTAACACTCCGCTAGTGAAAATATTTTATCTGCAATTATTTTCAAGAAGTAATATTGTTTCATCTGTGAGCAAATGGCGAAGACTTATGCGAGAGATTTATATTGTTTGTTAATTAGATATACAAATATAATTATGCAAGTATTCTATTTCAATGCCTTTCATTTAAGAATAGTTGTGTAATATTTTCGAATTTGGAAATTATTATCTTATTGTATCTAATAGTTGATAGTTCGTAGAATGATACCAACGGGCATATCATTTATGAATGATGTATTTCTGTGTATAACTAGGTTATTTCTGCTTGTTTTGTTCAGTTCTATTTCAAATGCCGACCTATATTAAGAAACAAAAAATAAAAATTGAATTTAAAAATAATTTTATATCTCTATTAATAATAAAGATGTATGTGTGTATGTGTTGACTCTCAGCAGGCTATACCGTTTGACTTATAGCTAATCCCAAATTTGGCACCTATATACCTTGGCTGGCGGGAATGTGCACATGGGAAAGACTTTTTAAAATTTTATTAAATTAAAAATTAAGCTGAATTTTGGCATTTCTTCACTAAAATTTCCGAAATTATTATCACATAAAAATGAATTTTGCATCGCTTTAGGGTTTATAAAATTGTTTTTTTAATGATATCCATTTAATAGTCGTGAAAACCTTTGCTAATTTCTGACAAATTTTTTAAAAATGAATTTTTTTTTACTGAATTTCCAATATTGGTATATTATTACTCTGAAATTAAAGACGTTTTCACGGTTTCTTCAAATATCTAATCGCTTGATTTCCTTTCGTTTTGGAAGCTAAGGAAGAATAATTCTGTTTCACATCTGTGTAGTTTACAAAACGAATATAAAACTTCAGTTGCAATACCACGGTATTTAGAAAATAGATGAATTGAATATTTACGTTTTTAATAGTTCTATGACGTTATGGGATTAGCTACCATTAGAAAGATACATGCATGTGTACAATAAAAAGGATTGAAATAAACAAATTAAAATAACACGGCTTTAATGTTAGTCAATTTGGCGGAATCATATGGATATTAAAACATATCTAAACGATTTATCTGATATCAAACATAAACCAATAATCCTGGTGAACCGAATGGTTGTCTGAGGCGACTAGTCATTAATAAATCGACATCGATTTTGATTAATCTTTTTGTTTTAGTTTAGTTTAGTTATAATAACGTCCCATTTTAAAGCAACACTAGGGCTGTTTTGGGACGGACCTTGAACCGCGGTCAAATGACGAGAACGACACCTGAGCTGGCACTCCCCTCTTCACACTAGGCCCCACCAGCGGGAGGAAGTTTGGCCCGGACGGTTTTAGCGTGTACCAGACCCGCTTACACGACAGTTCTTCGGTGGAATCGGTCACGAACCTGAAACCCTCCGGTTCTGAGGCCGAGATCTTACCACCAGGTGACAGCAGCCATTTGTTTTAGAATACTCAGTGAGCTTTTTTTTTTGTAATTATGCCTTTCTGTGAATTCGATGAGTCAAAAGTATAACAAGTTAAAAAAATGAAATTGTTTCAAATTTGAACGAAATTTGTCAAAGGGATTTGTTTATCTACCAGAGTTCAAAAATGCAACGAGCAAAATCTTGCACTCGATATCACTTGCAAAATTGGAGATTTTCCTCAAATTTTGATCCAGGCAAAAGAAGGGAAGAGGTCCTAAACGCAAATTAAGCTCCACCCACAAAAATACGAGAAGTGGTGTAAATGGAGGAGAAAACATTCATAGAGTAATAATACACTTTATAGTAACTCAAGGCTATACATTTTGATTGAAGTCAATATAGAAAATAAAAGAGAAAACTGAGCTTATTCGAAAATATGCATTTCCAGTTCTTATGTTTATTTTTCAAATGTTATTTATGTTCTAAAGAATTCAACTATGAATAATTTATTTAGAATATTAAATAATTGAAAATAACAATGTTATTACTTGCAAATGTAACAGCGCTTCCTCCCATATAAAATATTTGCAAAAGATTATATGTCTTATCAACTAAATTAAATGGATGAGCGGGAAATTTATTCAATCAATAATATGTAAATTTAACAATATGTTTTTAAGAACTATCAAAATCAAATTTGTAGGTAATTTATTATGTCAATAATTTAAAAAATCGATATATAAAAAATACCGCTATTTTTGGGACCTAAAATAAACTATAAGTGTTGCGTTTGTAATAATTAATTGATTTTATTTTACTTCTGTTAGCTTAACTTACCATAAATCCAGATGGCAACTTTCTTTTACGACAGTACCTTCTTCTGATTAGACAAAATTCTGTATCATTTAACACTGGTACACACTTATGTTTCGTTATTGAGCAATAATTCTTCAAAGTATACCTAAATATAATTAAATTTATTTTAGAAAAGTTATCAAAAAATAACGATATATTTCAGCATTTTAGTCAAATCCAGTCTTAAGGAATCCGTAGTATCTTCCTTCAAGAACTCATTTTAGGAGAGTACGGATGTTCTAAGTAAACGGTACTTTGAGAGGAGGTTACATTTTTGCTTTACCCTCCCTCCAAGATTTTTTTAATCTTTCTACCACCCCTTCTCCTTCACTGTAGTATGAGAAAGGAAGAAGACAATGGCTTCACCGTGAGAAGCTGTTGTATCTCTGTATGCTACATGTTTCCCAATGGCAGTTAAAATCCTTCTGTGTTGGTCGAGTATGGAAATTATTTAGACAATAAATGAACTGCTTGACCGGGATCAACTTGGTTAGTGCCTTCATAACTTTAGTGGTCTATCTGCTGGAATTAAGCAAAAATTAAATTTTCTCTTATGGATATCCGATGTTTTTCGAAGTGCCCCTGAATGTAAAGGCTCTGGTTAAGGCTGAAGTATATGTCAAGACTAGTAATGACCAGAAGTGGCAATTGTCTTCCTTTCTAAATAGTCAAGACTATCAGGCTTAAATTATTTTTGACATACATAATGGTAAAAAAAAATAAAGAACCCTGTTCTTTCAGTAATAATCATAAAATTCTGATTTAATAATTTGATCAACCATTCGATTCTTTCTTTGTAATGTCATATATATTTCTAAAAGAACCCAAATATTCTGACACATATTTTTCAATTTATTTATAAAAAAATTTGCTAATAGAATTGACGACGATGCAAACTTCATTCTGGTGAATTGTTAAGCAATGTCAATACCCAAAGCAACCTCAGCAAGTTATCAAATTCAAAAATATTACTCACATTTCTGTAACTGTAACTGTACAACAATAAAAGTAGTTAAGATGAGTTGTCCATACAACAGAAAAACCTGTAAGGATTAATGTACTCCATATCACAGTATCGTGAGTTGATATCTTTGACACAAGCAATCTTGCTACTTTCCAGCTCCATAAAACACCACAATTTATCAGAGCAGAACCAGAAAAACATGTATTACTCGATCCCAAAAGGGTTTTAAATGCAAGTGCTTTAGTCATTTGGAAGTTTCCTTTCACGAGATTTATTTATCCCCATTGTGCAGAAGCAAGTTATGGCAGTTCTTACAGTACCGCGTCAGAAAAATGCATCAACTGCAAACGCTTTCATACCTCCCCCACCGCTTATGTTCTTTTGGCTACCGGAAAAAGCGTTCATAAAGAAAAAAAAAGTACAAAAATATGTTGTCTGAAATTTAAACGGTTTGTTTAAACATATGACAACGCTTGGTAGCAATATCAATTAAAGAAATCTTTGAAACTAAATGCATTCAATCAACGCTTCAGAATATATTTTCTCCATTTGAAGTTTATTTTTCAATAATAGAATCAGATTTAGGATGAGAGAGAAAATATAATTCAAACCAGCTGTCATTACTAATTATCTAGTAGACCATCATGTTAATTAGAAGTTATGAAATCCATCAATATATTTTACGCATATTTACATGACAAATAAAACCCTCAAATAAATATTGTATATTTAAAAACATATACAAAATAATTAAAAATAATCAACATATCTAAGTGATTAAAATACCTTTTTGAAGGAATTTCACTTTACACTTAAGCTAGGAAATTTTATGAATTTAAGCATCTCATGAACAACTAGCTTTTGATAAATAATATATATAATATTATGTAAATTATTTGAAATCTCTTTTGCAGGCGATTGTTAATTCTTATCGACAAGGCATAGCAACTACCTATCAGACCTTATTTTCACGGTCGATTAAATTTATTATTAGATGCCTATTTCTAGTATTTTGATTTCATTTCCATTTTCTTTCTTCTGACTGAGTCACTAAGGTTTAGAGGATACTGCAAGCTCTCTTCTAAACATTTCTAATATTTTTTATCTCCAGCTTCAAGCGAAGTATTCAGTTAAGGGTGGCTATAAAAACGATCAATGAAGCAGTCTAAAAAGTTCGCATGGTGATTAGTTTATGTTCGACTGTTGCCATTCGTCAATACTACTAGCGCTTTCAGTTCCACGCACATAAGGGTTTTATATACATAGATATTATAGGGAGATTAACACAGTATTGTCTTTCTTAAAGAATTTTTGGATTCCATTAAAAAAATGTTGAAAACTAAAAATTCTCTTAAGAGCTAAGATGTCGAAAAATATAAAAATCACTATAAAAAAATACAACTACGCTTCATTTTTGTTATAAGTAGAGAATACTGCAGCAAAATGGTGAGCATTCTACCTGAAATATAGCGAACTATGTGAAGGAAGAAGAAAAACAATCGTCTACGTTTGATTGGAAAAACATTTATGTTTATTCTGATACTTTTTTTGACTGGATTTTTTTAGATGAAGATTTAGACAATTGTACAATGCTGATTATTTTCGAACAAAAGCAAAAGATAGCACTTATCAAAAGTCATAAAAAGACTTAAAAATGTTTATGGTTTACATATTTATGCAAGTTATTTCTAAGCATTCCTTTGAAAATAAAATAAACTTTTAAATTCCTTTACTTATTTTATGTTTCTGTGATTAAATTGTCAATTCTGAAGCTAAAATGGCTTTTAAACATTTCGCTTTGGAAATTTTATTCCAACAATGAATTCCTTATTTTGATTACGGAATCCCTATGAAAATGTCTTCAGATCTTTATAAATCTATTTAATAATAATTATGAATAAATAAGTACTTTACCCATTGTGGTCACATATTGTAAATGCGGGAACTAATATCTTCGATGGGGATTTGACCTGGACGTCCATTACTATTGGATAGGCCCAATAGAGTTCCAAAAAAGTAAAGAATTGATATAAGAATCCGAATAAGCAGGAAAAGAAGACCGCAGCCCGCAGTAACTTCAGAATGGGGTTGTTGGCGGCCACTATTTGTGGAACGCCAGCAATTGCTGACTTTCCCAGAGTTTTCTTGGCATGTCTACAAAAACGTGTCCAGTAACTCCTTTTCAGGAAGAGACGTCCTCTTCTCATCTTGAAATATTCTTATGTGAAGACTAATCCTGTAAGATTAAAGAACAATATTATTTAAAAACAGAAATCTAATAATCAGAATAAAAAAAATGGATGGGAAGTTGTTTAATCCTGATTGTTAGTTAATCTTACTTTTCTATTTACATAATATTGTTATGCTAATAAGAAATAAAAATAGTTCCTTTAAAATATACTAAAGCAAGAAAACGACTGAAAATTTTGAAGCAGATCTATGTCATTATTTGCAAGAGATAAGAGCAATTTTAAAATCCATGGTATGCGACATGCCTCATTTCATCTATCTTCTCTTTGCATTCGTGAATCATCGTGCTCATATGTACATGGACGAACAGACAGACTTTCCATTAATAGATTGTGTTCAAAATTTCACAGGAGTCCACAGACTTAGTAAAAAATTCACGTAGAAAATATTTATTTAATTTGAGGCTTTTTTAAACTATCATGCTTCCAGACTAATCAATAGATAGCAAAACAATGATAGCAAACAAAATGATTTTTTCATTTCGATTCAAGTCTAAAATGAGAAGATTTATCGCAATCTCAAAGTTAAAATTTTCGAATCTTGCATTCGATAAATTACGATTTCTTTATGCACTTTCGTATATGCTAAAGTAAAGATAAAACATTAATAAGGATTTTTTTCAGATACTAAAAGCTTTTTAATATTAAAAATTTAGCATGGATAAGGAGATTACATTGGATTTCGCAAGCTATCACATTGATCTGTAGTGAATGCCTATCATAAATCATATATACCTATTATAAATCATATATATCTATCATAAATCATATAAAATACTGTAAACTACAGGCTCCGTCGAGGCTGTGTGTGACGTAATTGATGCGTCGCTCGTCATCCGGGTATTGCTAAAAAAGCCATTATCTCCTTCTCTTCGGAACTCTCTCGTGCACTGCCTCGGTGAAGCTTATAGTATAAAAATCAAATATTTAATTTCTTTAGTTAAATTGTAAATAAAATTATTTTTCTAAAACGTTGCAATAATTGGAATCACAACAAACACACGCAACCCTAATTACGACAGATCCTTTAAATGAAGAATGCTCGCTTGCAGAGTTAATTGGCGGGTATTTAATTTTTAAACGATGCATCTCTTGTTTTATTTAAATGAACGGACATGATTCTTTGCAAGAAATAGGGGTACAGTTCTAGGGACGGGTACCATTTGGCGATTTTTCGCCAAATTTTTCTCGCCAAGCCCCGCGGACGCTGTAATCTTCAGAATTTTATTTCTCAATATTATGACTATTTTGGCGACTTTATCTTTAAAGTTTGGAGCCAAATTTGGCGGTACCCGTCCCTAGGATTTAGCCGAAATGGGACTTCTCTATGAAAAAAGAAAGCATCGAGATTAATTCTGAGCATGTTTCGTGTCAGATGGATCACTTAGTAAGGTAATATAACAAGAGTGCTATCCTCTTCTAGCTATAATTTGCCTATAGGCATACCCTTTTAATTTTGCCACATTTGATCTGAACGGCGAGAGAGCAAAATCTAGACTTGTTTAAATCCTGTTATTTACAGCGTTGAAGGTTGACATATTCTTTTACTAGTCTCCTTTGGCGAGCAGCTGGCTCGTTTAGATTAATGGCCGCCAAAATTTTCAGCTAAATATTTTATGTAATTTGATTTTATGGTCTCTTTAGCAAAATATTTTAAATCTTCAAAACTTGATAAATATATAACTCATGCTATTTTAAAAGTCTTACAACGTTCTGTTCATTGTATTATATGTCTCTCACTCATTTTCTGTCAGCTCCCGTAAAATTTGAATTTTAAATTAAAATTGAAACGATTAAAACTTAATCAATATAAAACATCTTTTTCTGAAACCAAGTAAGTTTTTTTGAAAAAAAAAATATAAGTGCAGAAAACATACGCGTTTGACATGGAAAACATATGTGCATTATATTATATTTTTTTATAATTTATGCAATATTGCAAGGAATTATTGAATAAAAATTTTTCTATTTTTTCACGAAATTCGGTTTGCAGTTTTACTTTTAAAAGGCTTTTAAAGGCTTAAAATGACTAAATAATAGTATTTTTTTTTGTGTCGGTCATTAAATGTTGCTCTAAAAATTATGAGGTCTAAATTTTATGCACATTTTTGATTCTGTGAATCGTATTCAGTAAAATAATCTTGTCATTCCAAATTTTAAATCAAATTACGTTTAAATCTCCTTCGACCAAATCTGAATTACGACCAATTGAATGATTCAAATTTTGAATACCGCTATTATCGGACAATAAACAATTTCATTGTTTTAGGTCAATCAACCTTGGGGAAACCCTGGGCACGATTTATTTACCTTCTTTGGGATGGTTAAGGAGTGATCATGCGTTTTTATATAATAAATGTTTCATAATTCATTCAGTTTTAGTCTTAAAAGAATTGACCTTTTTTTATTTAAAACATTAATATATAGAAAACTGGTTGGCATTTTTTTTTGTCAAATCTTGTTTTGTTTAGAGAAAATATTTAGATACGGATCACATAGTGATTACATATGAATATTTTTCAATCTTACCTACATAGAAACTGGTCATTTAAATGAAAAAAAAATCATGAATGCACTTAGTTTAATATGCTATCCGAAACAATCTGCTATATTACAGTATTCTTTTTACAGTTTTTCTATCATTATTTATTTTTTGAACATACAATCAATTTTACCATGGTGAAATCGGGTCCGAGGTGGCACTATATGACATTGCCAGTCTGAGAGCAGATAGAAAAATAGACGCAAAAAAATGTTTTTTTTTTTTTTTTTTTTTTTTTTGTGTGTGTGTGTGTGTGTGTGTGTGTGTGTGTATGTGTGTGTAAAATCTCGCTTTTTCAGGAAAGACACCCATATAAATAAATTTATAAAGCAAAAATATTAAATATAAATACTTAAGTAAAAAACCAAGTCAAAAGAGTGACTCGAGCCGAGAATACGCAACAGACACGTCATTCATGTCGCTCTGACCATTATACTGCGCTGCCCACACTTCGAAGATAAAGTTGAGTATACTTATTCTAATAGTTATAAAAAATGTTATTTTTGTGTAAAATCCCGTTTTTTCTTCAAAAAAGACTTAAAACTTAAAAAGCAAATTTTTATATAAATGTAAAATTTGATCAAAATTGTTCGAGTCGTTTCCCAGATACGCGAAATAAATAAATTTATGTATAAACTAGAATTGCTTGTTTAAAGTTTTAAAATTATTTAGATAAATAATAAAATGTTATATTTAATTTAAATAAGTAGATTTAAATAATATTTAAATAAATAGTAAAATATCTGAAGAATATTTTGTGAAATATAATTCATAGGAAAGATAGCCGGTATAAAAATTTAAAATTCGTAATTTGTTAGAATATTTATTGATTCAAATGCGTAAAATTACTTCATTTAGATAATTATTGAGCAATTTTTGGCAATCATTTGGGCATTTTTTTTGAGATATATATTTTATGTAATACATAAAATTTATATCTATATAAACTATATATTTTATGTTTAATAATCTGCATATATTATAAAAATAATATATGCAGATTTTTAAAATTAATAATTTTGCTTTTACTGTAAAATATGAAATGTTACTCACCTTTTTATTGAATTTTATTAAAAATATTCCACAAACACGAGAAAAATTCCTATTCCACAAACAGGAAATAAAACTATTACAAACTATAGAGGAATGCTTTGCAACTATACAGCAAAATCATTCTGATCTGGTTTGTTTATGGGATTTTAAGGTAAGAGAGCCAAATATTAATTTCAACCATTAAAACTTCTGTTACATTTTAATCTAGCTCCCTTTGTTCAATATACAAAGAAGAAATGTTGGAAACGCAGAAATAAGAATAAAAACTCTGAATAACATTAGTACCGGTTTCTGTGGTCTCACAAATTAAAAGTAAATTAGTGCGGATAAGAATAAATATTTTTCTGCAGAGCTTTGAAATAGGTCAACATTCATTTGATGAAATCCATTTTTAACACGCGAAAGACTTAATGAATTTAGAATATAACATGGTCTTATCAAGAATGAGCTATTCTGTTAAAATGTAGATTCCTGTTCGTACTAATCAGAAATGATGGCTGAAATAAAATATCTTTGATTAAAAAAGTGGCGGTTTTATTTACTTTTCTTTGCAGTCCATTAAAAAAGTAGCCAAAAGCTGTTTGTCATTCTTGAATTAGATAATAAAGCAAAAGAAGGAAATAAATTAGAAAAGTGTTTGTTGCAAATTATGTACAAGTAATTCCTCTTTATAAAATAATTGCAATAATTCAATTTTTTTTTAAATGGCAACGTTCAGTTTTGAATGCTTAGATCATAAAAGCAAAAGAAGAAAATAAATTAGAAAAATGTGTATTGGAAGTTATATACAACGAATTAAAATATAAAAATATAATTATAAAAAAAATTAAAAATAAAATCTTTATAAAAAATAGCAATAATTCAATTTTTTTTCAAAATGGAAACGTTCAGTTTTGAATGCTCATTCGAATTCTCCTAGTTAAATTATTTGGAAAAAATCGTTTCAAATTTGTCATTTCGAATAAGCATGAATGAATGAATTATTAGCAACTGAAAATCTTAATCATGGTAAAATATGTTTCATTTTTTTTTCTTTTCCCTTTGATTAAATGTTTTTTAATAAAACAGTCATTAAATCTGCGCTCAAATAGTAAAATAATAATCATGTGTTTGTGGTGTAAAGAAAAGCCTACTATATTTACAGTGGCTCAAAAAATTGAGAGTACACCTTACTTATACTTGATAAATCCGACTTTCAATGTAAATAACTTATTACCGGTAAGTGCAAACACGTTTTTATTTTTACACATAACAAATGGTTTAATTTAGAGTAAAAATAAAGAAAAATAAACAAAAAACTTCTAAATTGAAAAGTTAAGTATTTTAAATGAACATGTGTAGAATTTTGCCTCAAAAAATTGAGAATACACCAATAAAATGTTTGCAATATCACGCATAGTAACAAAGTGTCACTATTAAGTTGCATGTCTTTTGACTCTTAAAATGGCGTCTAAACGTCATGGTATTGATTCGATCAATTTTTGGTGGCATCTGAAGATATTTTATCCCATTCTTCCTGCAACACTTGTTTTAAATGGGTTTTGTTTCTAATTTTGTGTTTTTCGACCATTGCTTCGAGTGTGGTCCACAGATATTCAATGCTATTGATGTCGTGGTACTGTGGTGCTGCGTGTACCTGCTGTTTACAATGAAAAAAGACATATTTTGAGGTTACGTGCATTCTGTTTGGGGTCGTTGTCCTACTGAGTACTTCTGATGAGTAGAAAGATTTACTTTTCTAATTTATGATCAGAAGAAATGTGGATCTGTGCGAAAACTTTTACATCTTCGTCGATTTGGCAAGGATGCCAAATTGGAGAATGAAAAATTATTATTATATAATTTTAATAGTATCGTTTGCATCAAATTGTCTACTTTCATTCTCTCGCTTTTTATAGCGTTTTCAATTTCAGTTGATTGTTATTGTAGTTGATTCAGTTGATTCAAATATCGATTTTCATTTTTTGTCTTTTACTAAGCTGTATTATTCTCAAATAAAATCTTCCCAAATATTGTTTTCACATGTATATTTTATGTTATTGTGGTTTTGATTTCAATGATATTCACCATGTAGCAGAAAGCCTTTCGGATTCTGCCAGTATTGAAATAAATTTTTTTTAGAGTTTTAAAGTTACTTTAAGATTTTTCTTAGAATTTGATTATACTTTGTTCTTTTATCACAACAAATGAATGATTTTTAGAAGTATAAAAATTATTCATTTGAGTCAAAAGCACTTGAGTCAAATTGCTACTACATGGATTATGAAATATTTTTAACAACGTTTTCTTCAGCTTTAGAAAGTAAGCAGAAAGAGAAATATTTTTTAATTCAAATTTTCCAGATTTTTTTATTAATACTGAGATTATTAGGTTTAAATTTATTTAAATAAAGAAAGTAATTCAGAAACAGAAACAATTTTGACAATTTTCTGTTCTCTGAATTATCCAAAATAAATTTGAATTATAGATATCTTAATGTTACATAAATAAGAGAAAAAATCGAAAATTTTGTTCAGAAAAAATGTTGAGGTAGAAACGTTCCAATTAACTAAATTATATTACATATAAAAATAATTTAGATTTAGTCAGTGGGCTTGTATAGGATAAGAGCCATTAGAAACAACAACAGCAACATAATTCAGTTTTTCTTAAATCAATGATTTCTTTTCTTTTTTACGAAATTAATAAAGAATAACATTTTTTTGACGTTTCTGGAGTTTAATGATTATGCTATTGTACGGTACAATAAAATGATACATTAAATACAATTTACCTAATTGTTTATAAAAACATGTAAACAAATCATACTACTATATACTGTCGCATCTATTTTCCTTCAAGGAATTTATTTTTAAATAATTTTGTATGGAATATTTTTTTTTCGAAATGACTACGTTATGCTTTGATTTAAGCAACAAATGGTTTTGCTTCTCAAATAAATATTGTTTAAATTTTTGCTTCCACTTTTTCTGCCTAATGTTTATTTATTATTCAGGTTAATGATCAGCGATTATAAACGGTCTCGCGTAATACCTAACAGACTAAATAAAAATATTAGAAATGAATCGGTATTAGGAGGGATTTCTATCGCTTTTCACATGCAACAACAGTCTGAAATAATTAAACTAAAGCAAAAAGTGGATTTTTATGCTGAGTTGGCCCTGAAAATGAAAACCATTATTTATTATAATAATTATATATATATATTCCTGTCGCGTTTCTAGTGTGCAAAGCACAGCTTGAGCAGATGGCCTGCACTTTCCACTGAGTATAAAGTCAGACAGATAAAACTCGCACGTTGATGTCCCCTCTTGCAAACTAGACAGTTTAGTTGGAATAAACTCGTGTGGCGGCCTACTAACATTGATTATTTAAAGGAGGAATCGCATGTATGCGCCTAGCAACAACGCTATCCGACAAGTTAAAACAAAATTCTTTTGCTACTTGAAACACGAGGATAAATCAATTATAAAAGGATTTTTTTTTCATAACAGCAGTCAATTTTAATGCGTATTACAGAAACCATGGTAAATTATTTATAAAAAACTGCTAAATATTGTTTAATTCTTTATACACCCGCTTACTAATTCTCTAAAACAAAGAACGTAATGTTTAAGGAATGAAAATGTCCAAACTATTGACTTTAGAGCAGAGTGAATGTCCATAACGGTAATGCCACCCTATCAATGCCATTATTCGAATATCTTCTATTTCAATAGCAACTAGCTAGCTCAGAAGCAAAAAATTTAAGAGAAAAAAATTTTCCTAGTAGAATTCAAAATTAATTTTTCTCTAAATCGAATACAAATAAAATATTTATTATAAGAAAAAAAAAAAAAAACTTCAACTCTGAGTATCCCAAAATTCTAAATTGTGATAATCTGAATTGTATTTTAGAAATTACCGACATATATTATATTTTGATGACTGATTCCTGATAAAAGAAAGCGAATATGTATTAAAGGAAAGAGATTCTGTCAGAAAAATATGACAACAGAATCGGAATTATAAAACAGAAAACGAGAGAAAAAAAATCAAGTGAATTTACTCTCGGATATGAGAGACCAGTACAAACATAGGCTGCAGAAATCTTGCCAAGCCATGGAAAATTGCCGAACAGCCCTAATCTGCAATCTCCTACATGCTGATACATTTTCAATGTCATTTCTTTGCTTTTATTATTTTTTATAACATTTTTTGTTTCTAATTGAAATGCCAGTGTGAAATAATAACGAAATAAGGATGTTAAAAATAATACGAAGGGATTACAGCTGTGATTGACGCATCGCTATTGCTCCATTTAGTCCATACTTAACATTTTCGGACTAACATTTGTTTGGATCCTTCAAAGTAGCATTAGCAGGGAAAAAGTTTTCATCTGATGAAGAAGTAGAAGAATTTATGGACTATTGGCTTTGTTTTCATCTACTTTCTTTTTATCATACAATAATGTAAGAAACTCAAAAAAGTTGGAAAATGTGTGTGGATGTCAAAAGAGGAGATATAGTCATCTGTAGCATTACTTTCCTGCAATGTTACTTCTGTCACTGATTCACAAATATTCTTAATGGATATTGAATGATTCCTAGATCAACGCCCCTCTTTGACAACAAATTTGACGACCATTTGAAAACCTGGAGAAAATCTTGGCGTTAAAAATGAAAATTTTAGAGAATGCAAAAATGTTAGCTCTTATCTTTATTAATATCAGAGATTTGATGATCCTTCTAAAAAATACAATACTTGTTTGGAAAGTTATAAAAGACAAAGTTCTGGAATTTTCTATTTAGAGTGTTAGGGTTTCTGTTTAGCACTCTAAGCGATGTTGCTGTGCGTTACTTGCTTTCGTTGCATGTTTCTACAAGTGCTGTTTTTTTGAATAACCATTAGTTGTGTTTTTCTTAACTGTGCGTTGTGTTTTCTTGGTTCTTGGTATAAGAAGTGTTGTTTTCCACTACTTACACCAAGAGAAAAAGAAGTAAGAATTCTTTCACGTTTACCCACTGGATAAGATTTTCGTAGCAACAGAAAAATAATATCACTGTCATTTGTTTTTTGCAGTAATAATTTTACTTTTCACATTACAATTTTATTAAGATTTTTATTTTATCTTAATTAATTATCTTAGTATTATTTATTTATTAGATTTCTATTTACAATGGACTATTAATGGGCTTTTTATTTTAAGCTTATGAATTATTTTATTGATTTTACTTGAATTCCTCGTTAGCAAATTTTTTAAAAATAAGTTTATAAATTAAATGTTCACTCTAGACTAGCAATTTGAAAGAAACCTTTATGAATGTAACAATGCAATTCATAGCAGGATTCTGGTTTAAAAACATTCCACTGAAATTTTCGAATGACATATTTTTAATAATTCAAGGTATTTGAGCCAGAACTTGAAAAATACCTCAGAACTAAATCGTCTTCACTTTTGTTACACATTGTATTTATGAATTTTTCGAATAAAAAGGATGGAATAAATAAATTAAGAAGATGTAAAAATAGCATAATGGGAAAAGATGTTAATGAAAGGCGCACGTGTAAGAAGTATGATGTAGCATGCATTCTTTTTTTCGATGATTTGCAAAATAACAATTTTCATGTGATTACTATTTTGCAAGAACGATTTTAATTTGTATGAATTAAGTGTAAGATCTGGTAATAAAAAAATCGTTAAATTGTATACATTTCAAGTGCAGTAGAGTTTAATCTTCAATGAAGTTTACAGGTTGTGTAAAAATTAAATGGTTTACAAATATTTAATTCTTTTATGAAATTCTAATTGTAGTTAATATTTTTAGAAGAGTTTTCTTTCATTTAATATATTAATGTAGTCTGTTACATTTTAATATTGCCACTATCAAGTAATTTTAAAAAAATGTAAGAGTTATTAATTAGCTCGTGGTTTTCTTTAATGTGTAAAAAATGCAACTTTATGGCTATAGATTTAATGGGAATATTATTTTGACTTTAAACAAGAAAATAATTTAAATTTGCTTTTTTTGTTTCATTTTAGTAATTCATGTGTATTTGAGACTAAAATACCTGTGCAATCTTATTTATTTCTATGCTATAAGCAATGCTCATTTTGATGGTAAATACTGAAGTTTAAAAAAAGATTTAATGACGATTTTCTGGTAATTAATGAAATAATTAGTTTTTCATTTAGTAGAGGTTTGAAAATAATTTCATCCTGAGAAAGGCTTAGCTAGCATAAAATATTTCTGTTTATTGATAAATTGCAGTTCATATTTCAGTAGATGATATTTATTTTTTTAATGAAATGCATTGCAGTTTATAAATACATTAGTACTTTTACCAATTTATTTTTCAGAATTCAGTTTTTTTAAAATGCTACATATTCAAAATGATTATTACTATTAAAATAATATGTTAATACATTTTGTATAAAAAGAAACATTTTAAAATTATTTTATGTCTGTTGATGAGTAATAAAGTTTTGGATACAGTATTAATTTAAAATAATTATTTGTTGAGTTTCGTTATATTATTTATGAGGTTTTTAATGAGAGCCATTTTCAAGATTTGTCATTTTTGATTAAGGTAAAATTAAAATCAGACTTTGGATATAATGATCTTGTAAAGTTTTTATTTTGTAAAAGTGTCAACAACCAACAACACTGAATATAGTTTGAACACAAGAAGACAACAAAGCAAATAAAAGAAAATGAAAATATTTACAAATATAGATATGTATGCATATAATAAATACATACATGTATATATCTATAAATAATATACACAAACACGCAAGAATATCTACAACTTTGTACTTTTACACAACAAATACAGCGTCAGCCACACAAACCAAGCAATAAATTTAGGATGTGAAACTCTCTAAGAAAATAAGCAAGTTTGTAAAATACACAACGGATGACATTAAAATACCATTATTTCCACAAATCATTATGGTAAGCTTTGCGAGTTATCCTAGCTTCTATGGGGATCTGATTTCGAAGCAGGGTATGTTGCAAAACTTGCAGCACCTTTATAAATGGTATTAAAAGAAATCCAAAATAAGACATTCTCCTTGCTCGAAACTTCTCTTAATTATTTTTTAATCTCTCTTATTCTAGTCACAATACAGAAGCAGCGTTATATTAAAAAAGAAATCAATTAAATACAGAAGTGTTGCTGCGTAAAAGATTCTCCAAACTGAGTTAATTTCTCATTTAGCAGCGTGTATATATTATTTATAAGCAAAATCTACTAAATATACTTTGGCTTTCTTCTAAAGAGGATCGTCACTCGTGAGCTAATCAACTCAAATTTGTTTTCAAATTTATTATTTCTTAAATTTATAATTATAACTGTAGCTGCCTTTTTTTTCAGTTTGAAAACTAAATCTACCATTTTTTTGTTGTTATCACGATTACATTCAGGAAACGTGTCATCATCATTTCATTCACGATCTAAGACTAATTATTTAATTAGTTTATTTAGTTATTTACATACAAACACAGGCATCGAAATATGTACATAATTATTTCCCCCATCCGAACAGATGGTTTGTCTAGGATACTCCGAACGACCATCCCAGGACGATCTCTAGTCTACTGCCTCTGTCGCAGTGGAAGTTGTTTTGTGAGCACTTGTTGTTGAGGATTGCTAATTATAGGAAAAGGCATTCGATCTATACTTGAATAACATGGTGGATAAATTCAAATCGTTAACCAATTACTTGCGCACTATGTATTTCTTTTCTTTCCATCTTGCTTTGGAATCGCATGCTGCCGATAGGATCTGGAGCACTGACTCGCGAAACAAAAAATGTCACACGTTGAATTCAACTCTCATTCTTGTACACAGTAACTTGTGGCAAATAAAACAAACGTCAACTTTTGATTTCATCCAGGGCACTGTGAATAAATTCATCGAGCATTATCAATTCCAGTGTTTTCCAAACTCCTTTATGCGGTTAAGCATAGTAATTTTTTTTAAGTAACGATATAATAATTTAACAAATATTAAATTTATATTGGATAATATCATTTTCTGTAAAGATTCACAAATTGAAGAGCTAAACGAATTATTTGAATTCGAAGAACTATTGAGATAAATATGTAAGCAGAAACTGAAGAGATTCTTCAATTTTCAGATTTTTTTTTTGAATTTTCCATTTTTTATTTTATTTTTGATGAAATTTCTTAAAGTTTCAGTCTATGGAGAAGGCAGTTACAAATGCTAATGTGACGGAATGGTATTTTTCTTTCCAGTTTAACCATGAGGTCACTAAATCGGTTATAATTATTTAAAAAATTCTATTCAATGGACAAGGCACAGCAACTTTCCGCAGTACTTCGCTTGAAAAACACCGATACAAACAGTTTACTTTTGAGCTGTGACCCTTTTATTTACGATAAAGAGACCGTTTTTCTTTTTACAATATAGGCCTACTGTACAGTGTGAAAAGAACTACGACCAAGCACTATCTACGATAAATAAATACTCATGCAAAAGAGAGGAATATCGTTAAAACTATTTTTGACTGAGCTATGAACCAACTGTCCGCGTTGTTCACTTTAATAATAATAATAATAGAATCATTACAATCTAACTGAGTCATTTCTTTTCTATGATATGGAGACAAAAGTAGTATCAATAAAGTCTCAAGGAATGTAGATATATATATATATTTCATTTTGAGTGCTCAAATAGTTCTTTCATTGACCAATGTCAGGTATAACAATACAAAGTTACTGGACTAAATTTCATAAACAGTTCACAAGTATGACTGAGAACAAACAGGAGCGATATGGTTGAATAAATGCAGTGATAAATAAAACCTCCTTCGTTTTTCGTTCGCGGAAATAGACAACTCTGTGGGTATTTTAAAAAATATTCCGCCCGTATTTCTCCTATGACTTTAAAAACCATTTTTTCCCCCGTGACCTCCAAACTTTTTTCGCTGTGCAAATTACACAAAAACAACTGTCACACAAGGTCCACATTTAAAGATTTAATTTTTTTAATAATTATTATTTTTTACAATTTTTTTGAATTATAGAGCACCAGGTATTTTTTGTAAGAGACTAAAACGTTTATTTTTTTTTATTTCACCTTTCGAAAAATATGACCTAAATCTCCCGTTTTCTTATCACACAAGGCAACTCTGGCACTAACGATTCCTGCGCTAGCAGTCCGATTGCTTACTCGACATGGTTGTCGCTTGCTGCTGTTCCTTCTTGGGGACTGTCGGTGGGATGACATACAGCGCAGATCCGTATTCGTCGTAAACAAAGTATTGCTTTGTGCTTTCCTGTTCTTTGCCTTTATAACTCGCTGGGAGGGTCGACGCCTTGTCGAAGGAGTTTTCCCTGGGCTTCCAGATGGGAGAACTGGCCTGCACTGTCGGTGGCTGGTAGCTGCTCGGCGGGTTGCTCGATTGGATCAACTTAGCCGAAGAGCTACCCATGCTGGAATTGGACAGTGAAGACGCCGCACTCAGGCTGAGAGCCTTGGGCGCGCCAAGGTTTCCTCCGGGCTTCAGTTTACCGCTGCCTCCACTGTCATGAGACTTGTCCGATTTGTCGGACTTATCTGATTTGTCAGATCTGTCCGACCGTTCCGACTTCTCCGAATCCAGCGTCAGAGGTGAGTGCCCCCGCAGATCTCTGACCGAGGTACTCATCATGTCGTCCATGCCATCTGCCACCGTTCTGCTTCGAGTCCGGAAGTTAGCATCTGCGTTGTCGTCGGTGTATTCTCGGTCGAAGTGACCGGCAGAATGTCGCTGCGAATGTCGGGCGGAGCGCTTCTTAGAGCTGAGCGTCCGGGTCATTCCCTGACCGTCGGTTTTCTTGGAGTGAGGCGATTTCTCGCGAGCTCCACTCGCCTTGGTGGGAGGAACGGTCATGTTGCGCACGCTTTCTCGAATGATCTGCCGGATGGTTCGCAGGAAGGAGTTCCTAAGCTCACTCGTGCTAAAAAGGTTAAAAAAAAAGCACAATTAAAGAAGGCGGATAGTTAGAAATGCCTCCCTACAAATCTTAACGTAACACGTATTGATGCTAGATTTTACATTTAGAAAGTTTATCTATACTTCTATGCAAACATTTTAACAATTAGATTAACACATTCATCGCTATGGACGAATTATATACAAATTCCATGAAAAGACAAAAGCAATTCTTCTAACCGTTTGCATTCTTTTATGCATATAAATAAATGAAACAAAAAAGCGAAGGTATTCTCCAGACATGTATTAAAAGGTTCAACTTATCTAAACTGGCATTAGAAATCAATTTTCTCACTCAGAAATCTGTAATTGTTGATAACTGAAAGATGAGATATCTCGTCTGTAGCGTAGAATGTATTAAGGAGAAGATGAGAATTTCAATTTTTTTGCAAATAAATAATGACTTATTTTTAATTAAAAGTTAGGTTTCAAAAAGTTTTCAATCACTCTTCTTGTATTTTTTAATTTTGTTTATAAAAATGTAAAACAGTTTAGCAATTAAAAAAATTCTTCAAGCTATTTGATTAAAATAGTTTTAATAAAATAAATACGGATATTATTCATATACTAATTAATGAAACAATCTAATTAATTTAAACTAAGTTTTACTTGTTAATGACTATTATTCAATTTAATTTTTTAATTATTTTAGTTTAATTATTTTTTTACTCAAATCTCAGGTTTACGAAAAACTTTTCTGCAGTATATATATATATATATATATATATATATAATAGTATAGTATAGAAATTTGTTTCTACTCTCTTTGTTTTGTATATCTAAAGTAATGATGCATTATTTTAGATAGTAACTTCTTGTTTTAACAAATTGTAGCGCCAAACGGATGTGCTTTGTTACTGAATATGTGTAGCTGCAAATATTAATACTGTTTTGTCTACAGCAAATTCATCTGTTGATTAATTTAAGAGTTAAAGGAATGTACTTCTTATTATGTGTGAGGTGTGTGCTTCTTCAGAAATTTGTACTGTTCGGATATTTTCTTTCTCGTGGTTCCTCGTCTAAAAATTCAAAACTATAAAAGAAATGGTATTAGACTGTTGAGGGATTTAGATATCATTCGCAAACATAAATAAGTTATTGATTATATTAATACTGAAAAAGTTAGAGGTAATACAGATTCTTATTGTCTATGCAACAGCCCCCAAGTAAACCAAAGAAAAATTAAGGCATCTAGAAAATAGTTATGTAACTTAAACTATTTAATTCAAATGTAGCAAATTGGAATTAACAAGCATTAATTCATCTCAATATGAATATAACTTTCATAAAATCAGTGTAATTGCAGATTAACGATTGAAGCCTTGTTTTTGAAGAGTTTATTCAGAAAAGGATAAAGGAGAAGTATACCTGTTGGACAACTGATACACTTTTTCGGATCTTCTTTGCAGCTGAGATTTGAGGTGTATGAGCTCCCACAGGAAGTGAGACTCTCCGTCTTTGAGCGTGCTTGACCTAACTTGCACCTCGGTCACAGGAATCAACACCTGATATCGAATGATTTCTACTTCAGATGTGCTATTTTTGTTTGAACTTCCCTATAATGAGAAAAAAAAAAAAAGGTGAGCAACGATTGACAGAATTATTTTATTAGAAATTGAACCATCCGCTTGTTCATCAGGGATGCTGATTTTAATAGCTCTCACAATTTTTAAAATTTAGTAATAATTCATAATTTCTTAATTTAAAGTAATAATTTGTAATTAGTTAGAATTTTACCCTTGATGTGTGATAAAATTAAAAATATAAATGACGATAATAAAGTGCTGAAATTGGTATAATGATCGAGGCTGGTAAATTGTCAATATTTTTTGTCCCATACAGAATGAATGTACAGAGAAAGTGGTATTTTGAAATTTGTCTCAAAAATGAAAAGTGATGGTGAATATGTGACAATTGATGACATATCTATGGATCACGAATTTGAATATAGAATAAAAATTGGCAAAAACAGTACAATGATGGTTTCTAAGATATTTCTCAATACAAAGTTTACAGTGATGTAATATTTTTGAGATTTCACTCGTTAGAATGTTTTTGGTGACGTTGGAAGATACGGAGGTCAAGATTGTTTCTATTAAATTTAATATTCTTAATTATTTTACTCTTTTTATCATAAATCAAAGCTTCCATCGCAGTCGTGTCTCAATATCTTATTTCTAATCCATTAGAGATAGACACCTGCTTTCGGTCGGAAGAATGCTTAAATTGAAATTTAGAATTATATTTTATATTGTTTCAGTCAATAAATGTACATCTGAAAAAATTATAAAAACCCATATTTCATACATTTTCTTGATCTTATTTGTCATAGTTAGTAAATACATTCATGGCACACTAATAGTTTAAAAAAAAGGAACTGCATTTAAAACTAACAAATTAAGAATTTTTAACATCATTATTTTAGACCATTTCAATGCCTGCCTCAATGAGTATCCGTCAATTAGCACACATCCTCAATGCGGCCTGTTGATTGGCCAAAAGTTAAGGAGACTGAAAGGTTCACGATTCTTCTAGTTTTGATCGTAGAATAGTGGTTCCTTTTTTCTTTAAAAGGTTAGAGTATTATGAATATTTTACTACATAAAATTAAAATTTTCAGCATCAATTATCATCATTCTTTATTTTTTTATTTACTTGCAATTTTTTTTTCCACTTACGAATTTTTTTTTTCACATTTGAAATTTTTTTTCTGTTTAAAATGCTATTTTTGATATATCTGTTATTATACTTTTTTTTCTGGCCTCCTCTCCTTTCAAAAAGAAAAGTGCAGGTCTTCAACTAAAATTTTCCATCTATAAAGAGGGGCATAGGGTGGTTTTAAATATACTTATCGGGTAAATAAACAATAAATAGAAATCAATCTCTGTCTTTCTATATATTTATTTAACTGAAATTTGCATTGGATCATTTGCAAACTCAAATCAACAAGAGATTAAATTTATGCACAAAAAAAAAAAAGAAAAGAAGATAGGCATTGCAGCCTGTATTATGTATATATGAGCTCCCCTGCTTATATTGATTGGATTTCCCCCCTGAAATATATGTATTTACTTAACTCAAAGCAATTTACGGATAAGATTTTTTAAGCATACGTTTGGAAATGAGAATGCCCTTTTTATTTTCCACAGTTTTTAAAAATATTTTTCAATACTACATTTGATTTGCCATAATTGAAACGAATCAGTATTGTTTTTATTAATCATTATATGTTAATGTTTCTAATGGGAAACAGCAATATATGCATCCGTGTAGATATACGCATCCTTTCCTTATTATATAACATATTTAAAAGAAACAAAACCACAATAAGCAACATTTCAAAACTTTTATAATAAATCGGATGAAATAAAACGTGTAGATTAATTTTTAATGGATTAGAATCATAAAAATATATGAAAAGTTCAACAAAACTTAACTTTTTATTTAAATGCAGAAAAATATTTTAACTTATCACTTATTAATAATACACTTTTAAATTAATGATATCAAGTTTTTTTTATTGATATTTAAACAGATCCTACTTTTCGTCAAGAGTTAAATTTTTAGGATATTGAGATAAAAAAAGGGCCCCTACCATAAGTTTCTTCTTTTGCCGTATTTTCTCTTTGCACAGGAAGACTACAGCCGTCTTGAATACAAAGCACATAGCATAAAGTTCTAAACCTTTTTTGATTTTACCTAAAAATTCCGAAATGTTGAGCCAATCTACGCCAGCGTAGAAAAGCAGTTCACCTGGGCTCAGATCCACGTGCTGCATAGATAACGGATAAATCAATCAATTAATTCAAATTTAATTGAACACAAAACAATTAAATACAAATTATTCAATTAAATATGCAAAAAATAATCCAATTCACAAAATTAAAGTTTATAATGATTGTTACCATTATAGCTAGAGAAATTAGTTTCGTATGTGATAATAATTATTTCGAAATATAAAGATTTTTTTTCTTTGAAATTGAAAATTTTATTCTGGAGAAAAGAATGGATTCCTTACAAGAATATCAAAATTAATTAACATGTTATGGTATATATAGGGTAATAAACTCATTATCAACATTAAATGGCATTATATATATATTCATATGTAGGAACGACATGTTTTCCTTTTAATATTTAGTTTACATTTTTTGACTTACAATTCGCGATCTAATAAAGAGTAGATTGATAAAATAATTCCCTGTATCCTTAATTTCCTCAAAGGAAGTCTTTATTTTATGTGTAATAGAGAAATAAGAAATTAATTATTTAAAAAGTTTTTATTATGGCTTCAATAATTTCATGATTTGATTAATGAATTCTATTTTTATTTAAAATCCGTATAAAATGTAACACATTATTCAAGAACTATTAAAAAAAATAAAACTAATATATAATATAATCTATGGTAAACTTCATCCGATAAGAAATGGATAATTCAACAGAACATGGAAAGTACTATACTTTTAACCAATTGTATTTATACCACTAGTGGTGCGTTACATTATTTTTGATAATACAATTTTCAAGAGAAAAATTTTAGTGACTGTAAATTATCGCTCATTTTAACATTTTGTTTTAATATTTATTATGCAGTTATGTAAATATATATTTTCTGTTCTTGGAGTTCCACTTAAATTAACGTGTATGAACCATTTGCTAATAAATTGTATTGGATAATATTTCAGATCCAGAAAGTGATAATATTTTTAATACATATTTCATGTGATGAATGAGAATGCGTTTGAGCAAAATAACTTAATCAATTTTAGATTAAAAATGTGTTAATTAATGTAAGTATATTTCTGAAAAAAGGATACAATTTTTAATACTTTTAAGCAGATATCTTTTCGAAGTTCTATTTTCAGCTATAGGATTAATTAAAAATATAGAATAAGGATTCATGCTTGAAATTAATAAAAATGAAATTTAACATATCGAAATTGGTAACAAAGAAACAAGCTGAGTCGATGTATTAATTTTCAACAATATCAAATCATAATTTTATTATTGTGTACTATAATCGATTATGTATTGCAATGCATATATAGTATATTTATGTTTTATTGCGATGTATTCGTGTGCAGTTTTATTTATGCATGTGATTGCATATTAAAATATTTTGTTCTTTGATTATAAACACTACAATTAGAATTTCCTTGATTCTTCAAAGGCTATTGTGATGGTACATATATTTTTGGTTTGTATTTATACAACAAAAAATTGAAAAAGTTGATATTCCCTCTTTTAAAGGAATAAAATAATGGAAGAACTGAGGATTTAACGTATCAAAATAAAACATTGTAGGCTGAAAATCTACATTTTAATTGAAGAATGAAACAGAACAATGGAAAATTATTATGTATCTTCTATAATTTCTTTAAAGATTTGTTAAGACTTTCAGATGAAGATACGAGTTCTTAAGATATAAATAAAAAGATTTGTATTAAAAGATTTGATTTAAAAACAATTACTTGCATTCAACAATTTTGTTGGAAAATTTTCACAATACACCACCTGTTTAGATGATTTCAAATGCTGTCGATGTAGATGATCAAATATAGCCCCGTATTCTTCATGAATCCGCTGCATTTCGTTAATATGTTCTGCAACCCGTTCCATACCTTTCAAAGCCTCTGAAAAATTATTGACATTAGTACATTTTAAATAACATTCTTAATGAAGTTTAACAAATTAAATACAAAGCATAAGTATATAGTTCCCCTTGTCTGTATTTTAGTAACAAATGTTTTATTTTTGACACATACATTAATTGAACCCTAGTGAAAAAAAACGAGCTATATTAATGATTCTAAAATATGTAAAATTTTATTTAGTTTTACTTATGAAATTTAGGAATCATTACTACAATTATAGTTATTATTTCTTATGATTTTGGAGAATTTTGCAAATAATTAAAAAAGAAAACTGGTGAATGATATATTCATGAAATATCTTCTTCTGTTAATAATGAATTTATCGGTTAATAAATAAGATATTTGAGAAATTATTCGGGCATCTTATTGCTGCATTGAGTAATAATTCACGAGATTTTTCCATTTTTTTTTACATTTTCAAGCTTATTTTTTTTAACAATTCTCCTGGTTGTTTAACAAAGAAATTGGCTCAACCTTCTTAATTTTTTTTCCTGCCCAAGAGTTATATCTTTCACAAACAGCTTTTCATAAACTCTCAATTAAATACTCTTAAATAAATTAAATGGTGTCTAAAATACGCATTTTTGTACTTTTAACATTTGATTTAAATAATCGAAAAATGCACAAAAAATCAATAAAACTAAAAAAATCATAAAATCTAATGTAAAAATTATTAAATTATTAATATCAAATGGAAATCCAACTAAAAAAGTCATCAAATCTTGTAAAGCAAATTAATTTTAAATTTTATTAAATTTTATTTCAAGTAATATAAAATATTTTATCAATGAATTTTTTTCTGCATGAATTTCTAATTTTTTTAAAAATGAATAATTACTTTATCTCAAAGAAATGATATGTGGTGCAGAATTATTTAGCTCATTACCATAAAGAAAACATTTATTCCATAACTTCGAAACTATTGATTGTTTTTTGTTTTTCATTTATGATGGCTATACTGAAAAATAAAATGTCTGGTTTGAATTCAAAATTGAAAGATGTTGTTATTATTGTGATTTTACAACCTCTATTGAAATTTTATGCTCTGTACATAACATATATGTATTAGAATATATTTTTCTATTCTATTAGCCCTTTTTCTATTCTATATAGAAAAAATGCTAATAGAACATTATATTAAAAGTACTAAATACTACTAAAAGAATAAATATTAAAAGAATAATACTAAAAGAATAAATATTAAAAGAATAATACTAAAAGAATAAAAAAAGGGTATATATTATACGTACTTTTATATTCTTTTAGTATTTTCAGCAAAATCAGCATTGCATATTCCGAAGAATTATATGAAACACTCTATCGTCAAAGTATACTGTATAATCTTGTTTGTCATTTTTTAGTTAAAATAGTATACTAAACAAGTCGTTGATTTTTTATTGTTTATTATTTTCTCACCGAAAAATATCTCATTTGATGTAATTGTAATATCCGTTGACTGTAAAATACGAACTAAACAACGTCAAGAAAACATTTTATGTATAGCAACTACTAAATCAAATTAAATATTTCTCAACATTCCATTTCAGAATGTTTATAAATTATTGTTCCTTTTTCTTTCCTACTCATTGGGTTATGACTAAGAGATTAATTGTATTTATTACCGTTCATCTATTTCCTAAGACAAAAGCTTAATGTCACCAAATGCTCTTTTTCCAAATAGAACGTATTTTGAAACCTGATTTAAAGCATTATCATAACATTTACAAAATTCAACACATATAAAATTTTTGGAGCCTATTAGTGTGTCTATACATACTGCAACAAAAACTTCAAATGGAGCTAATATTTTTTTTCATCGAATTGCTGGCTTCTGTGTTACAGTTACAAAACATTTTCTAATAGTTTTGGATGGAAATTTCAGAGAATGCCTGGTTTTAGCCACTTTAAAAAACAAAGGAAATTTACAATCACTAATTTCTGATACAATTATTTTCAAACAAATGTATTAAACATCATATACTTTATGTTTAAAGATAATTTTAAATGTGTTCTTTCACATGATGGTAAAATAAAATATATAGATGAAATTTTGTCAAGTTAATATTTTTGCCATTTGATTTTAATAATTAATTCAGTGCTTACTAAATATTTATTGACTCTATAAGTTATTATAAATCGAAATCACATAAATGAACTTTCCTTTCAAGAAATAATGATTTTGATGATACAGGAAATTAACCAGAATCCAAAATGATAAGAAATTATATAAACATTTATAGTAGATTTGTATTATTCCGAAGTTTGCTGAACTAAATAAGAAGAATTATTTATCCGTAAATTTAATTTAATAAAACTCAAATCTAAAAGAAAGTGCTGCAAGAGAAAAAAAAACAATAACTTCAAAGCAACAAAACGGTTAATAGAGGTTTACTTTTAATACGAAAGAATATTGAGGATAGTACACAACTTTTAAATAAAAACGAAGTAATTTTAATGAATTAGGTAGTAATAATTATTACACTTTTTTATTAATTTAAATATTAGTAAATTTATTACACAAATAGTGTACAAAATGCAAAAATTACCAAAAGGAACACCTCAATTTACATTGTTCAAATTTCCTTGAAGAACAAAAATATATTTATTGAATATATTGTGCCATTGTGAAGATTCTGAGGGAATTAAGAGTTAGTTATTCAATCAGGATCATTGTAGTTCGAAATACGAACATATTTAACAAAAATAGTTCTCAAAAGAAAAAAAATGTTAATAATTTTGAATTAAACAAAATAAATTCGAATTATAAGCCATATTTTAATATTATAATGAAAAATAGAAAAGGATCGAAGAAAAATTCAAATTAAGAATGTGTTAGCATATTTTTTTTAACAGTATTATGAAACTAAAGCTCTTTAGCAATGAATTCCTTCCGTTTGCATAAGCCAGGTGGCTCACCTGCAAGATGTTGGTGCTCCTCCGACGTAGAATCGGTGAGGTGCTTGAGCTGCTGCAGAAGCAAGGGGTACTTGAGTATTCTCTGAATCGGTTTGATGAGGTAGGACTCCAATGAGAAGGAATGCTGGCCTCGAGGGTTGCGAGACTGCATGAACTCCACGAGAGCCGCGTTCCCCTCGCCTGAAAACACGGAGGGCTTAGAACTCTTTATTTTTTAAAGAAAATAAAGCTTATTTTAATACCCTCGAGTCTAAAAATGTGTTTCTTAAATTTCTTTAAAAAATTAAGAGTGCATTTTTTTGGTAAATTTAATCAAGAAAATGAACTATAAAGACTAACTAGACTACTTAATAAGCTTAAATGTTAACTTCCATCCAAATCATTGAGTATTATTATTTACTTTCTCTTTGTATACTTGACAAACGAGAAAGTAAAAAAATAAAAAATAAATAACGCTTATATATGGGAAAACAAGAATGGTAGAGACAAATGCTTTTTGAGAAACTGTGAATTTTAGGATGACAGACGATTTTGCACTTTCTGAATGATTGTCGATTTTAATATGTCCAATGACTGACAATATTTTTTATGGATTTCATTTGATTTAGTAGCCCCAAATAATCACAGAAATTATTAATGAAAATAGTGATATTAGATTTAAAAAAAACAGGTGTTTCTACCTTTTATTTTATTGCTCATCTTTCTTTTTGAGGAATTTTAATCTTTTAAACTTCATGAATAAAAAAGAATGTGAGGCAAAATAATTAAACTTAAAAAAAATCGTTAAATTAAAGATCTTCTTTACGGTCACGAAATAAAATATTATTAATTTTGGTAGTTCTAAAGAAAAATAATAAATTGCAATTCGATATTCAAATTAGATTTCAAAATGTAACCTTTTTATATTTTTAGACAACTACCGACATTAAATTTATTGTTTTAAACGAAACAGTTTAATAATAAAAGAATCTCACAAAATTTACAACTTTTAGACAGTTTTAAAAACTTTACAGAGTTACAATTTAAAATTGTTAGAATTTATCCTAATATTTTTAGGAAATTATGAAATTTAGCAAAAAAAGTTCGAAATTCAAATTGTTATCAGTAGAATTGTTTAATAATCTTGCCTGCTGTTTTGCATAAAAATAAATTTGAGTGACAAATACGTCAGCAAAGAACTATGTTCGTTTAAAAATATTACCTTGTATTTTACTGTTGAACTTAAAAAGAAAAAAAAAAAAACCTTACAGAGATTTTTCGTTTTTGTTCATTCTGTCATTGATTTTTGAAATCTAGTCCATCTTAATTCGTTTATCTTCTATAAATGTTTAAAGAATTGCCATTAATAAATATAAAAAGCGGGTAATTTACCTGGATGAAGCACTTTCTGAGCCTTCGAGTGACTAGCACAAAATGAACTGTATAACTTGAACTGATCTGCGTAGTACAGAAAAGAATTTCCCAATGCGAACAATACGTTCTGAAAACAAAAGGATAAAGTCAATATATTTAATAAGAAAAATAAAATTTTGGTAGTTAAGAAAAATGCAATTAATTTTAGAATGCGGATGCAGTGCGCCATTGTTTTGAACATATATAATTGAGTATTATTATTTTATATCTTTATAGAAAATTTTATTTGCTCTAATATCTCAGAGTAAATTAATGCAGTATTTTTAAGATATGTCATTTAAAATTTTAACTACTTAACAACTTTTTAACACGTTTTATACAATAATATCAATTAAAAACGGAGTATCCGTAAAGTTTCATTATCTTCGGTGTATTTTCTTACCAAAATTCTAGCATGATGCAATTATGTGAGTTTTGAAAACTTGCAGAAATTAGCATACGAAATTTTATTTTAACCTATGATAGTTTTGTAAAAAATGATATAAAAAATAATTAGATTATTCTTATTTTAAAAGTGTTTTTATTTGATTTTATTCACTTTTTTAAGAAGAGCAATATAAAAACCTCTCCAAAAGAAAAGGATTTTAAGTCTTAATAGTATTATTGCCTATAAACAGTATTCATTTGAAAGATTCTCTTAATAAATTGTAATTGGATAGACAAGCAAAATGAAACACTTTTATTAGCCGAAGAGATACATCTATGATTCATGCATAAAATTGCACATTAAATTTCAACAGATATTTTTAATTCCATTGATCATGAATCCAGTAGCAAGGGATTTGTGTTCATTGATTTAAGACACTATGACCAGTTTCTGATTTTTGTCCTGTTTTCGATAACGAACACCACCTATCAGTTATTAAAAATAATCATTTAATGTTTTTCAAATAATTTTTCTTAAACTGTAATGGATACGGATATTTGAAGTTGTAATGCTGTTTTTTCCTTCTATTGTCTATTGGTTATTTATCTATATCTATATCTATATCTATACTTATAATAAAGCTCAATGTGTGTGTGTGTGTGTGTGTGTGTGTGTGTTGGCGCTCTACAGACCAGACCATTCAACCTACAACTACCAAATTTGGCACGTGTATACCTTGGAGGCCGGGAATGTGCACCTGGGGGTTATTTTTTCGAATTTTTAACTAGAATTTTATTTATTTAAAAATTAAGCGAAATTTTGACGTGTTTCTGCTATAACTGCCGAAAATATTACCGCACAAAAAAGATTTTTACATGAAGTTAAAGATAAAAAATTTATCTTTTAAATGATACTAATATTTTAATCTTAAAATTAAATTTCTATTTTTAATGAATTTTTAAATAAATATTTTAACTATGTTTTTCAATAATTTTTTTCGTCAAAAATAAAAATGAGGATTAAGCACGTTTCGCATTCATGAGGAAAAAAATAGCTTTTTTCAAAGTGTTGCCATCACATTGATTAAAGCTCTAACTGAATATAAATTAAATCTTTTTGGAAATGAAATCTGCAAAAATATAATTTTCAGGCAAGTGTCTGTAGGAAATGAAACAAATATGAATTATTATTTTTTCTAAAAAATAAATTCAAGAAAAATTATTTTATGATCTTTTACACTCTCTATACAGGGTGTTTATTCAGTCCCGGATCCATTTCGATATTTAATGACTCATAAAATAATGAAGATGTAAACAAACTTATGGCATTTATTGATGGAATAACTCATATATTTTCCTTTCCAGGTTTGAATATTTTTTCTTTTGTAAATATCGTCTGCGCGTGTTTTTAATTTCAGATAATTTCATTTTCCAGTCTAAATATCTGTACTTTTCTAAATATCGTCTGCTTATTAATTACATTTTTCTCTCTTTTGTTTATGGCAACTATTGAAATGTTATGTTTACTTTTGATGTGTTTTTTATATGTAGTACTTTTGTATGTGATGTTTTATTCGAGCGGATATTAAGGAGAATGCATACACCACAAGAGAAAGCACAGATTTTATGGTGGTCATAGAGTTAATTTCCAATCAACTAAATCACTGACTTTTAAGAGTTAATTTCAAATCACTTAAACTGACTGATTTATGAAGATTTGAATATCACTATTCAATAAAAAAAAAGGATAATTTTAGATTTTCCATCGATCGTTTCAAAGAAAATACGCCAATAAGCGCGCAGGTTTCTCAAGATTAATTGGCCTAAGATTATGAAAATGGTGAGTTTTTCTAAATTTTTAACATTTAAAACTTCATAAATAAGTCTAAGTTGATCGTGGAAAATAGAAACATTCATTCATTTATCTAAAATTTGGTGTGTCCAGAATATTTATCAGAATATGATACCTTACTGCATTAAATTTAAACTTCATAATTTTTGAAATATATTTATAAGCAGGAACAAAATATTATTATTGATTTCATTTCAATCCTTTTGAAAGCAAAACTAAAAACTGAATTTTATACTGAATCTCAGAAATTTTTGTTTAATTATTGTTTGAGATATTACATAAACTATGAAAAATATTTTGTAGTGAACATAAGACTTAAATACCGAGCAATTCTGTTTGCAATACTCATATTCAATGATAATGATAATTAATAAATAACAATAAAGATGATAAATAAAATAAAACGCTTGGTTTTATTAAAAAATATCTTAATATTAATTGCAATTCGTCATTTACATTTTTAATTAAAGTTGAAGTTTAACCGGAAATGGCAACAAATTAGCAAAATATATATAGTAAATTGAACGAAACGATCTAAACAATATAAGTTTGGTATGACTATCAAAATTTGAAGATTAAAAATGTTTTGTTTGAGAATCCTTTAAGAGACCAGTTACTTAAAATATTTAATTGAAAATTGTAGCGAGCGGTAATCCTGGCGAACCGGCTGGTCGCCAAAGGTGGCTAGTTAATAATAAATTTATTAAGACTTTAAATATGTAATACTCTTCTACAGAATGCAATTTGTGTAATTGTCATGAAAGTAATATTAATGATTCCTATTCGATTAATTTTTTTTTCAATTTTTACTTTTTATCGTACTTTTCTACAAATTTTGAACACTCGACCATCTGATCTATTCCAAGCTTTATATGGACATATGTTCGTACATGTTAGATGACTTTCGAGCTTTCTCTATTTATCCTGAGTCTAATTAGGGCAAATCTGCTCTGGATTTCTATATTCTAAAAAGATTCAAAAGTTATATCTTTATGTGTATTATCGATAGCTTATCTTCGGATATATGCATAACTAACATGATTATGTTTTATTATAAATTATTTTATTTCACTCAATTTTATTATTTTACTATGCATTTGCTTTAATAGTTTGTGTGTAGAGTAACACAGATAATTTGGGTGTACGACAGCATATCCTCAATAAAATAAAATAGATTCATTTAAAATAGATAGTTAGAAAATCGATTATTGCGCACATTTTGAAAGAATTTTATTTTCATGTTTTTTTCCTACGAACAATCAGAGAATTTTGATAAATTTTACAAAAATGCAAAGAAATTTTCAAAAACAATGGTGCAATTGCTATATAAGATAAAGAAAAGAATATGCTTAAAAAAGTGAATGATTTAAAAAAAGAAGTGAAGCCAGCAAAAGAATATTTTACAACATAACTTTTTTTTTGTGACGTTGCATACTGAAGTTTATAATATATGTGATATAAGTTAGTGAAGTTTATGTCATATATTTATTCCAAATTATAAATATTAATGTATGCGTTCTCAAAAGTATGTTTAATCTTTTAAAAATTAAAAAAATTGACCTGAAGTAATCGTAATGGCTTCAGATAAAATATTTTGCAATTAAAAATTTGCATTTATTAATAGAAAAATGGATTACACAATAGGTAACATGTAAATTACTGAAAGGAATTAAATACATTTAAAATCATATTTTAAAAACAAATATTTGACAGCCTTTAAGAGTTGAAAAATAAATGAATTCTTAATTCTTTTGTCTGACGATCTAAGTAAGGATTTATTATAATTCATGATCAAAGAAAAATTTTCCAGGGAAAATATTAGTTGAATAAAGCACATTATCCAAAAACCCGAGTTTAAAAAAAGGTAATTCATTTCTCCAATAAGTAAGACATGTTCATTCAGTATATTTACCTATTTTATTAGAATTAGTGAAAATACACATAATTTTTAATTGATTGTTTGGCTAAATTTATCGGAGAATTCAATTAATATTTCATTTTAAAGTATATTGAAGTATGATATTAAATAATATCAAGAAAGAATTGTTTCTGTTTAATTCCTTCACAACGATGTTTGAAGAAGCTGAATATTTTGCAGTGGGGAATTCCTGAATAAAAAAAACCATCTTCTGATAATTACATAGATTTAAATTAGAAAGCTTTTTATTTTATAGCAACTGTGAAAATATTTAAGTAATAATGACTTAATACTAAAATGCAACTAAATTATCGAATTATTTCTAAAGAAATTCTCACATAAATTCTGAGATATTTACAATCTTGACATGTGGTAGTTATAAGTTATTAAATTGTAAAAAATATCATCACCAGATTTCTAATGATAAATTAGATAAAAAAATTACCATTTAATATTTAGTTATTTATCACATATATTGGGAAAAAAAGCAAGGATAACTTGAAAGATTCTTGTTTGATTTCTTCGAATTAAAACTAAGCAAAACTTAATATTTGTAGCATAATAGAATTGAAATTTAAGAATAATATTTCATAAAAGTAAAAACAAAAGTCAATCGATGACAGAAATTTTTGAATTAAAAATAATAAAATATTATTAATAAAGATATTTTATTAAATATTCCTAAAATATTAATAAAGTCTGATAACTAAAATGATTATTACAAAAGCTATGCGAATTGGCGTGTTTATATATTATTAGCTCAGCCATTAGCCTATTTGAATTTTAGTGTTTTACTTATAGCTAATTTATTAAAAAAATTTTAAACTGGAAATTACACTAAAATGCAAATTTACTAGTCTGCAATTTTTATAGTTATCTGATTAATTATATTTAAATATGAGTGATAAAATATAGATTTAATAAATTGTGGCAATCGAAAGTAATGTAAGAAAAGCACGCAATGAAACTTTGACTATAATGCTATATTTACACTGATGCTTTGAGAATCGAAATAAGTTCCTTTCAAATTCAAGTGAATTACAATATATTTGCTTATTTACATTTCATGCATAGAAAATAAAAAAATATATTTCTGATATTTTTATAAGATATAAATTGATCCAAATCAGAAATCGAAAGTTATTTTTGGTTATAATTACATAAGAATTGTTGATTACATATTATTTGTTCACATTATAAGAATATACAGAATCCCTTTACATATTATTTTTTCACTTTAAGAGAATATACAGGATATCTTTATACATTATTTTTTCACATTTAGAGAGTGTACAGGATTTCTTTACATATTATTCTTTTCACATTAAGAGAATATACAGGATGTCTTCAATAATCCTGACCCCGGCGCTAATTTTACCTTAAAAAACTTTTAGAGATAAGTATATATTTCCAATCGGAAAAAGGCTTGAAATGACATAAATAATTATATTTAATGCTGATTAGACATTCTGTGTTGAATATTTTTGGATACGTTAACATCTTAAATAAAAAATAGTCCCACTTTTCTGTAACCAAAACTGATCAAGCTATGAAGATTTGAATATGATTAATTTAGATCATTGCATCACCTGAATCGAGAAAGATCCATCAAATCAACAGATTGAACTTTTCGAGGCAGTAATTGATTGACTTAAAATAGTGAAATTCAAAATTCCATATTTCAATAATTTCAATCACACAAGCGTAGATTTTCTTTGTTTAAAATTCTAGTGTATTATGAATATTTTACTAACTAAAATTAACAGGGTCGATAGATTGCATAAAATTGTATGGTATTGTATTTTGTAATTTTTTTAAAAATCAAAATTCTTTTTATTGACTGAAATAACATAAAATGTAACTCTTTACATCATTTATAACATTTATCCAATTGGAAGTAGATGTCTATCTCTAAATTGTTTATAAATCAAATCAGATCAGGTCACGTGGACATTCTGTATCTGATAAGAGCGAGTCAAATTTTAAGTATTGAGAAAGCATTGAACACAGCACCTTGAATTGGGAAGGAAGCTCGAATTTAGCAAAGTCCGGTTCAGCGGAAATCGCTTCTTCTAAGCTCTGGAGGAAAACTCTTTGAAACTGCACAATCTCCTGGATATTCCCGAAAAGAGCGTTGATTTCGGCATTCGAGAGGAAGGTCTCCTTCTTCATTGGCTCTAGGTAGTGCTCCAATAGACTGTTTAGGTGCTGAAACAGGCGAAAGAAGTAAGTGTTGCAAAAATACAGAATCCTACAGAAGGATCTGAAGAACTCAAACAGCATTTTATTGCAATAAAGTTTAAATTAGGAGTTCTACGCTTAAAAATAATGATGCAATTTGAAAATCCCTTTCTGTATTTTCTAATATACAGAAATCTATAGCTGATGACGAAATTAAATTCATAAGAGATACAATAAATTTCGTAAAATAAAGCTTTTTTAAATATAAACGGATAAAAATGACTGCCTTGTTCCATGTAATTGCATGTCCTTTACCATGTATTTGTTTTTGTTCAATTGTTTGTCATTATCTGGATATTTAAAATGATTTGAAATATATGCGAATGAAAAATGCAGCCATTTCAAAACTGTTAATACAATCTTTAAAGAATGATCAAGCAAATTTAGACTATCAAAAAACCCTTAACAATACATGGTCGAAACTCAAATGATGAAAAGTTCGGAGTGGTAAAATATTTAATAAAAAGAATCGCTGTGGTGGAATGAAAAAAAAACAAAACTCGATAGATTTAAAGAATTTGGTTTATGGAATGATTGACAATGCTAACAATTGTGGCGATTCACTTTGACTCATTCTTTCCATTTTCAATGTAATGAAGAAAATCCAAGATATTTTTGTCTCTTATGGCCGTTGTAGTTCAGAAATTTAGGCTTCCTGATCCTCATTAAAACTGACGGAAATGTCATTGTAATTGAGGATTATTTTATTCCACAGGAAAAATGCCTAGCCAGAGAAATCTGATGATTTCACCAGATATTAGATATTGTAGGTATGGGAAATGCACTGTAATTCCTTTCTGCTTGGGGTTACGATCATCGTTGTAAGGATATATTTGTATTCATTCTTTTAAGCTTTATTTACTGAGACTCTATGTCAATCATTCCTTAAAGTTTATTCTAAGAGTTATGTAACACACTGTATTTTATTTTTACAACTTTCGAAAGTAATGTCAAACTCTGCTAATGCTTAAAATAAGATGTTAAACTGTTTAAATTATATTTTTTATTTTTCTTCGCAGTAAATGGCAAAATTCAAAATTTTAATTCCGTTTACCAAGCTTATTCGTTTTCAAATTAAAAAAAAACACTTTTTATAATCTTATTAAATTATTGTTGCGAATATTTTCATGTTTGTATATCTTGCCAATATATTTTGAAGAAAAGATTATAGATATAAATGTTTTTTATCAAATAAAATATAATCATTACTAAAAATATTAATATTTTAGTACAAGTTTATAAGAAAAGAGTGACAGAGACTGCAGAGTAGAAACTAGGAATTTTGTTAATGGAAGTTAAATATTCTTTTTAAGAAGGAAACATAGTCTTAGTGGTGGAATTTATATTTATTCTATAGTTACAAACGTTAAAAAAGACTAACCAGCATTTATTTAATTAACATTACATTCTTCAATAAAATTTTATTTATGAATAAATATATAAGTGTTAATAAGAAATAATTAAATAACATATTGAAAGAAATATCCTAATTTATTATAAAATTCACATCTAGCCATTGATTCAAATATTTCATTTGTGAACCGGAGCTCAATTTATCTCGATTCTTAAATATGAGATTAAACTATAATTAAATAATAAATGAATTCCAATGAAAATAGTTTTTAATCTCAGAGGAGATACTAAAATACTCTGTAAATTTGTGTTCGACTATTTATAGTTTTCATTATAATAATGAATAACAAAATCTCTCTCAAGGTATAATTCTTTTTGAATAATAATAATTTTTTTATAATTTATAAATTATAGAGCATTTTTTATGGAAGTAGGGAAAAGTAATCAGAATTTATAATGCAGTATGAAAAATTAACACACAAAAATGGTTTAACTAGCAACTTGAATTAATTCAAAATGTAACATAATTTCATAATCATATTTGGTATATGATTAAGAAAACAATTTTAAATGTATTTTCAATTTTTTTAAAGAAATAAATTGATTTATTTTATTTTAAAATAAAATATTATGATATAAAACTGTACATTTTCAGAAAGAAAATAGGAAATACGAGTAAATTATTAGATAAAATAAACTTTTTCAAATTTTGTTTTTATTCGATGAATTCACTTAAGGTTATTTTATGGTTATTAGATAATTTTATTGCAAAATGAAAGGAGACTTTTAATTAGGAATGAGATCCACAATTATTCAAATGAAAGTATAAACTTAAATTAGCAGATAAATTGAAGCCTTAAGCATTCCGACGATTAAAATAATGTTATCATCTGGAAATAAATTAACAAACAGTGCAGGATTAAATTGTTTCACTTTTGATAATTTGAAGTGTTTTTTTGAAATTGCATATTATTTAAATGAACAAGTTTCATTTATAAGATATTAATTAAACATGTATTTGAGTATGAAAAATGTAGTATATGAAGTATGAGTATGATAAAATAAAGTAATGAGTTATGAAAAAAATAAGTATAAAAGCACTTGATTTTTATATGTTTAATAAATTCTTTTTAGTTCCTACAAGTGCATAAATATTTTCATAGTATGAATTACAGCCTAGCTCTCAGGAGTTGGCGGGTTTGACGTCAGAATTGTGTGATATCAAAATGAATCTATTTTCTTAAATTTGGCGAGGTTGTGAACCAAAATTTGGCAGATTTGGGTGCATTTCGTTCATCCTAACACTAAATTTTCCAATGACGCTATCCAGGAAGAAGTAAGGGAAAATGCACTGAACTGAATGCAATCGTATTTATCAGAGCTCTATTACTCCGTCATTTACTCTCCGATTCAAACTTTTCTCCCTCTTAGCAAATTCTTTCGTCTGTCCAATGCCGGAAGTCAGCCGCCAACTCGTCAGAGCTTACCTATACTAAAAATAGTTATCAAATATATCATACTATAACATATCAAATGATTTATTAATGCATAAGAATACTAATAACCACATCATGAAGGGATAGAGAAAAACCTATATAAAAGGCAATGCTAAGCAACATTTAAGTCCATTCAGGATTAAAAATAAGGAACATCGAGAGATAAAAACATTCAGGTAGCTAAAAATCTGATCAACGATTCTGGCAAACCAAGCAACGAGGTGCATAGAGAGAAAGAGAGAAAGTTGGTTAAGTCTTTTTTTTAAATAGTTAATGATGAGGTGGGATGTGAGAACAAAAGAGATGCGGGATAGCAGACAAGGGTACAACTCACATACAGTCCTGTGTTTATATTGATGGTGCAGAGAAGGGAGGTTCGTAAGAATAAGGAAGTATTATGATCATGCGACAATATGTGGAGCGGTTAGAAGAATGGAGGAAGACTATGAAAGGTCTGAATTACCTTTTTTAATGCTTCCACATACCAATCAACCAGGTCGCTCATGTGCTGCACCAACAACATAAAGGACTAGGTGTCAGAAATAGCAGGGATACAACACTTCCAAAAATGGGGCTTTTGTCTAAGGGAGTTCAAAACAGTCAAGTAGATCTTCTTTAAAGAAAGTAAGAAAAGCACAAGAGACCACTTCATGTTGTGTTTGCTTTTTTTTTGTCCTGTCAGTGTTTGCTTTCGTTAGATCTCAGGCAGAGGTGAATTATGACCTTTCATGCATTCCTCTTAGTTTGGTTTCTTTGATTTAGACATGCAAGCGTGACGGGGAGATTGTATGTGCTAAGGGGGGAAAATACTGTGCAAGTAGTTTATGAACAACAATACTGAAATGGTGCCAAAGAAAAAAGAGGTGCATACAACTATGTACAATTTGAAAGGCACTCTTAAATTGTAATTTTAAATGGTAAACTGAAAATGAAAAAAAAATAATAATAAACTACTTTTGCATGACTATAGCTATTTATCTGTCGTAATTAATAATCTGCAAATATATTCATTTGCTTTATGCTATAATTTTCCTTTAGAATATTTTGATACAAAAAATATATTATACAGCGAAGAATGTTTTCTTTATTTAGTAAAATATTCAATAAAAGGGGAAACTTAAGAGCTTATTAAAGTTTTGAATCAGTTCTAAAACATTATGATTAAGAATATAAATATAAGAATCTAGTAATTTTAAAATTTAAAATTTCATTAAAAATATTGGAATTTTTTATTCTTTTGCTACGTCGCTAATGCCTTTAATGTTATAACTACTTTAAATACCATTAAGGCACGGATAAAATTCTTAAGATTGCACTAAGACTTATATTAATAAAAACAAAAGCATTATTATTTATATTTAGGCATATAAAAACACTGAAAATATGATATCAAATCATATATGAAATTTTCTTTTATCATCAAAATATTTTGGCTATTAAAGGGCATTAAATAGCGTGGACAAAAGTTTCAATTCAAAGAGTTCTTCAATCTGTTATGGAGTAAATAATAAACTGAAGAATCGAATATCAGTAATATCAGTATTCGACAAGAACTAAAGTTTGCTTTGGAATGACAAAACTATTTTAGGGATAATTAAAATATTCTTTATTTGTTTTCAGTGATAACATACGATATTTTAATTTTTTGCATTGAGTTTATCAAAAACCATATAAGATGTTCGAATAATTCCTTGGGTCGAAACTTGATTATTATATAAGAAAAAATAATTTTAAAGATAATTTATAGATAATATATTATGGATATAATTACAAGGCAAAACATTTCAGATTAAGAATTATTCCCCAATTTTACGAAAAAATTATTTCATTTGAAGCTACCAACGTTATTTAGGTGCTCATGTAAGATATCACACAATTAAGGAGAAAGAAATTATGGTGATATTGATCGAAAAATTCATTTCTCTAAAAGATAACTAATCTTAATAAATCCTCCACAGTTTTACATTAAAGTCATCTTAATCGATTTATTTTATATTCATAACTCGTATTAAGAAATTTTTATTCAGCCCAAATGAAAATATTCCACTAATTAATTGTAACACATTTTTTTTTAATTTTGAGATATATATCTATTGAGAATACAGTTGATATTAGCCTTTTTCAAATGTTGCATAAAATTCAAATACTAATTAATTGATTTTTTAAATGAAAAAAAAATGTTTTTAAAGTTGGAATGTATGTTTTCTTAATATCAATTTAGGACAAGACATATTATTTGGATTTAGAAAATTTTCTATTATTTCTGTCAACCCCAAAGTTATCAATGTGGAATGCAAAAGCAGCTAAAATATGCCTGATATATTGTAATGCGATTTCGTGATTTTAATACACTTGAATAAGTCTCATATAGTGCAGAGCATTTGAATTATACCGAATGTATTAAATGTAAATGATTCGTAAATAATAAACAATTTAGGGATAAAAATTTATGCTCGTATATAGTATTTGCACAAATTGATGCAAGAAAATGGAATTATTACCGCAGAAAAAAATCAATCATACTTTAATTACAACCAATAACTTCTGGAAATGACACAGATTTTTCCCCTGGAGTTCTTCACACATATCAACTCATAGATAAAATTATAATTATATGTTTCAGTCAGTTATTATTTTCCTGGATTTTCTCATATTTTTTAAATTAGTTAAATACAACATTTTCGAATAATTTCTTAACAATATATCAATTAATTTAATAACCTCAAGAATAAGGCACTTTTTCGAGAAAAACTTTTTTGATATATAAATTAAGTAATAAGAAAAAAAAAAGTAATGAAATTTGTGCATTATTTAGAATCCATTCTCTAAAAATGAACATGCTGGAATTTAATTTCTTTGATGGCATGTCAAGCAAACTACAAGCAAACACTGTGAGATCTGTGGTTATTTTGATTCTGTTTATATTAAAGGGCTCAAACCAGTGGAGGCATAAGATCTTTATTAGTACTTTAAAATTAAAGATGAAATTTTCTATTTCTATTTCTAAATAAGACATTATACCTTTACGTAAGTTCTTTCCGTATCTATGAGTTCCATTATAACTTTTCTTAACTTTTCACCATCAGACAACTGCCTCGATGGTATGAAAGGCATGTTGGCAGAACCAGTACTACCAGTACTGCTTGCACCTCCTAAGCTAGAGCTGCGTCTTTCCAAAGGAGCTCGACAGTATTCTGTAACTGTATCGGCAGTCTATGTAAAGAATAAAATAAAAGCAGTTAGATTTTTGAAAAGTTGATAAAATATTTAATTTCTTTTTTGTACATTTAAATATTTTCATAATTTAAGAAATTCATGAAAAAAATATTTCTTTTTAAAAAATTTTTATAAGAGAAATATATCTAGCCTATGCTTTGAAAATTAACAATTTAAAGTCTGCTTTCCTTTCTCTCTATATATATTTAGTGAAATTTCTATCTACAGTACTTGTAATTAATTACAAATTAAGCAATACTTAAATTTGTATACAGTACCAAAAATAGAGAATTTAAAAAAAAAGGTTATTTATTTATTTTTTACAATTAGTGAAAAAATTGTTTAACCAGCTAGCTAACTGTTTTGACCTCTTCGAAAAATGCGTGTCTAATTTGTTGTAAATATATGTATATTATATAAATATAATAAATAATTAATTATAAATATAATAATTAAACAATTATTATATAAATGTAATAATTGTTATTGAATAAACTCGTCATAACGAAAAATGTTGTACTTTTTCCATAATGAGTACACTCTTCAAAAACGGTTAACTGGTTATGATTAAAAGAGTTATCCTAAATAGAGTTAAAGAACATAATAGAATAAAAGGTAAATAAATTTAAGATTATATCATTGTATATATAAATATATAAGTTCAAAGTTAATCACATTTTAGAATGCTTAAGCAAAATGTATCAGTTAGTAATCAAATTAACCCTTTATCTACCAGCAATCCTTCTGCAAATAATTTAATTTGAAATTATTTTAATACGAAAATATATGATATCTTACTTCGAAAGAGATGCAAGTATATTTATATGTCAATTTTTCTTTATAAATGTCTTAGCATCAAAAATTCTTTTAATGAAACTGATCGACTGCCAAATATTTGTTTAGATTCTATTTTAGGAATAAATTTTTTTTTGTGATTCAAAACAGATTTATCTGCTTTATTAAGCAGTTTTTAAAAATGTTTATTAATGTCTCATAAAATTGTATGATGAATTTTTCAATACTTAACTTTATCATTTAAATACATTTATAAAGAAAACATCTCAATAAATTTAGTAAAGAAATTTAAAAGAATCATGTATCTCAAACAAAACTGATTCTGTTCCATGGTAGATAAAGGGTTGAAATGAAGCAACGATTCACTTTTACCTTTCTGCATGAATCTTCAATTACCTTCAAGATACTATCGATCTGATCGACCGAGAGAGCTGAGGTGTCGGCATTCGGAACTGGAGACGGTGTGGGCCGACCAGAGGTGTCTGGGGACCTCTCTATCGAACCTGGAGAAAGGAAAAGATAAAACGATAAAAATGTTAGTTTGGGAGAAATAAGTTGACAAAAACCAAGTATCGTAAAATAAAACACTACTAAGTATTGTTTGTAACTCCACATTATATAACCCTATGTTGTAGTGCATCGAAAAAAGACATGCCCGGAGCATATTATTTTATTTTTTTACTTCAGCTATTATCAATGGCTTAATAAATGTAAACGCCACATGGGCATTACTTTTTTTGCACGCTCATCTAACCTAGCATAAAACCTTTAAACAATAGCATAAACATTTAAAAAATATCATAAACACATTAATATTTTGTTTCTGTGGCACTCCAACATCTGCTTCCAGATTTTCAATCTCCATTGTTCCCTGATCCCTGCATCTCTGTCTATGTATGACCAGAAATTTCCAAATGGATTATCAGGAGCAAATTTTTCAATTCTCAATTCATCTACGAGATTTATATTAATAACAAATATAATATTTATTCACGTCGAAAATTTCTGAACAGAACAATACACTACTAATCCATTCCACTTTATTATTCATTTATCGCGAAATTCTTTAATTAATTTTTAATTTTTAATATTTACTTAAATTTTTTATAATAACAATTTAAATTTGAAAATGTTACCAATCACTTAAAGGTTAAGTTCATCAGATCACTTTTGTCTTTCGATTAATGAGTAATCAGATCGAGCGGTTAATCGATTATCGAGTAAATTAAACAACATAAATTAGATTAAGAAAAAAAATAATTAAAAAGGATGCCCTTTCCGAGTAACTAATACGTGGAATGCTATTCGTGTTTAATATATTACAGATGTGATATCAAATGAAAATTAGACCATAAGGCGAGAGTTTTATATTCTATGGCTGACTTCAAACTGATTATGTAATATTTAATTTTAAGTAATAATTTCTATTTTAAGAAATAATTTTTATAAAGATAATTTCTTTTTAATTTATTTATATGAAATACAGGAAATAATTTTAATTTCTCTTCGTAGCTATGTTAAGTTCAATGTATCAAAATTTCTGAATTGCTTTCTATCGATATGAAAAAAAAAATGATATCAATTAATGAGAAAAATTAATGCATTAATGTATCTTAATTATGAGGAAAATATATTGTAATTGTCAAAGCGCATGATAATTAATAAACAAATACGCTTATTATTGCAATAAAAATCATCAGTGGCAATGTTTATTATGAATAATATCTTTCTTAATATTATTCAAACAAAATAATGAGAACTAAGAAAATTAGTGAATAATTAGAATTTATTAATAACTTTTATTCTTATATTTAAAATATAAAGGCATTTATAAATAGTTTTATATATTTATAGATAAAATATAGAAAGCATATATTTAAGAATTTATGCCGAATTTTCATTAAAAGCAATGATTATGATATGATTTCTGATGAATTTTAATTGCTAATAACTTATAAATTTCTATTTTCATATGACCAATTGCTTCTGTATTTAATAATTGGATTGCTTCGCTAATTTTCAATTATTTTCTGCATTTTTATTTTTGATTTAGACTTTATTATTATAAATATTATGGAACCTTGAATATAATATTTTCTTAATTTTACCATTATTCTGCCCCTATAAAAACTTAATTAAAATAAGAGATGAACTGTTAATTAAATTCTAAAAGTATTAAAATAATGTAGTGTGATCCTTCGAAATTTCGAAACTTCAGCACATTAAGTTTCATCTTTATGAACATTAAACAAACTATGTGAAGAAAAGCCAATACCACCAGCATTACACAAAATGCAACATCGTCAGTCTCGTTTTCTCTCATCTAGAAAACTAGATACTCACTTGACTGTTGTGATTTGAGCAAATTGCCTCCCTCCTTGCACCACATGGGGGATGGAACGATGAGTTTTCCAATCATATCCTCCGAAATGACTGAATCGCCCGGCGGCGGAGGACACACCAGGGACTCAATGTAGTCGTCCGTCGTGGTCCTCATGGCACTGGCTAGATCTGGTGGCTCCGTCCGAGAAGATCGCATCATCATGCACAGAGACAGCTCTTCTTGTAACACGCTTTCGATGTACATCATGTCCAAGTCACTGACTATGGCGCCATTGATCACCATGATTTCGTCGCCTTTCATAAGCCCTAAAAAAAGCATTTTTTGTTTGTTATTGTAATGCCTTTTCAGTTTGAAAATCAAAAGTGAATTAAAAATATTATTTTGATGATTATCAGAATATTGAATGAAGGATATAAAATCCTTAACTTCATCTTTGCGAAAAAACAAATAGGCTTAAAGAAGTTCGTATTATAGTTTTGGTTGCAAATTAGCCAAAGATTTCCATAAAGTGTAGGGTTAAATTTAGAATGTCCATTTCATTAAAAGTGTAATTTCTTTGTAGAACTGGTGCTTCGAATGTATCTTGGATTTATACACAAAGTATTTAATTTGTGCTCTTGATTATGAAAGAATGAACTTAATTATAAAAGAAAAGTTTAATTCGTTATAGTCTATGCTGAGTAGTTTTGATTCAAACCTACAAATAAAATACTTTAAATGTTTATTAAACGAAAAAGAAATTTAGCGAAATTGAAGTAAAAAAAAAATGTTGGAAATCGTAAGGAAAATGACATTTTCAGCAATTAACTTAAATTGTAACTTTAAAATTTTTTGAAATTGTTTATTCCTGGTCTTTTTAAAGCAAATTTTTTGGAGAGATAGTCTAAGTTGCTAAGCTCATACTGGACAATAGAAATCAAATAGAAATGTTTTTCACAAGTCATTATGCAACTACAATATAAAGTCAAAAACAGACGCAGCAAAATAATCTTACCTTGTTGATGAGCTAGACTGCTTTCTTCTACTCTGCTTACGTAAACACAGAGCTCATCTTGGTGGTCAACATTCTCAACTAATTCTGCTTCGACGCTGAAACCGAACAGCTGTTCGAGACTGTGTCGGCTAAGTTCCACTTGGTATAATACTTTGGGACATACTTCTAGTACTTCGTATTGCTGCAAAAACATATCGAGATTAATTAATGATGATTTCAATTAGTCTTACAAGACTGAATGAAAGATTTAGTTATTCATAATAATGGTATGTTTTGTATTATCTTTTTAGGGTAACAAGTTTGTCTTTATTAAATTATTAGTATTCCTGATCATTAAGCATTAACTTTTATGATAATTCCATACAGTTTATTTTAAAAATTAGAAATCAAGACTAAATAAGATAATATTATGAAGATTTTAATATTATATCAATTAGAAGAATTAAAAATATTCATCATTCTAGTCACTTAAATTTTCTGATTTAAATTTTTATTTGTTATTATAATCAACTCCAAGAAAAAGCATAAAAATCAAATTCTTTAAATCCTTTTCACAGCTTTTTTAATATTTAGCAAAGTAAGAACTTTTTCAGCATGGAATCTGTAATTTTTTGCTGCATTTAACAGGTAATCACCTCTTACTTTAGAAGTTTAATTCTTCTAGGGATAATTTCCTAACAGATTATAGGCTTTCTCGTAGAAAACAGAAAATAAAATATGTTTTGTTTAGTAAATAATGGCCTTTCCAGAATCGGCAGAACCGATGGAACCTTGAGATTGAAAACACACACTTTCAAGCCTTTTATCGAATTTTGGTGTTCTTTTTAAAATCGCCGGTACGATGTTATTCTAATTTGATTATATTTGGGTATTCTCGAATAACTCATAAGTATGTACTTTTTAAGCATCCAAAATCAACTTGAAGCCCTTGTGGTGATAGTTTAACAACCTGACATACTTTGATTGGATGTCAATCACTGGACTCATTATGTCTTAAATATTTTGACTCAGCTGTTTACTATCTTCCGTTTTTAATTGTACATAAACCACATTTTAACATTTTCCTTTATTTAAAGGAGGCAGGTTTCATCAAAGAAATTTGAAATATTGATTTCTTTTAATCGTTGCCCCTAATTATTAATTGTCTTTTTTAATATCTGATTATAAATTTATTATTTGCATAGTTTAAAAACGTAGTATTAAAGTTTTTACCTAGTTACAGCGCAACTTATTCAAAAATGGATCTTGTTCTAGGATATTACTCACTTTTTAGTAAAGATTCATAAAGAAATAAATAATTAAACATTGTTAAAATAAATAGGTTGTACATTTTTAACATTTGCCGTTAATTTATAAAAGTAATTAAACAGAATAATTGTGCAAGAATTTTTTTTTTACATTTTATGAGTAAGAAAGTATGTTTACTCACATTAATTAAGTTTTCTATAAGTTCATTTCTTGGAGGAACGAAATATTCATCAACATCTTTCCTCTTTTTCGCTCTAAGAAAATGATCGTTAGGAGAAAGCTGTTTCTTTCCGCAGGCACTCCAGAGAACTTCTTCTACCGTCATATTATCTCTAACATTTAGAGACGTTGTAGATACAGTCTGCAAAAGACATTGGTCGGCTTATTTCTCGTACTCATTTACACCCATTCATGCAATAAATTTGTTCATGTGTGTTCTGTACTTCTCTAAGAAATTCCTCCATGAAAATTTATTCAAAATTATTTATAGTGAATGTTATTGATTTGTGGAATATAACTGCCTTTTAAAAAATTATATTTCATTTTCTGGTGTATGCTATTCATACACTAGATATAATCGTAAGATGTAGAAACGTAAGGATAACTCATATGACAATCCAAAACATATATGTTCCTATCTAATGCAAAGAAATGCACCAAATGAAAGCACAAATTTATTAAATGCATATTTTAACTTCTCAGTTTTTCGATTTATTGCTTGAATAAGATGGAATTTTTTATCAGACAGCAGTTGCTAAAAATTGGGATGATTGGAACCCTCCAGCTGCTTATCCCGCGATTTCCGTGGGTAGATAGTCCATTTTCTTTGCATCCCGCGTTTTTCGCTATTTAGAAAATTTATTCTTACAATATTACATTATGTTTATTTTTACAATATCGCAATATCATATTTTTATTATATCGCATAATTATCGTGTAACATATAGTATCGGTTCACTTTGTTTGAAAAAAATTTGAACCTATTTGAAAACATCGAATCTAAATAGTGTTTTAATAAAGTTACGCATTCAGAGGGTTAAAGGTTGGGCTTTAATCAAGATAAATATCTATTCTTCCGGGAGAACAAGAAGATCCCGATGTATTGATGAAAGATCATCAAATGATAGAAAAAGAGATATTGCTACCATATTCTTTCATGTTACTAATTCAAGGACATTTGTTTTTAATTAATGATACCAGCCATTGCCTCCCAATGATATCTGTAAATTTTTGTTGAAATTAATACCTTATAATTGAGAAAAGAATTTTTTAATTCAGTTTTTTTAAAGGTAGATAAAATCTTAAAAATAAAGGAAATGCAATAAAATTTCTCAAAAAATATCAATGAAAGTTTTAAAATAAATTTGCATTATATATATTCAATATGCATAATATATATATTATATGGCATATGTATCATATATATTATGGATATGTTTTTTATGCATCATATAAAATTTACTATTGCACCATTTGTAATAATTATATTCATATATATTTATTCATTGATGTTGAATAACTTAATATTATTTTATTATGAATACTGCATCTACTCTATGTTCATAATAGAAAGTTACTTATACAATGTTTTGGTTAATTATTTCAAATATTATTTAGAGGATCAGGAAAAGAATTCTTACTTGGTTGTCAGGAATTTGTATTTTTATTGATCTTTCTGGCATTGAAGGCAAGTCTAAACTGCAGCTTGATGTTGTTGAGAGACTAAGAGACCGTCTGTAAAAAATGTTACGTTATTCTGTTATTATCAAGGCCAAATAATATAGATTTTAATTTATAGATAGAGGTAGAAAAACTTAAAAAATAAAAGATTCACATTTTTTGTTCACAAGAATGAAGCTTAACTTGAATTGTTTAAAATGAAATTGGAAGCAACGGTTCAATAAGGTGGAACTATTCAAAATGTAATTATTTGTAAATTATGTGATGAAAAAAAATAATCAAAACATTATCCACGACAAACCATTAGACCTACAGCTACTTCATTTGTCACATTGTTTCTTGGAAATTTAATACATGTTAAGAAAGAATTTTTCTGAATTTGATTCTTAATTGATAATTGACAAAAATTTTAACGCTTTCTTGCAATAAATACAAAAAATATAATATTTGCTAATAACAGTTAAGAAATTATAAATGCGCATTTTAAAATTAAAATAGCGCTTTTTAGTTAGACTAATTTTGTTTTCATATCATTTCTCTGTTTTAATAAATATTTATATAATATTTATTAAAATGTAATTAGATTAATAAAATTAGTGTTTCCTTATTTTACGACAGTAACTTTCAATGCTTTAGCCTTCTAGATTGATACTCATGCTGTCAAAATGCTATTAAATACATTTTTATGTGCATAATGCCGCTATTACGGAATTAAAATCAAATTTTAAAAAATAAAATAAATACGAACAAATTAAGCCCAAAGCATTATCATGTTGTAATGTTTATTAATCTTTATTTTCCTTTAATTAATTATATGTTTAGACTAGAGCAATTTAACATTAAATATTAAAAGCTTACAGTTATAGATAAAGCAATTAATAATAGCGTTGTCATTAAAGAGAATATTAATCTAAGCTCAATAAATCTTATTACAAATAAATTTTCCAAAAACCAATCGTTAAATTAATTAAAATATAATTCTAATAATTAGCATACTGTAATGAAGCAAAGTAAAGATGACTTTAAAGAATTTGTTATTTGTTTTCATGCAGTTGAATCAAATCAAATCGAATTGTTAATTCTTACATCATCTTAGAGCAGAAAAATATATATAGAAATAATTTCGTCGAGATTAGACGAGATTAGATGAATAGATTTTAACCATAAAATCATGTATAATTAATCTGAATTTGAAACATGTATATCAATGAGAAACAAGACTTTACTTTAGTCATTTACCAAATAATATCACTTTACATCTCTAAAAATCAATAAATATTTTTATAAAATGATTTTTTATTTTAAAGATAGTTTACACTTTGAAATGTAATATACCAAATATCAAAAAAATTCATATAAAAGTTATAAATCATGAACTTTTATTCTGATACAGATTTAAATATAAATATGCATATTGAAAACCCTGTTAAAATACATTTTAACAAGATAATAAGTAGAAAATAATAAGTAATATTTTAACTAGAAAATAAGTTTAAACAGTATTCACATTGTTGTTGCAATTTAAAGATTAGTTATAAGACATTTAGCTTCATAATTAGGAATTTTTTTTAGTCAGTTAAATAGTTTTCATTAATTAAAATATATGTGAAGGGAAAAAAAAACATGTTCCGTATAAATTGCCGAAGACAGAATTTGCTTGAGCGTAAGGTTTCTCAGGAAAATAGCAACTTATATTAATCAATGTTACACCAATTTACTCCTAATGAACATAATTTGATAATCATGTGAAATGATAAATGTTTTAATAGACTTACTGAGATTATTTTGCTTTTTATGGTGTTAAAATATGATAGCTTAAAGAAAAAAATGTTGAGTATTAGCAAGCACTGAAATAAAAAATATAAATAATAATGCTTTGAATTTGATTGAATTTTTTTTATTATGTGTCTATAAGCATACCTGAAAAATTTCATATTGATACGATGAAACATTTTTTAAAATCCTGAGCAGAAGCTCTGAAAACGTAGTTTTGAGAAAAATGTCTCTAAGGCAATCATTTTTGAGTAAAAATTCAACAGTGACCTTCACGTTTTGGTATATTTTAAACTAATTAACGTATAATCATGTGCATTGCCAAAAAATATGCAGAACGGTTCTGGCTATCAAATAAAATCATAAAACATTTAAAAAAAAAATTAAAGTTTTAAAGTTTCTAAAGCCCCTTAAAAGATATAAAATCAACCATCTGTTTTTTCATAAAATTCAAATAAACTGAATTACCTCCCGCTGTTGGATCTGGAAAGGGACCGCCTTTTAGTCGCACCCCTTCCGGAGAGGAGGTTTGTGAGCAGAGAGGGACTCCGGGCACATATGTAGGCATGGAACGAAGAGACGGTGAACACTCCGAGTTTGTTCAAAGTGGACTTGGTAGCTTTCGATACGTGCTGAAGCAGACTCTGAAAGAATTATCGCAGATCTTTTTAACTTGTTAATGCTCATAGCCTAGCATGATACGTGTGGATTGCGAAGACCTTGATATAAGAAATATCATAAAAGAATCTTTTGGAAATTTAACAGGGTAGATCATTGAATCTAAAGCTAGAGAATTCTTAGTGGGCTTACTTCTTAAAAAATAATCTTCGCTCTCCAAGAAATAGGGGGGATAATGTAAAATAAGGGGAGTCGCATGGGGAGTAATGTATTAAAAGGATTTCTGAAAACTTATTTTAGAACATTTGATTAAAACTCAGTCGAAATGCTTGTTTCCCCTTAATAATAGCGGAGCATCTTATTGAACTCAACTATTTTTATATCACTTGAAAAATATAAAAAAATATTCTTATCACTGATATCAATGCTATTTTTAATAATTTTTTCCTAAATTAAAAATAATTTTCATTGTTTTATAACTGCACTATTCACATGCGCGTTGCGATAATATTAAATAAATTTTCCGTGTGATATTAACCCTGATTTATGAGTAAAAGCGAATTTTGAAAATAAAGAAAATATAGACAAAGAAGTTACTACAATAGTATGGTATGATGTTTGGTCGGTTAAAACTTTATTTGATTTTTTTTATTTAAAAAAGTGTTCATTGCAGTGATAATGATAATGCGATTCTTTTATTGACCCTTTTTAAATTTAAAAGATGATGTTAAATAATGAAGCTCAATTAAGCATATATAGTTATTAACTTGTTTAAAAGTGACTAAAATTAATCAGTTTCAGAAGTTTAATCATTCTGTATTTAAGATCGGAACACTATTTATACTGTAAAACTTTTAGAAAAATAAACATAGTGCTCTTTAAAATTTTTAAAAGTGATTCTTACGGGAAAAATGCTTAAATTCTTTAATTTGCTAAAAAAAGATTAAAGAAACTTATGCATATGGTTGTAAAAACAAAATTGATTAACATGTAACAAAAAATCTCGTAACCAATGTTTTGCTATAAATCTGTTATCAGCATTGAGATAAAACTCTTCTCATGAAATTCTATCTCTAAACTCTTCTCATGAATCAAATTGATTACGGTAAGACTTGTTGCGTTACAGAAGAATAACAAATATTTTGTGAGATATCCATATTTAAATTGGATGAGAATAATAATTTTTTTAAATTTAGTAAATTCTAGATGATTACGCTCTAATAAGAATTTGTGTAGAAGTTTTGATTATGAAATAGTTTGCCAATATATACATTCGAAGAACAATTTTAGAATTGACACATTGTGAAATTTTTGAGTAAATGGGGTCTATAAAAACTAAATATTTGAACGTAATCTTTGCAATTTGTCCGCTTATCGATCTGTATTTAGGCACTATCATAAAACTCTCTTTTGCTACATTCTGTTATAATTATCTCTCCTCGAAAAGTATTTATGAACATAATTAAACGCACGAGTCTTCCATAGAAAAGCAAAAAATTCCCTGTTACAATTTTTTAATATTTATTATTTTAGGCCGTAATATAATTGCAGTTTAAGCGGAGACACAGTTGATAAAACCTGCGGTAATGCAATATAATTTCGAAAAAAAAATCCAAAAAGATTTTGTTCATGATTTAATTACATTATTCTTATAAAAAAAGAATAAAATTGATTATGAATAATATTGTATCTCCAATTTATCCTTCAATCATCCGCCAGATAGGCACAGTGATTTTCTTTTTTAAAAACAAGTTTTTCATTTTTTTAATAAGCATTTTTATTGATACAAGCATTTTATTGTTTTTTAATTAGCATTTTTATTGATATTCTATTGATTTTGTTGATATTTTAATGATTTTTATTGATTTTATTGGTATTCTAATGACTTTTATTGATTGTGTTGATATTTTGATGATTTTTATTGTATTTTATTTTTATTGATTTTGTTGATATTTTAATAATTTTTTATATTTGATTTTAATTGATAGCATTTTGATTTTTTATTGACATATTGATCCCCTATTCAAAACAATATATTATTGGTAGGAGATAATAATAATAAAAAAATAGATAAATTTCTGTATCAAAATCAAGCACTTTCATTTATGTGGTCTATTTTTTTTATAATAATTACCTAACAGTCCATATGTGATATGTATGCTACACATTTAAATAAGCGTATTACGAAGACCCACCTTAGGATTAGGAAGCTCGCCGTTCTGCAAGGAGGACATGTAACATCGCAACCGGAATTGCTCACAGTGCAACCGTTCCATGTTCTCCTCATATTGACTAATCTGATTGTTGAGTTGCTCTTTGCTTTCCGCATCCGCCACAACAGTGAGCTGTAACTCAGCCATATGCTTCATCTTAAAATCCTGCAATGAAAATGTTTCGAATCAACTCAGTAAATAACAGCAGCAAATAATCCGATGAATATTAAAGATTTTAAAGGATTTGAAACTTACCGATTCTATTTCCTTTTCAAGGCGGAAAATCTCTTCCTGGAGCAAGTGAAGAGTTCCCGTCTTTCCCCGGTGTCTGGCGAAAGCAGCTGCGCATGCGCAGTGTATGCTGTTCACCCAATTCTCAAGCTCAACATGGCATGGGGCCTAAATATATAAAAAGAGAAATAACTTTAAACATGAAATGTTGAAAATAAAATTTTCATATTGAAGTAAATAAATAATTATTCTGATAAATTATCATCTTTGACTATTAGATAAACGAAATTTGCAATATACTCATATATCTCCAATGTATTATCAACTTAAATGGAAATTAATTAAAATCCAACCTAAATGACAACTATTTATGTTTTTCTTTCGGAATATATGAGTTCCATCTTTTGCGAAAATAAACATATATTTATATATTATACACCTTTATACAAGATATTATCCCCTACTTATTTTTCTACTTATTTATATCCGCTTTTGTTTTGCACACACACACACACACACACACACACACACACACACACACACACAC